>JAEVFF010001081.1:51044-66011 GCA_018901945.1 Pugionium dolabratum | reverse complement strand
GACAAAGGTATGTTCCACCTTACTTCCATAGGGATTTGCAACGACGTTTTCGTAATCTTAAGCAGGGTACCAGATCAGTAGAGGAGTACTATGAAGAGTTTGAGAGGTTAAGGAACAGATTGGAGCTCAATGATGATGAAGAAGCATTGATGGCGCAATTTTTGGATGGACTCCAAGAAAGGATCAGCTGCAAGTGGAAAGGCAAATCTACAACGACTTCAAGGACTTGTTCCACCTATCTGTGCAAGCTGAACAGCACATCAAACGTAAGAGCCAAGACATCCGCAGCAAGCCTAAGACCCCTTGGGCACCAAGCAACATGCCTAAGACAGTGGACAAAGGCAAAAGCGTAGAGATCGAGTCAAGGTTCAAGAGCAAGCCTCCTGAACCCACCCGTGACCAGAGAGAGCCTGGTAAATCTTCTAACCCTCAAAGATCACGTGACATAACTTGTTTCAAGTGCAGGGGACGTGGACACATCTCAAGAGAGTGCCCAAACAACCGAGTCATGCTGATTACGGAGGCAGGAGAATATGAGTCCCAAGATGAAGAGGAATATGAACCAGAAGGAGAATATGGTGACATTGAGTACCCTAATGTGGGGGAAGTGCTGGTCACTAGACGTATCCTCAGTGCAATGGTGGATCCTTCAGAGACCATCCAAAGGTAGAACATCTTCCACAGCCGTTGCACCATCAAGGGAAAGGTATGTAACCTCATCATAGATGGTGGTTCTTGCACTAACGTTGCTAGTGCGTATATGGTTGATAAGCTAGGTCTAAAGAGGACACGGCATCCTCGACCATATAGACTGAGATGGCTCGATGACAAAGTGGAGCTCAAGATTCATGAGCAAGTCACTGTGCCATTCAGTGTGGGCAAGTACCAAGACCAGGTCGTGTGCGATGTGGTGCCCATGCAAGCTGGCCATCTTCTGCTAGGAAGACCATGGCAGTTTGACAAAGAGACCATGCATGATGGCCGAACCAATCTCTACACTTTTGTGCATGACAAAAGAAAGGTCAGCCTAGCTCCTCTCACACCTGCCCAGGTACATGAGCTTCAACAGCAAATGAGTAAGGAAAGAAGCTCATTAAATCTAACTTTCTTATTCAACCAAGTCATGTCCGGAGAGTTTTAGCCTCGAAGGATTTAATGCTACAAATGTTTTTCAAAGAAGTGTTGAATGTAGAAAAAGAACAGGTAGAGCTACCTCCTGAAGTAGCAACTCTCCTCAATAAGTTCTAAGATGTGTTTCCAGAGGAGATACCAGCAGTCTTGCCTCCTTTACGTGGCATAGAACACCAGATCGACCTAGTGCCCGGAGCAGCCCTGCCCAACCGGCCAGCCTACCGGATGAGTCCAGAGGAGTCCAAGGAGCTTGAGAACCAAGTCAAGCAGCTCCTCGAGAAAGGCTATGTTCGAGAGAGCCTCAGTCCATGTGCCGCACCAGTGCTATAAGTGCCCAAGAAGGATGGGACTTGGTGAATGTGTGTGGACTGCCGAGCAATCAACAACATCACAGTCAAGTACCGGCATCCGATACCACGGCTGGATGACATGCTAGATAAGCTGAGTGGAGCCACGGTCTTCTCCAAGATAGACCTCAAGAGTGGATACCACCAGGTCAGGATGAAGGAAGGTGATGAATGGAAGACTGCTTTCAAGAAAAAGCAAGGGCTCTACGAGTGGATAGTCATGCCATTCGGCTTGACTAATGCCCCGAGCACCTTCATGCGCCTTATGAACTAAGTTCTTAGGGCGTACATCAGTAAGTTTGTAGTGGTTTACTTTGATGATATATTAGTTTGTAGTAAGTGCCTACGGGAACACCTCACACATCTTGAGATGGTACATAAAACCCTTCGACAAGAAGAGCTTTATGCCAATCTCAAGAAGTGCACCTTTTGTACTGATAAGCTTGTCTTTTTAGGTTTTTTTGTAAGTTCACAGGGCCTACAGGTTGATGAAGAAAAGATTCGAGCCATACAAGAATGGCCAACACCAGGGAACATCAGCCAAGTAAGGAGCTTCCACGGACTGGCCAGCTTCTATAGGAGATTCTTGCCCAACTTCAGCAGTATTGCCTCACCACTGACGGCAGTAGTGAAGAAGAACGTGGGATTCAGCTGGGGAGAAGCTCAGGAGAAGGCATTCCAGGACTTGAAGGACAGCCTTACACATGCACCAGTGCTAGTCCTACCCGACTTCAACAAGACGTTGGAAGTGGAGTGTGATGCCTCTGGAATAGGCGCAGGAGCAGTGCTAACCCAAGGAGGGAGACCAGTGGCATACTTCAGTGATAAGTTAGGTGGTGCCTCACTGAAATACCCCACTTACGACAAAGAGCTTTATGCCCTTGTACGAGCATGGGAGACTTGGCAGCATTACTTGCTATTCAAGGAGTTTGTGATCCACACTGATCACGAGACTCTCAAACACCTCAGAGGACAAACCAATCTCAAGAGGAGACATGCCAGGTGGATGGAGTTCATAGAGACCTTCTCGTACGTCATCAAGTACAAGAAGGGCAAAGACAATGTGGTAGCCGATGCACTATCAAGGAGGTTTGCCTTGACATCCACCATGGAGGCAAAGGTCCTAGGATTCGAGCACATCAAGGACCTATACAAGGATGATCCTGACTTTGCTAAGAGCTACAAGGATTGTGGCACAGGGAGTCATGGCAATTTTTACATCCATGAGGGATTCTTGTTCCGAGAAAGGAGGCTGTGCATACCACAAGGATCGTTAAGGGAGCTTATTATCCGAGAAGCTCATGGAGGAGGACTCATGGGCCACTTTGGTGTCGACAAGATTCTAGCAGTGGTCAAGGAGCACTTCTGCTGGCCACACATCAAGAGGACAGTAGAAGCTCATTGTGAAAGATGCATCACTTGCAAGAAGGCAAAGTCCCGAGTGCAACCTATGGGGTTGTATCTCCCACTGCCCATACCTACGCATCCATGGGTGGACATCTCAATGGACTTCATTCTAGGCCTGCCCAAGATCAACCACAAGGATGCAATCTTTGTAGTGGTGGACAGATTCTCCAAGATGGCACACTTCATCCCGTGTGCCAATGTCAATGATGCCACACAAACAGCTGAGCTGTTCTTCAGGGAGATAGTACGGCTTCATGGAGTGCCAAGGACCATCGTATCAGACAGGAACACCAAGTTCCTCAGCCATTTCTGGAGGACCCTTTGGAGGAAGCTAGGCACGAAGCTACTCTTCTCTACCACCTGCCATCCTCAAACCAATGGCCAAACTGAAGTTGTAAACAGGACACTATCAACTCGTCTCAGGACTACACTAGGGAAGAACCTCAAGACTTCATAGAGTTCGCCTACAACCGAGCTGTGCACTCAGCAACCAAGAAGACGCCATTTGAAGTAGTATACGGATTCAACCCACTCACCCCATTGGAGAAAACGCCACTACCACCAGCAGAGATGACCAACCTCAACGGAGCATCCAAGGCAGAGTTCATAAGGAGGTTACACCAGAAGGTAGCAGAGAACTTGGAGAAGAGGACCGGACAGTACGTGACTCATGCCAACAAGGGAAGAAAGGAGGTGATCTTTCAACCAGGCGATTGGGTGTGGCTACCCCTACGGCAGGAGAGGTTCCCCAACCTAAGGAGTTCCAAGCTAGCACCAAGAGGAGATGGACCATTCAGAGTGCTGGAGAGGATCAACAACAACGCCTATTGGATCGAGCTTCCAGGTGAGTTTAATGTGTCCAACATGTTCAACGTTACTGACTTAGCCCCTTTCCATGCAGATGAACCAGTTTTGAGGTCAAAACCTACTGAAGAGGGAGGGGATGATGAGGACATCAGGTCGTATGTCCAGCCAGGAGACCAGACTAGCCGACCAGGAAGCTTGCCCGAGACAGTCGGGCCATTTGGCACATCTGCCAGCCCAAGCGGTACCGCCGGACCCTCGACCAATAGGACCGGACCAATCAGCATTGCTGGCGGAGAGGCCCATGCTTCCGGCACAATTGGTTGCGACGTGGATGACACCGCCGGTGCCCCTGGTGACGCTGCCGACTCCAGGATCAACTTGGCCGGTCCTGAAGGCATTCCGGCAGTACCTCGCACAGTCCAGCCGGTACAGCCGATCCAGCCGAGTGCACGAGCATTTCAACTTCTACACAAGGAAACTTGGACCAGATAAGCTTCCAGCTTCAGGACATGCATCTAGAGGAAGTCTCCACACTAGTAGTGCCACCAGGAGCAATGACAAGGAGCAGATCAAGAGCACTCTTCCACAAGTTCAGCTTATGGGTCGACAAGCTCCTAGAGGAAGATCGACTAAGGACAATGGGCCAGAAGTGCAAAGAAGAGTCCAAAGGCTTCTCAACAATGCAAGGGAATTCAGAGACTTGGGCTTTAGTGGCAAGAGAGGTCAGGGTCCAAAGATTCCTAACCCTACTCCAAGTCGAAGACTAGGAGCAAGGCGTGTGCATGCCACAAGGACGGCCGCCTTCCATTTCTTGGCTGTGAGGTAAGTAAGGTAAGTTTTCAATAAGAATATTTGCTTCTTTCTGTTTTGCAAGGTAGGATCTAGAATATTTACATTTCTTGAGTCAAAGACATTTTAGGAATAGGTAATTTTTCGGTGATGCACTTTGTACATTTTCTATTTGTGCACTTTTGTAATCTTTCCTTTTCTTTCTTTGAGTCGGCCCTAGAAGGTCAAGCTGTCGAGCATATTAATAAGGCTGCTTCCAGCATTGTAGTTTGACAACCTTTCTAAGTTTTCAATAAGAATATTTGTCCTCATCATCCCCTCCCTCTTCAGTAGGTTTTGTCCAAAAAACTGGTTCATCTGCATGGAAAGGGGCTAAGTCAGTAACATTGAACGTATTGGAAACATTAAACTCACCTGGGAGCTCGATCTGGTAGGCGTTGTTGTTGAACCTCTCGAGCACTCTGAATGGTCCATCTCCTCTTGGTGCTAGCTTGGAACTCCTTAGGTCTGGGAACCTCTCCTGCCGTAGGTGTAGCCACACACAATCACCTGGTTGAAAGATCATCTCCTTTCTTCCCTTGTTGGCATGAGTCACGTACTGTCCGGTCCTCTTCTCCAAGATTTCTGTTACCTTCTGGTTTAACCTCCTTATGAACTCTGCCTTGGATGCTTCGTTGAGATTGGTCATCTCAGCTGGTGGTAGTGGCGTTTGCTCCAATGGGGTGAGAGGGTTGAAGCCGTATACTACTTCAAATGGTGTCTTCTTGGTTGCTGAGTGCACGGCTCGGTTGTAAGCGAACTCTATGAATGGCAGGCACTCCACCCAAGTCTTTAGGTTCTTCCCTAGTGTAGTTCTGAGAAGAGTTGATAGTGTCCTGTTGACAACTTCAGTTTGGCCATCGGTTTGAGGATGGCAGGTGGTAGAGAAGAGTAGCTTCGTGCCTAGCTTTCTCCAAAGGGTCCTCCAGAAATGGCTGAGGAACTTGGTGTCCCTGTCTGATACGATGGTCCTTGGCACTCCATGAAGCCGTACTATCTCCCTGAAGAACAGCTCAGCTGTTTGTGTCGCATCATTGACATTGGCACATGGAATGAAGTGTGCCATCTTGGAGAATCTGTCCACCACTACAAAGATTGCATCATTGTGGTTGATCTTGGGCAGACCGAGAACAAAGTCCATGGAAATTTCCACCCATGGATGTGTAAGTATGAGCAGACTAAGATATAACCCGTGAGGGTGCACTCGGGACTTCGCCTTCTTGCAAGTGATGCACCTTTAACAATGGGCTTCTACTGACCTCTTGATATGTGGCCAGTAGAAGTGCTCCTAGACCACTGTTAGTGTCTTGTCAACACCAAAGTGGCCCATAAGACCTCCTCCATGAGCTTCTCGGATGATAAGCTCCCGTAACGATCCTTTTGGTATGCACAGCGCTCTCTCTCGGAACAAGAATCCTTCATGGATATAGAACTTGCCATGACACACCTTGTAGCTCTCAGCAAGGTCAGGATCATTTTTATGTAAGTCCTTGATGTGCTCGAATCCTAAGAACTTTGCCTCCATGGTGGATATCAAGGCAAACCTCCTGGATAGTGCATCGGCTACCACATTATCCTTGCCCTTCTTGTACTTAATGGCGCACGGGAAGGTCTCTATGAACTCCATCTACCTGGTATGTCTCCTCTTGAGATTGGTTTGCCCTCTGAGGTCGTGATCAGTGTGGATCACAAACTCCTTGGACAACAAGTAATGTTGCCAAGTCTTCAAGGGCATAGAGCTCCTTGTGGTAGGTGGGGTAGTTGAGTGAGGCACCACCTAGCTTCTCACTGAAGTATGCCACTGGCCTTCCTCCTTGGTTAGCACTGCTCCTATGCCTATTCCAGAGGCATCACACTCCATTTCAAACATCCTGTTGAAGTCTAGCAGGACTAGCACTGGTGCATGCGTGAGGCTGTCCTTCAAGACCTCGAACGCCCTCCCCTGAGCTTCTCCCCAGCTGAATCCCACGTTCTTCTTCACTACAGCCGTCAATGGTGAGGCAATACTGCTGAAGTTGGGCACGAATTTTCTGTAGAAGCTGGCCAGACCGTGGAAACTCCTCATTTGGCTGATGTTGCTCGGTGTTGGCCATGCTTGTATGGCTCGAATCTTCTCTTCATCAACCTGTAAACCATGTAAACTTACAACAAAACCTAAGAAAACAAGTTTATCAGTAGAAAAGATGCACCTCTTGAGATTGGCATAAAGCTCTTCTTGTCGAAGAGTTTTAAGTACCAACTCAAGAAGTGTTAGGTGATCACCTCAGCACTTACTGTAAACTAAAATGTCAACAAAGTAAACTATAACGAACTTATTGATGTACGCCCTAAGAACTTGGTTCATAAGGCGCATCAAGGGGCTTTGGGCATTAGTTAAGCCGATTGGCATGACTGTCCACTCGTAGAGCCCTTGCTTTGTCTTGAAAGCAGTCTTTCACTCATCACCTTCCTTTATCCTGACCTGCTGGTATCCACTCTTGAGGTCTATCTTGGAAAACACCATGGCTCCACTCAGCTCATCTAGCATGTCATCCAGCCGTGGTATCGGATGCCGGTACTTGACTGTGATGTTGTTGATTGCTCGGCAGTCCACGCACATTGGCCAAGTCCCATCCTTCTTGGGAACTAGCAGCACTGGTACGGCACATGGACTGAGGCTCTCTCGAACATAGCCTTTCTCCAGGAGCTCCTTGACTTGCTTCTCAAGCTCCTTAGACTCCTCTGGACTCATCCGGTAGGCTGGTCGATTAGGTAAGGCTGCTCCGGGCACGAGGTCAATCTGGTGCTCTATGCCGCGTAGGGGAGGAAAGCCTGCTGGTATCTCCTCCGGAAATACATCCTTGAACTTGTTGAGGAGAGCTGCTACTTCAGGAGGTAGCTTTACCTGTTCTTTCTCTATATTCAAAACTTCTTTGAAAACCATTAGTAGCATTAAATCCTTCGAGGCTAAAGCTCTCCGGACATGACTCGGTTGAATGAGAAAGTTAGATTTAATGAGCTTCTTTTCCTTACTCATTTGCTGTTGAAGCTCATGTACCTGGTGATACAAGCCTTGATTCAAGGATGTATGCGCGTGGGCTGTTTGTAGAAGATTAGGTGAGAAACTCAACCTTAGGCTTCTGGATAGGGGTTTTTCTGGTTGGTAAACGGTGGAAGGGTGAAGTGAACCACACGAGGGGTGATGAACCTCGTGATAAATCACAAACTTAGAGCTAGGAGGGCTGGTCTCAACTAGGTTTTAAGCGCACAAGCTTCTTTGAGAGAATAACTTGTAAAGAAAATTCGATCTTTATTAATTAGCAAAAAGGTTGTCGAACTACAATGCTGGAAGGAGCCTTATTAATATGCTCGACACCTTGACCTTCTAGGGTCGACAAAAATAAAGAAAAAGGAAAGTTTACAAAAGTGCACAAAAGGAAAAGATACAAAAGTGCATAACCGAAAAAGGACCTATTCCTAAAATGTTCATGACTCAAAAATGTAAAGCAACTAGATCCTACCCTGCAAAACAGAAAGAGGCATATATTCGAATGTAAACTTACCTTAACTCACCTCACGGTCAAGAAATGGAAGGTGGCCGTCCTTGTGGCATGCACGCGCCTTGCTCCTAGTCTTCGACTTGGAGTAGGGTTAAATATATTTGGGCCCTGACCTCTCTTGCCACTAAAGCCCAAGTCTCTGATGTTCCTTGTGTTGTTGAGAAGCCTTTGGACTCTAATTTGCTCTTCTGGCCTATTGTCCTTAGCTGCTCTTCCTCTAGAAGCTTGTCGACCCATAAGCTGAATTTGTGGAAGAGTGCTCTTGATCTGCTTCTTGTCATTGCTCATGGAGGTACCACTGGTGTAGATACTTCCTCTAAGTGCATGTCCTGGAGCTGGTAGCTCATTTGGTCCGAGTCCTCTTGTGTAGAAGTGGAGGTGTGCGTGTACTCGGCTGGATGGCCTGTACCGGCTGGATTGTGCGCGGTACTGGCCGGAATGACTTCAGGACCGGCCAAGTTGATCCCGGACTCGGCGGTGTCATCAGGGGGACCGGCGGTGTCATTCACGTCCCCACCAAGTGTGCCGGAAGCTTGGGCCTCTCCGCCGGCGATGTTGGCCGGTCTGGTCCTATAGGTCGAGGGTCCGGCGGTACTGTCTGGTCCGGCAGGCGCGCCAGATGGTCCTGCTGTCTCGGGCAAGCTTCCTGGTCGGCAAGTCTGGTCTCCTGGCTGGATGTACGACCTGATGTCCTCATCATTCCCTCCCTCTTCAGTAGGTTTTGTCCTCAAAACTGGATCATCTGCATGGAAAAGGGCCAAGTCAGTAACATTGAACGTATTGGACACATTAAACTCACCTGGAAGCTCGATCCGGTAGGCGTTGTTGTTGATCCTCTCGAGCAATCTGAATGGTCCATCTCCTCTTGGTGCTAGCTTGGAACTCCTTAGGTTTGGGAACCTCTCCTGCCGTAGGTGTAGCCACCCCCAATCGCCTGGTTGAAAGATCACCTCCTTTCTTCCTTTGTTGGCATGAGTCACGTACTGTCCGGTCCTCTTCTCCAAGTTTTCTGCTACATTCTGGTGTAACCTCCTTATGAACTCTGCCTTGGATGCTCCGTTGAGGTTGGTCATCTCAGCTGGTGGTAGTGGTGTTTGCTCCAATTGGGTGAGAGGGTTGAAGCCGTATACCACTTCAAATGGTGTCTTCTTGGTTGCTGAGTGCACGGCTCGGTTGTAGGCGAACTCAATGATTGGCAGGCACTCCACCCAAGTCTTTAGGTTCTTCCCTAGTGTTGTTCTGAGAAGAGTTGATAGGGTCCTGTTGACAACTTCAGTTTTGCCATCGGTTTGAGGATGGCAAGTGGTTGAGAAGAGTAGCTTCGTGCCTAGCTTTCTCCAAAGGGTCCTCCAGAAATGGCTGAGGAATTTGGTGTCTCTGTCTGATACGATGGTCCTTGGCACTCCATGAAGCCGTACTATCTCCCTGAAGAACAGCTCAGCTGTTTGCGTGGCATCATTGACATTGGCACATGGGATGAAGTGTGCCATCTTGGAGAATCTGTCCACCACTACAAAGATTGCATCTTTGTGGTTGATCTTGGGCAGACTTAGAACAAAATCCATTGATATATCCACCCATGGGTGCGTTGGTATGGGCAGTGGGAGATACAACCCGTGAGGTTGCACTCGGGACTTTGCCTTCTTGCAAGTGATGCACCTTGCACAATGAGCTTCTACTTTCCTCTTGATGTGTGGCCAGTAGAAGTGCTCCTTGACCACTGCTAGAGTCTTGTCGACACCAAAGTGGCCCATGAGTCCTCCTCCTTGAGCTTCTCGGATGATAAGCTCCCTTAGTGATCCCTGTGGTATGCACAGCCTTCTTTCTCGGAACAAGAATCCCTCATGGATGTAGAATTTGCCATGACTCCCTGTGCTACACTCCTTGTAGCTCTCAGCAAGGTCAGGATCATCCTTGTATAGATCCTTATGTGCTCGAATCCTAGGACTTTTGCCTCCATGGTTGATATCAAGGCAAACCTCCTTGATAGTGCATCGGCTACCACATTGTCTTTGCCCTTCTTGTACTTGATGATGTACGGGAAGGTTCTATGAACTCCATCCACCTGGCATGTCTCCTCTTGAGATTGGTTTGCCCTCTGAGGTGTTTGAGAGTCTCGTGATCAGTGTGGATCACAAACTCCTTGGACAGCAAGTAATGCTGCCAAGTTTCCAGTGCTCGGACAAGGGCATAGAGCTTCTTGTCATAAGTGGGGTAGTTCAGTGAGGCACCACCTAGTTTCTCACTGAAGTATGCCACTGGTCTCCCTCCTTGGGTTAGCACTGCTCCTATGCCTATTCCAGAGGCATCACACTCCACTTCAAACGTCTTGTTGAAGTCGGGCAGGACTAGCACTGGTGCATGTGTAAGGCTGTCCTTCAAGGCCTGGAATGCCTTCTCCTGAGCTTCTCCCCAGCTGAATCCCACATTCTTCTTCACTACTGCCGTCAGTGGTGAGGCAATACTGCTGAAGTTGGGCACGAATCTCCTATAGAAGCTGGCCAGTCCGTGGAAGCTCCTTACTTGGCTGATGTTGCCTGGTGTTGGCCATTCTTGTATGGCTCGAATCTTCTCTTCATCAACCTGTAGGCCCTGTGAACTTACAACAAAACCTAAAAAGACAAGTTTATCAGTACAAAAGGTGCACTTCTTGAGATTGGCATAAAGCTCTTCTTGTCGAAGGGTTTAAGGACCATCTCAAGATGTGTGAGGTGTTCCCGTAGGCACTTACTATAAACAAGTATGTCATCAAAATAAACTACCACAAACTTACTGATGTACGCCCTAAGAACTTGGTTCATAAGGCGCATGAAGGTGCTTGGGGCATTAGTCAAGCCAAATGGCATGACTGTCCACTCGTAGAGCCCTTGCTTTGTCTTGAAAGCAGTCTTCCACTCATCACCTTCCTTCATTCTTACCTGGTGGTATCCACTTTTGAGGTCTATCTTGGAGAAGACCGTGGCTCCACTCAGCTCATCTAGCATGTCATCCAGTCGTGGTATTGGATGCCTATACTTGACTGTGATGTTGTTGATGGCTCGGCAGTCCACACACATGCGCCAAGTCCCATCCTTCTTGGGCACTAGTAGCACTGGTACAGCACATGGACTGAGGCTCTCTCGAACATATCCTTTCTCCAGGAGCTCCTTGACTTGCTTCTCAAGCTCCTTGGACTCCTCTGGACTCATCCGGTAGGCTGGCCGGTTGGGCAGGGCTGCTCCGGGCACTAGATCAATCTGGTGTTCTATGCCACGTAAAGGAGGCAAGCCTGCTGGTATCTCCTCTGGAAATACATCCTGGAATTTGTTGAGGAGTGTTGCTACTTCATGAGGTAGCTCTACCTGTCCCTGTTCTATACTCAACACTTCCTTGAAAACCATTAGTAACATTAAGTCCTTCGAGGCTAAAGCTCTCCGGACATGACTAGGTTGAATAAGAAAGTTAGACTTGACAAGTTTCTTTTCCTTACTCATTTGGAGTTGTAGCTCATGTACTTGGGCAGGTGTAAGAGGAGCTAGGCTGACCTTTCTCTTGTCATGCACGAAGGTGTATAGATTGGTTCGGCCATCATGCCTGGTCTCTTTGTCAAACTGCCATGGTCTTCCTAGCAGAAGATGGCCAGCTTGCATGGGCACCACGTCGCACACGACCTGGTCTTGGTACTTGCCCACACTGAATGGCACAGTGACTTGCTCATGAATCTTGAGCTCCACTTTGTCATCAAGCCATCTCAGTCTATATGGTCGAGGATGCCGTGTCCTCTCTAGACCTAGCTTATCAACCATATACGCACTAGCAACGTTAGTGCAAGAACCACCATCTATGATGAGGTTACATACCTTTCCCTTGATGGTGCAACGGCTGTGGAAGATGTTCTCCCTTTGGATGGTCTCTGAAGGATCCACCATTGCACTGAGGATACGTCTAGTGACCAGCACTTCCCCACATCAGGGTACTCAATGTCACCATACTCTCCTTCTGGTTCATAGTCCTCTTCATCTTGGGACTCATACTCTCCTGCCTCCGTAATCAGCATGACTCGGTTGTTTGGGCACTCCCTTGAGATGTGTCCACGTCCCCTGCACTTGAAACAAGTTATGTCACGTGATCTTTGAGGGTTAGAAGACTTACCAGGCTCTCTCTGGTCACGGGTGGGTTCAGGAGGCTTGCTCTTGAACCTTGACTCGATCTCTACGCTTTTGCCTTTGTCCACTGTCTTAGGCATGTTGCTTGGTGCCCAAGGTGTCTTAGGCTTGCTGCGGATGTCTTGGCTCTTACGTTTGATGTGCTGTTCAGCTTGCACAGATAGGTGGAACAAGTCCTTGAAGTCGTTGTAGATTTGCCTTTCCACCTTGCAGCTGATCCTTTCTTGGAGTCCATCCAAGAATTGTGCCATCAATGCTTCTTCATCATCATTGAGCTCCAATCTGTTCCTTAACCTCTCGAACTCTTCATAGTACTCCTCTACTGATCTGGTACCCTGCTTAAGAGTACGAAAACGTCGTTGCAAATCCCTATGAAAGTAAGGTGGAACATACCTTTGTCGCATGAGGTCTTTCATGTCGACCCATGAGTCTACGGGTCTCATTCTCTTCCTCCTTCTGTCAGATACCTCACGATCCCACCAGATGAGGGCATTGTCCGTGAGTTGTGCTACTGCCATTGAGACTCTCCTAGGTCCTGGTTGGTTGTAGTGATCAAAGATATGATCCATTCGCTTCTCCCAATCTAGGTAAGCCTCGGGGTCTACTTTTCCTGCAAAAGTTGGAGGAGTTAGTTTAACATCAGGATGAATTACCCGGTTATAGGTGTGTTCATCTCCATCCTCATGACGTCTAGGAGGCATTCTTGGTCTCTGGTGAAGACCATATGGCTCAAAGCCATCATCTTCTGCCTCTGGTTGCCGTGGAGGTCCTCTCGGCCTATGGTGATAGTTATGAGGTTGCGTGTCCTCATCTCCATCTGGCTGGGGTTCCTCCTGTTCGTGCCGTGTCCTAAGGTACTCAGGACCCTCAGGACGATCTGGCTCAGCTCTCACGTGCCTTATGGCCTGGAATCTTACTGGTCTCTCCACGCGCTCCAACCTCTCGCCTATGGATGCGAGTTGTGTTTGGAGTGTGGTGAACATGGCCATCATGGCTTCAGCTGCGTCTCTATTCTCTTCTCCCATGTGTGCTACAAAGAAAGAAGATAATTAGGGTGCTCCTAAATTATTAGGAGAGTTTCTTTTTATATGGGATTTGAAAAAAATGCAAAAAGGAAAATCCTAAGGAAAGGAAATTCGAAAAAAAGGAAACTTCCTAGACAACTTGTGCTAGCTGTCCAATTCGAATTCTTTTGTGTATTTTCCTATTTTCTTTTCTTTTCTTTTTGTTTTCTTTTTAATTTAACTTAAAACTAATGGAAATATGAATTAAACAAAAAGGAAAACGTGTATGCAATGCAAAAAGTGAATCTAAACCCTAGTGATACACGTAGGAGGCTAGATGCACTCGGTTTGGAGTTTGAGGTTATTTTTTTGATTTTTCTTGAATGCGACTTAAACTAATGCAAGAACACAAAACAAAACAAGCAAAAGGATAGAAACAACCTGGTTTAGGAGCTTTAAGCTCTGATACCAAAATGATACAAGCCTTGATTCAAGGATGTATGCGCGTGGGCTGTTTGTAGAAGATTAGGTGAGAAACTCAACCTTAGGCTTCTGGATAGGGGTTTTCTGGTTGGTAAACGATGGAAGGGTGAAGTGAACCACACGAGGGGTGATGAACCTCGTGATAAATCACAAACTTAGAGCTAGGAGGGCTGGTCTCAACTAGGTTCTAAGCGCACAAGATTCTTAGAGAGAAAACTTGTAGGGAAAAAGTTCTACTTTATTAATAATCAAAAAGGTTGTCGAACTACAATGCTGGAAGGAGCCTTATTAATATGCTCGACAGCTTGACCTTCTAGGGTCGACTCAAATAAGAAAAAGGAAAGTTTACAAAAGTGCACAAAAGGAAAAGATACAAAAGTGCATAACCGAAAAAGGACCTATTCCTAAAATGTTCTTGACTCAAAAATGTAAAGCAACTAGATCCTACCCTGCAAAACAGAAAGAGGCATATATTCGAATGTAAACTTACCTTAACTCACCTCACGGCCAAGAAATGGAAGGTGGCCGTCCTTGTGGCATGCACGCGCCTTGCTCCTAGTCTTCGACTTGGAGTAGGGTTAAATATCTTTGGGCCCTGACCTCTCTTGCCACTAAAGCCCAAGTCTCTGATGTTCCTTGTGTTGTTGAGAAGCCTTTGGACTCTAATTTGCTCTTCTGGCCCATTGTCCTTAGCTGCTCTTCCTCTAGAAGCTTGTCGACCCATAAGCTGAATTTGTGGAAGAGTGCTCTTGATCTGCTTCTTGTCATTGCTCCTGGAGGTACCACTGGTGTAGATACTTCCTCTAAGTGCATGTCCTGGAGCTGGTAGCTCATTTGGTCCGAGTCCTCTTGTGTAGAAGTGGAAGTGTGCGTGTACTCGGCTGGATGGCCTGTACCGGCTGGATTGTGCGCGGTACTGGCCGGAATGACTTCAGGACCGGCCAAGTTGATCCCGGAGTCGGCGGTGTCATCAGGGGGACCGGCGGTGTCATTCACGTCCCCACCAAGTGTGCCGGAAGCTTGGGCCTCTCCGCCGGCGATGTTGACCGGTCTGGTCCTATAGGTCGAGGGTCCGGCGGTACTGTCTGGTCCGGCAGGCGCGCCAGATGGTCCTGCTGTCTCGGGCAAGCTTCCTGGTCGGCCAGTCTGGTCTCCTGGCTGGATGTACGACCTGATGTCCTCATCAGAGTGCCCTTGATCTGCTTCTTGTCATTGCTCCTTGAGGTACCACTGGTGTAGAGACTTCCTCTAGGTGCATGTCCTGGAGCTGGTAGCT
>JAEVFF010001081.1:25156-45795 GCA_018901945.1 Pugionium dolabratum | reverse complement strand
ACTCAATGTCACCATATTCCTCTTCTGGTTCATAGTCCTCTTCATCTTGGGACTCATATTCTCCAGCCTCCGTAATCAGCATGACCCGGTTGTTTGGCACTCCCTTGAGATGTGTCCACGACCCCTACACTTGAAACAAGTGATGTCACGTGATCTCTGAGGGTTAGAAGACTTACTAGGCTCTCTCTGGTCATGGGTGGGTTCAGGAGGCTTGCTCTTGAACCTTGACTCGATCTCTACGCTTTTGCCTTTGTCCACTGTCTTAGGCATGTTGCTTGGTGCCCCAGGTGTCTTAGGCTTGCTGCGGATGTCTTGGCTCTTACGTTTGATGTGCTGTTCAGCTTGCACAGATAGGTGGAACATGTCCTTGAAGTCATTGTAGATTTTCCTTTCCACCTTGCAGCTGATCCTTTCTTGGAGTCCATCCAGGAATTGCGCCATCAATGCTTCTTCATCATCATTGAGCTCCAATCTGTTCCTTAACTTCTCGAACTCTTCATAGTACTCCTCTACTGATCTGGTACCCTGCTTAAGAGTACGAAACGACGTTGCAAATCTCTATGAAATAAGGTGGAACAAACCTTTGTCGCATGAGGTCCTTCATGTCGATCCATGAGTCTACGGGTCTCATTCTCTTCCTCCTTCTGTCAGATACCTCACGATCCCACCAGATGAGGGCATTGTCCGTGAGTTGTGCTAATGCCATCGAGACTCTCCTAGGTCCTGGTTGGTTGTAGTGATCAAAGATATGATCCATTCTCCTCTCCCAATCTAGGTAAGCCTCGGGGTCTACTTTTCCTGCAAAACTTGGAGGAGTTAGCTTAACATCAGGATGAGTTACCCGGTTGTAAGTGTGTTCATCTCCATCCTCATGATGTCTAGGAGGCATTCTTGGTCTCTGGTGAAGACCATATGGCTCAAAGCCATCATCTTCTGCCTCTGGTTTCCGTGGAGGTCCTCTTGGCCTATGGTGATAGTTATGAGGTTGTGTGTCCTCATCTCCATCTGGCTGGGGTTCCTCCTGTTCGTGCCGTGTCCTAAGGTGCTTAGGACCCTCAGGACGGTCTTGCTCAGCTCTCACGTGCCTTATGGCCTGGAATCTCACCGGTCTTTCCACGCGCTCCAACCTCTCGCCTATGGATGTGAGTTGTGTTTGGAGTGTGGTGAACATGGCCATCATGGCTTCGGTTGCTTCTCTATTTTCTTCTCCCATGGTGTGCTACAAAGAAAGACGACAAGTTAGGATGCTCCTAAATTGTTAGGAGGGTTTTCTTTTTATAAGGGGTTCGAAAAAATGCAAAAAGGAAAAATCCTAAGGAAAGGAAATTCGAATAAAGGAAAAGGAAACTACCTAGACAACTTGTGCTAGCTGTCCAATTCGAAATCTTTTGGGTATTTTCCTATTTTCTTTTCTTTTCTTTTTGTTTTCTTTTTAATTTAACTTAAAACTAATGGAAATATGAATTAAACAAAAAAGAAAACATGTATGCAATGCAAAAAGTGAATCTAAACCCTAGTGATACACGTAGGAGGCTAGATGCACTCGGTTTGGAGTTTGAGGTTATTTTTTTGATTTTTCTTGAGTGCGACTTAAACTAATGCAAGAACACAAAACAAAACAAGCAAAAGGATAGAAACAACCTGGTTTAGGAGCTTTAAGCTCTGATACCAAAAATGATACAAGCCTTGATTCAAGGATGTATGCGCGTGGGCTGTTTGGAGAAGTGTAGGTGAGAAACTCGACCTTAGACTTCCTGGATAGGGGTTTTTGGGTTGGTATTCGATGGAAAGGTGAAGTGAACCACACGAGGGGTGATGAACCTCGTGATAAATCAAAAACTTAGAGCTAGGAGGGCTGGTCTCAACTAGGTTCTAAGCGCACAAGTCTCTCTTGAGAGAAAGCTCGTAGGGAAAAAGTTCTACTTTATTAATAATCAAAAAGGTTGTCGAACTACAATCCTGGAAGGAGCCTTATTAATATGCTCGACAGCTTGACCTTCTAGGGTCGACTCAAACAAATAAAAGGAAAGTTTACAAAAGTGCACAAAAAGGAAAAGATACAAAAGTGCATAACCGAAAAAGGACCTATTCCTAAAATGTTCTTGACTCAAAAATGTAAAGCAACTAGATCCTACCCTGCAAAACAGAAAGAGGCATATATTTGAATTGAAACTTACCTTAACTTACCTCACGGCCAAGAAATGGAAGGTGGCCGTCCTTGTGGCATGCACGCGCCTTGCTCTTAGTCTTCGACTTGGAGTAGGGTTAAGAATCTTTGGCCCTGACCTCTCTTGCCACTAAAGCCCAAGTCTCTGATGTCCCTTGTGTTGTTGAGAAGCCATTGGACTCTTCCTTGCACTTTTGGCCCATTGTCCTTAGTCGATCTTCGTCTAGGAGCTTGTCGACCCGTAAGCTGAATTTGTGGAAGAGTGCCCTTGATCTACTTCTTGTCATTGCTCCTTGAGGTACCACTGGTGTAGATACTTCTTCTAGGTGCATGTCCTGGAGCTGGTAGCTCATTTAGTCCGAGTCCTCTTGTGTGGAAGTGGAAATGCGCGTGTACTCGGTTGGATCGGCTGTACCGGCTGGATTGTGCGTGGTACTGGCCGGGATGCCTTCAGGACCGGCCAGGTTGATCCCGGAGTTGGTGGCATCACCAGAGGGACCGGCGGTGTCATCCACGTCCCCACCAAGTGTGCCGGAACCTTGGGCCTCTCCGCCGGCGATGCTGACCGGTCTGGTCCTATAGGTCGAGGGTCCGGCGGTACTGTCTGGTCCGACAGACGTGCCAGATGGTCCTGCTGTCTCGGGCAAGCTTCCTGGTCGGCCAGTCTGGTCTCCTGGCTGGATGTACGACCTGATGTCCTCATCAAGATCATAAGGTTGTCAATACACACATCGATCATCTGATATGACAATCCATGACCAGCTACAAGTTTTTGAGCCTCGTAATATCAGGCTAGTGCAATATTATCTTCGGGTAATATATCTCTAACAGAACCAATTATTGCATCCACACAATCTTCGGCAAAATTGAAATCCATCTTTATAGTCATCATTCTCCATGATGCTGATAAGAGTGATAATTCATCTGTACATCCTTTATACAGTGGCTCTTTTGATGCATCTAGCATATCAAAAAACTTTCAAGCTCCCAAATTAGGTTTCTCTATTCTACTCTCATCCTCAATTTAAGATGATTTGTATTCATAAAATGCATCATTCCCCATCTCTATAGTACTTGCGTATATATAACCTTATGATGCAAGCTCCTCGAGTCTAATAGTAGTACTATCTATCTTTTTTGAAGTGGTACCATAGTATTGTATCATTGCATCGGTTTCTGTGTGTGAATACAAACTTTTGTAACACAACAAAAATTCCGTCGTAGACAAATGATTCCATAATTCTCTAACATAGGCTAATATATGATTTCGACATATATACTAATGTATACGAACAATACATTTTACCATATTCTGATGTCATCTTATTGTGTGATGCAAATGTCATGAACTCCTCGCACCTTCTGCAAATTCATCCGTTAATTTCTTGGTCGTTGAATGATATTGAGGTTTATCCATCCACGATCAAAAATAATCAAAAAAATTGAATAAGACATTTATTAAGACTTTTGTTTTGGTGAAATTATGAAGGGATGAGAACGTATTAATAATCAAAATTATGACGATTTTCTGATGGGATTTTAAGAATATTCTTTAGAATAATCGAATACCCGGATATCAATATCAACCAATTTTTGAAGCATATTCCGACATACTTTGGATGGGTTTCTGATGGATTTCCAACAGAATCCCAACAAATTTTCGGTGGTTTAGATTTTTCGAAATCTCCATAAACCAAAATATGATATATAACCGTCGGAAATGCAGTAAAAACACAAAAATATGTTTTAGTTTGAAAAAAAATAACCATATCCTACTATGACAAAAATAAAATTGGTTCATATTTTGGATAGAAAAAGGAAATGAATTATATTACACTACGATGAAACCATATATAATAATATTTTTTTATATATTTTATTGTTTTCTAGTATAATATATTATGGAAAGCATATAAATTTATACTTAGAAACATTTCCTTTACATAGAAACAAGAAAATATAAATAATAACTTGGGCATTTATTTTTTTACTTCATGTGAGAATTTCCAAAAATTTGAAAATTTTCTTTCTTCTCACGGTTATGCATATGTAAAAGGGGAAATTTGTGTAATAATAGAGAAATGACATTTAATTAGGAAAATAGCAAACAAGAGAACTAGTTGTTTTCCAACTGTTCACTTATGTCATAACTTACCCATTTTACCCTCACACATCAGCCGACACATCCTGCTCATAGGAAGTGATGTGATGGTTTGTGACTAATACACACTAAAATAATTGAAGATTTCAAAGCTTATGTCAGTCGATTGTAGTAAAACGGATCTCAATGTTGAATCTAAGTTGTTGGATGACACGATTATGGTGTGTATTTAGTGCAAAGATTCAATTTTGATTGTGTATAACATCACTGAGATAAGTTTTTAGTTGGTGTATACGTTAATAAAAAATGTAAAGTGTATATATAAACTATAGATGAAACAACCACCATTGATGAACTTCTCTCTCATTCTTTCCAAGTTCAAACAGTGAAGCTGAAGCAAATAAATATTATAGAAGATAACACCCACGTGTTTGGTAGTTGAAAAAAAGTAAGTACCTTTATTATGTCTCATTTATAAGATTTTTATTTATAATCCTAGTTCCTTTTTCATGTTTAACTAATAAATTTCATACACTCATCACCAACTACCAATTCAGTCATGCATGTTCTTCAACAAAAAAGCATTTATACAGCTTGCATTCAGATTAAGAAACTAGATCTTCTATCCACAAATAGATTTTTAGTTTAAGTTATGTAAAATTCAAAGTAGCAGTTATATAAACTAGTTAACTATGAACGATTATTTTGACAACATTTATAGTAATTTATAATGCATAAAAAATGGAAACTCATGATGCATAATTCATGTGTACCATTGAACATCTGTTCAACAATCTTACATTCTGAAAAGTAGAAATACCATTATTTGAAGTGGGATAATAAATGGAAATAAAGTAAAAATACGTTCAAAATTTTGAAGTGGTACACTAAATACTAACGTATAATACATACTTTATAGTATACGAAAAGAACTTGGCACTATTTAATGTGGCATTTTTAATTACAATGCATCATATTTAATGGTCATCTTATTTACATGGGACCCACTGACAATTAAACCCGCTAACGTTATAACTTTGGATGTACGATACACACTTATTAGTGAAAATTACAAAAACAATAGAATAATATGATATTTTATATTTTGAAAAGTGCAAAAACTATACAATAATATGACTCGAAAAGTTAAAAAACTGTAAAATAAAATAACATTTGTATTAGGATAAAAATGTAAAATGATTAAATTATTTTATAAATTTAAATTGGTAAACAAGATGTTAACGTTTAAAAAAATAGATTACCGTATATACAATAACTTTAGTAATGTTTATATTTGATTTGAATTTACAATGGAGAACATAGATATAATAATTTCATTCTACATGGGTACTAGTGAGATGTGTAAAATCAAATTAAACGTTATGACATTGCATCATTGCATCTACAGTACAACACTGATCATTTGTGGAATACAACAATAAATTATACAAGAATAAAAAATAAATTAATGTATACGTTTTCTTTTAAAATGTACAGAAATATCTTAGTAATGGTTGTACTAGTGAGGCTGCATTGTGGTCATTAGGAAAAGCAATCTAATGGCATATGGAAATTCCACAAAGAAAGAAGTGACCAAATGGAAGCTGTATTGGTGCCCCAAAACACAACATATTTGATTCTTGAAGAAATGGTGAAAACCCGTTGTCTTATTGATGAAAATGTATTGATTGCAATGACATACCAAATGCCAGAATGGATGATGACAGAAGAAGACATGCGTACACCACATGTTAATATAGAAAACGATGGGGATGCTGAATTATTCATTGCTTTGAGGGTGGATCATTTCCTGCTGGCATTTTATGTGACAGTGGGTGAAGAAGCAATCCAAGTATACATGTCATATTTAACAGTTACCAGTAATGTTGGAGGTACACAAAACTTCCTTGGCATTGATGATGTTGATCTGTATGAAAAAGACATTGAATTCCATGGTAACATTTCCAACAATATGTACCTATCAAAAATGAAATACTATATCAAAAAGTATTGTCGACGTTCAATTATTTTGGCGTAGGAATCCTGAGCCATAACCAGGTCTTCCTAGTGAGCTTGTCCCGTTCTGCAAGAATTGCTAACCGAAAATGAACTCACATACATCCAAGATTCTAGTAGAGAAATCTTAGATAGGTTAACATCTAGTTTCAAAGGGAAAGCTTTGGAGGTGGAATTTCCGTCAATGGGGTCATCTATAAACATTGTAGTATCCAAGACTCCTCCAAGCATCCACGTGGACATAAATTTATTTTTGCGTAACAATGATCAAGAAGAGATTATTGACATAGGAAAATCAAATAAGACCTATCTTGACCTACAAGGCAAGTGTGAGCACGAAAATTCAGTTTGAATAACAAGGGAAATGAAAAAGGATGGGTTATTATTAACCACATGGTTGAAATGGTTAAATAGCTACCTTGGGAGAAGAATCAAGGTGAAAAAGTCATGCCCATGCTGCACACAGTCTTGGCAACCACACCAAACAGTCATGCCCATGCTGCACACAGTCTTGGCAACCACACCAAACAGTCATGCCCATGCTGTCTCCTCTCTTCTCATTGGTTGTTGACAGGCTCCTCCTCTATTCAAACTCATCCACAAGTTTGAATTCGTTTTCTTTTGTGTTCACATTGTAAATCCTCTATAAAAGGGCTGTAAAGACTCAATGTATAATATACTCTTAGGAGATTCTTCTCCATAAGTCTAAGTCATTTCTCATTTTCTCATACTTCTCTTTGAGTTTTCAGATTCAATTCTTCACATTTCTCCTCTATAATCTCAATATTCTTACATGGTATCAGAGCATAAGATCATTCTCTTATCTTTTCTACTCAAATCTCTCAGTTTCTAATCTAAAATTCTGTCAAAAATCTCTCAGTCTTTAGACTAAAAACTCACGGTTTCATTCAACCATAAAAGCTGCTTCCTTTGAGCTCTTCAAAGCCTAACAATGGAGGATACAGTTCAAATTAGTTCCAGCCTGAAACCTACGGTGATAGCAGTAGTTCTCAAAGGCTTGAACTACACATTATGGTCAAGAACCATCAAGACAGCCATTTGTGGCAAAGGACTTTGGAATCACATCTTGGAGGATAATACTCCATCTATAGATGATCCAAAGGAGAAGAAGGATGAGGCAACAAGAAAAGAAGAAGCTAGGTGGTTCCAAGAAGATCAATCAGTCCTTGGATTCCTCCAAAATTCATTGGACCCATCCATTCTTGAAGCTTATTCACATTGTGAAACTGCCAAGTCTCTTTGGGACACTCTCAAGAGGGTGTATGGGGATGTTTCAAACCTCAGCCGTGTGTATGAGGTTAAGAAGGCTCTCAATGATCTACACCAAGAGGATATGGAGTTCACAAAATTCCTGGGCAAGTTCCAGTCAACATGGTCCGAGCTTGACATGTTGAGACCAAGTTCTATGGATCCAAAGGTGCTTAATGAAAGGAAGGAACAAGACAAGATATTTGGGCTCCTTCTCAACCTAAATCCAGCCTTTAAGGATGTGATTAAGTCCATCCTGAGAGAGCCAAAACTCCCTGATTTCGAAGAGGTGTGCTCACGGATTCAAAGGGAGCAAGGCAACATTGGTTTGTTTGGTGGTAAAGGAGAACTAGTCATGGCCAACAAAAGCGTGTTTAAGCAAGAGGATAGGAAGAGTGTGATGTGTGAGCATTGTAAGAGGAATGGCCACATCAAGGACAAGTGCTGGATACTTCATCCTCATCTCAAGCCAAACCGGTTCAAGGATTCAAAGGCTAACATCTCTCAAATGGTTGCGACTGAACCGGCAAGTTCATCCAACCAAGGAGGGGAGCTAGCTATGAATGTATCCATGGAGTATGTTAAGAAGAGTGACTTGGAGGATCTCATCAAGGCCTATGCCTCAAAACTCTCCGGTATCACACTCTACTCCCATAAATCGCTTGATAAACCAGATCATAAGTTGGTAGTGGATTCAGGTGCTTCTCACCATATGATTAGCAATGCTAGGTTGTTAAAGAACATTGAACCATGTCTAGGACAAGTAACTATAGCTGATGGTAAGGGTATTCCAATTGAAGGAACCGGAAAATTAAGACTATTTGACAAAGAAACTAATGCATTCTTTGTACCTAAATTTAAGTCTAATCTAGTTTCTGTCAAAAAGGCTACTAAAGACCTCAATTGCAATGTTACATTTGGGCCTAACAATGTTTACTTTCAGGATATTAAGAGTGGTAAGATACTTGGAGGTGGTGTAACTCAAGATGAGCTCTATGTTCTTGAAGACCCTCCAAGCAATTTGGATTCCTTAGCTTTCAAATCCTGTGTTTTTGCTAATAAAGATGTCTTATGGCATGCTAGATTAGGACATCCTCATGCTCGTGCTTTAAGCTTAATAATTCCTAATGTCGCTTATGATCACTCAGTTTGTGAGGCTTGTATCCTTGGCAAACATTGTCGTGTTGTTTTCCCTAAATCGTCTACAATTTATGAGCATTGCTTTGATTTAGTACATTCCGATGTTTGGACCTCACCTTACATGTCTAGAGATAGGAATAAATACTTTGTGACCTTTATAGATGAGAAATCGAAATATACATGGGTTACATTACTTCCATCTAAAGATAGGGTTTATGAGGCATTTATAAACTTTCATAATTATGTTACTAATCAATTCAATGCCAAGATCAAAGTGTTAAGATCAGATAATGGAGGGGAATACACAAGTCAAAGATTCAAAGCTCATCTAAACAAACATGGAATACTACATCAAACTAGCTGTCCACACACACCACAACAAAATGGAGTTGCTGAAAGGAAGAACCGACACTTAATGGAAGTAGCAAGATCCATGATGTTTCATACCAATGTTCCTAAAAGTTTTTGGGGAGATGCAGTCTTGGTTGCTTGCTACCTCATCAATCGGATTCCAACCAAAGTCTTGCAAGATATATCCCCATTTGAGGTACTCAATAAAACTAAACCTTCCATTGATCATTTACGTGTATTTGGGTGTGTGTGCTTTGTGTATGTTCCAGGTGATCTAAGAAACAAGTTGGAGGCAAAGAGCATCAAGTGTATGTTCCTTGGATATTCGACAACACAAAAGGGTTATAAGTGCTATGATCCGAGCAACAACAGGACATATGTGTCTAGAGATGTCAAGTTCATAGAAGAACAAAGCTATTATGATCAGAAAGATTGGGAAGGATTGAAGGATCTCTCAAGGTCACCTTCTGATTTGGCTACGAGTTTGAGGTTTCTCTTGAATCATTTGGGAAATGATCTGCCAAAGGATTCAAGACACGAAGAAACAAGAACCTTAAGTAGTTCACAAGATACCCAAGAGAATGAACAAGGGGTGGTAACTCAAGAACCAACTCCAATCCAAGAAGAAGCTATGGCCCAAAATCAAGAACAAGACGACTTGGAAGTGGGTATAGAGGAACCTATTCACCAAATGGAAGAGGAAACGGTTGTAGAGGAGGC
Source organism: Pugionium dolabratum (assembly GCA_018901945.1). Lineage (NCBI taxonomy): Eukaryota > Viridiplantae > Streptophyta > Magnoliopsida > Brassicales > Brassicaceae > Pugionium > Pugionium dolabratum. The sequence goes on along the minus strand of JAEVFF010001081.1, from coordinate 36,031 downwards.
TGCACCACCTGTTCAGCATTTAAGGAGGAGTACTAGACTTAGGAACACTAGGGTATTCTACAACAACCAGGCCGTGGCTCATCCCATACAAGCTGTTTGTTCCCTTGACCTCTTGCCATCTAGTCATCAAGCATTCCTTGGAAAGATTGAACAAAGTCAGATTTGGAAAGATTGAACAAAGTCAGATTCCAAGGACTTATGAAGAAGCTGAGAGCAAGAAAGAATGGTTAGATGCAGTAAGAGATGAGAAGGGAGCTATGGAAAGGAATCATACATGGGATATACAAGAACTTCCCAAAGGCAAGAAGGCTGTGAGTTCCAAGTGGGTGTTCACCATCAAGTATAAGAGCAATGGGGACATAGAAAGGTACAAGGCACGTCTAGTTGCAAGAGGTTTCACTCAGACATATGGAGAGGACTATACTGATACATTTGCACCGGTGGCTAAGCTACACACTGTAAGGGTTGTTCTTTCACTAGCTACGAATCTGACTTGGGACTTATGGCAAATGGATGTCAAGAACGCATTCCTACAAGGAGAACTTGAAGAGGAAGTGTATATGACTCCACCACCAGGCCTTGAAGATCTTTGCAAAGAGGGACAGGTTCTAAGACTTAGGAAGGCAATATATGGGTTGAAGCAGTCACCAAGGGCCTGGTATCACAAATTAAGCTCCACACTTACTGATAATGGGTTTAGGAAATCCCATTCAGATCATACTTTGTTCACTCGTCAAAACTCCAAAGGAATCGTGGCGGTCTTGGTTTATGTGGATGACCTTATCATCACAGGAGATGATAAGGAAGGAATTCAGTCCACAAAGGCCTTCTTAAACAGATCATTTGACATCAAGGATCTTGGAGAGTTGAAGTACTTCTTGGGTATTGAAGTGTGTCGGTCTCAAGAAGGGCTCTTTCTATCCCAAAGAAAGTATGCTCTTGATCTGTTGACAGACACGGGAAAGCTTGGGGCTAAACCGGCCAAAACTCCTCTTGAAGATGGCTACAAGGTCAACGGAAAGGGGGAGAAAGCTGATGAGTTATTTAAGGATGTTTCTCAGTATAGGAGACTAGTTTGGAAGCTGATCTACCTCACCCTCACACGACCAGACTTGTGTTTTGCTGTGAATCAAGTAAGTCAACATATGCAAAAGCCTACTGTATATCATTGGAGCATGGTAGAAAGGATCCTTAGATACATCAAAGGATCTCCTGGTCAAGGTATATGGATGGGCAAGAATGGGAACACTGAGATTGTCGGGTATTGTGATGCGGATTGGGCTGGTGATAGGGTGGATAGGAAATCAACCACTGGGTATTGCACCTTCGTTGGTGGGAACTTAGTCACTTGGAAGACTAAGAAGCAGAAGGTGGTATCATGTTCTAGTGCTGAAGCAGAATATAGGGCTATGAGGAAGCTGACAAATGAAGTAACTTGGCTCAAAGCACTCTTGAAAGATTTCGGTATTGCACAACCAGGGCCAATTACCTTCCATTGTGATAATCAGGCAGCCATTCACATAGCTTCAAACTCAGTGTTTCACGAGAGGACCAAGCACATAGAGATCGACTGCCATAAGGTTAGGGAGAAAGTTCAAGATGGAACCATTCTGCCATGTTATACAAGGAGTGAAGACCAACTAGCTGACATCTTCACAAAGGCAGCAAGTCTCAAAGTTTGCAAGAACATCTTTAGCAAACTTGGGCTTGTTGATTTATCACACCCATGATCAAAGGTCTCCTAATCCAAGAGCAACACACTCTTTTTCCTTATTAAGGTTTTGTCCCAAGTGGTTTTCCTTAATAAGGTTTTTAATGAGGTGTTGCCTTGGGTTCCCAAGCTTAAGACTTTAGGGTGATTCAAAGTCTTTAGCTTGAGGGGGAGTATTGACATAGGAAAATCAAATAAGACCTATCTTGACCTACAAGGCAAGTGTGAGCACGAAAATTCAGTTTGAATAACAAGGGAAATGAAAAAGGATGGGTTATTATTAACCACATGGTTGAAATGGTTAAATAGCTACCTTGGGAGAAGAATCAAGGTGAAAAAGTCATGCCCATGCTGCAACCAGTCTTGGCAACCACACCAAACAGTCATGCCCATGCTGCACACAGTCTTGGCAACCACACCAAACAGTCATGCCCATGCTGTCTCCTCTCTCTCATTGGTTGTTGACAGGCTCCTCCTCTATTCAAACTCATCCACAAGTTTGAATTCGTTTTCTTTTGTGTTCACATTGTAAATCCTCTATAAAAGGGCTGTAAAGACTCAATGTATAATATACTCTTAGGAGATTCTTCTCCATAAGTCTAAGTCATTTCTCATTTTCTCATACTTCTCTTTGAGTTTTCAGATTCAATTCTTCACATTTCTCCTCTATAATCTCAATATTCTTACAAATATTCCAACGATAATATTTCTGTCGGATACGGTGTCGGAAATATTAATGTTTTCTTGTAGTAAATGAATTACGCTCAACACCGTTGTTTTCGTAGCCCAACTCCCATCAACGCAGTTGAACCAACTAACATTGCTCAAGTCCACCATACTCACGTTACGTGAATAATACGTTCACCAAAAATTTATAAATAAATCAAACATTATATTTCTTAAACTAAATATTTAATATTTATGTAATAATCATATTAATTTAATTTGAATTAATTAATTGATTATAGTTCATTTTACTATACTATAATTAACCATAAATAATTAAGTATACTTAACCAATAAACCAACACATAATAATTTATCTTCTTTAATAAATAAGTCAACATAATAATCTCTTAAGATAATGAATTAACCTAATATTTCTACCTCATTCCCCCACAACACACATACACCACCCCATTCCCATTGATCTTTTTAATATTTATTTATTTATTATGTAATAAATTTCTAATATGTTTAACTATTTTTTCCTTATAAAAACAATATTATTTTTGCAACAATTAACTAAAACCCTAACACCACACATGATTCAACCTTTAATTTTCTCCCTAAATGAGGTACTCACCAAAATACACATACATAAGTGTATAATGAAAATCGTAGATCATGTCTCACCTCACGACGAAGCTTGGGTTAATGGAACGTTGGAATCATCGGTCACGCATAAATTTATTTTCCTCCGGCGATGGTACACACGAACACCGAAACTCTCCAATGATGAACTTTCTATCCCTATGTCGTCTATCAAAATCTCTTCCTCTCTTTTTGATTTTGTTTCTCATGAACGACAGCCTCTAATCCCTTTTGGTGATGTCTTATATAACCATTAGGGTTAATTAGGGTTTCAAAAGAATTGTTAGTTATACCCTCACTTCCAGTTCCGTGGGCTTCATGGTTTAATTTCAAGCCTGGGATGTTACAATTTTCCCCCACCACAAAAGAATTCGTCCCCAAATTCGATGGTTTAACCTCACTCTCATCGGGGTCCTTAAAAAGACCAGGATAACCGATTCTCATCTGATGTTCAGACTCCCACATATCTTCTTCAATTCCGTCTTTGTCCCAACGAACACACACTGATTTCACATGCTTTCCTTCCATATCAACTCTTCGTTGTCTAGTGATTTTTACCGGTTTGCTAAGAATTGTCAAGTTCTCTTCCAAATGCACTGCTGGTTGCTGCATAATGAGTTGGGGTTCCTTGACAACTTTTTGGAGGTTTGATACGTGAAACACATCATGAAATGCTGCCAACTTCTTTGGTAATCCCAATCTATATGCAAATGTACAAATCCTTTCAGTAATTTGATAAGGCCCCATACAACGTGGTTTGAGTTTTCCCAACTTCTTATTTTTATCTGCTCCTCTGAATACCCTCATTCTCAAATACACCTCATCTCCCACTCTAAACTCCAATTCTCTTATCCCTTTATCAGCGTAACTCTTCTTACGATTGTGAGCCTCCTTTAGTCTAGCACGGAGAGTTTCCACTTGACCCACTATCTCTTGAACCAACTCAGGTTCCAAGTCTCTATGCTCTCCTACTTCTGTCCAGCAAAGTGGTGTCCGAGAAGGCCGCCCATACAAAGCCTCATATGGTGACATCTTTATGCTACTATGATAACTATTGTTATACGCAAACTCTGCTAGTAGTAAATATCTCTCCCAACGACCTGCCCAATCCAACATACACGCTCGTAACATATCCTCAAGGGTTTGAATTATTCTTTCCGACTGTCCATCAGACTGTGGGGGATATGCGGTACTCAGATGCACTTTCGTCCCAAGTGCCTTTTGGAATGCGTGCCAAAATATTGATTTTGGGATAGATTGGATTACTTGGAGGCTTTGTCTTAGCTATTTCGGTCTTAAATTTTGTCACAATATAGAATATTGAGCTAGCTTAACGTGGGCATTGGATTCATGTCATTTTGAACTCTAAATCAAAAGTTACGGACGATTTATGTCATACAAGTCAAGTTGATTGGCTAGTTAAAGTGATCATTCTAAAATGATCATTCTAAACTAATCATTAGTGCTCTTTGAGTAAAGGCTTATAAATGAAGCATAATGCATGACATCACGCAGTTTAGGATATATTGGACTACTTGAAGCCCTTGTGGTTGTTCTTTCAGTCTCAAATGTAGTAACAATGTAGAAAATTGAGCTAGCTTAACGTGGGCATTAGATTCATGTCTTGTGAACTTTAAATAAATAGTTATGGACGATTTAGTGCGTACATGTCAAGTTGATCGTCCAATTAAAATGATCATTCTTAACTGATCATTGGTGCTCCTTAAGTAAAGGCTTATAAATGAATCATAATACATGGCAGCACACAGTTTGGGATGCATTGGATTACTTGGAGGCTTTGTCGTAGATATTTTTGTCTTAACTTTTTTTTCACAATATAGAAAATTGAGCTAGCTTAACATGTGCATTGGATTCATGTCATCTGAACTCTAAATCAAAAGGTACGGACGATTTAGTGCACACATTTCAAGTTTATCACCTAGTTAAATCGATCATTGAGAAAACATTTTCAAAATGAAGCATAATAAATGGCATCACGCAGGTTGGGATAGATTGGATTATATGGATGCTTTGCCTTAGCTATTTCGGTGATAAATTTTATCACAATATAGAAAATTGAGCTAGCTTAACGTGGACATAGGATTCGGGTCATTTTGACTCTAAATCAAAAGTTACGAACGATTTAGTGCATACATGTCAAGTTGATTAACTAGTTAAAATGATCATTCTTAACTGATCATTGGTGCTCCTTGACTGAATGCTTATAAATTCATGTCATTCTGAAGTTTAATTCAAAAGTTACATACGATTTAGTGTGGACATGTCAAGTTTACGGCTAGTTAAAATAATCATTCTAAACTGATCATTTTTGCTCCTTGACTAAAGGCTTTTAAATGAAGCATAATGCATGGCATCACGCAGTTTGTGATATATTGGATTACTTGGAGGGTTTCTCGTAGCTATTTCAGTATTAAATTTTGTCACAATATAGAAAATTAAGCTAGCTTAACGTGGACATTGGATTCATGTCATTCTGAACTTTAAATCAAAAGTTATGGACAATTTAGTGCAGACATGTCAAGTTTATCGGCTAGTTAAATCGATCATTCTAAACTAATCATTGGCGCTCATTAAGCAAAGGTTTACAAATGAAGCAAAATGCATTGAATCACGTAGTTTGGGATAGATTGGATTACTTGGAGTTTTTTGTTGTAACTATTTTGGTTTTATATTTTACCACAGTATAGAAATTTGAGCTAGCTTAACGTAGGCGTTAGATTCGTGTCATTCTGAATTCTAAATCAAAAGTTATGGACGATTTAGTGGAAATATGTCAAGTTGATCGGCTAGTTAAAATGATCATTCTAAACTTATCATTGGTGCTACTTGAGTAAAGTCTTATAAATGAAGCACAATGCATGACATCATACAGTTTGGGATAGATTGGATTACTTAGAGCCTTATTTGTAGCTCTTTCAGTCTCAAATGTTGTCATAGTATTGAAAATTGACTAGATTAACGTGGCCGATGAATTCATGTCATTTTGAGCTCTAAATCTAATGTTAAAGATGATTTCGTGCGGACATGTCAACTTGATCAGCTAGTTAAAATGATTATTATAAACTGATCATTGGTGCTCATTGCGAAAATGTTTACAAATTAAGCATAATATATGGCATCACCCCGTTTGGGATATATTGCTTCACTTGGACCCTTTTTCGTAGCTATTTCGATCTTAAATTTTGTCACAATATAGAATATTGACCTAGCTTCACGTGGGCATTGGATTCGTGTCATTTTGAACTATAAATCAAAAGTTACAGATTATTTAGTGCAAACATGTCAAGTTGATTGGGTAGTTGAAGTGATCATCCTAAAATGATCATTCTAAACTCATCATTAGTGCTCCTTGAGTTAAGGCTTAGAAATTAAGCATAATGCATGGCATCACGTAGTGTAGGATATATTGGATTATTTTAATCCTTTGTGGTAGCTCTTTCAGTCTGAAATGTTATAACAATATAGAAAATTTGGCTAGCTTAACGGGGGCTTTGAATTCAGGTCATTCTGAACTCTAAATAAAAGCTTCTGGACGATTTAGTGCATACATGTCAAGTTGATCGACCAGTTAAAATGATCATTCTTAACCGATCATTTGTGCTCCTTGAGTAAAGGTTTATAAATGAAGCATAATACATGGCATCACACAGGTTGGGATGCGCTGGATTACTTGCAAGCTTTGTGGTAGCTGTTTTTGGTCTTAAATTTTTGACACAATATAGAAAATTGAGCAAGCTTAAGCGTTAGATTCATGTCATTCTGAAATCTAAATCAAAAGTTACGGATGATTTAGTGCGGATATATCAAATTGATCGGCCAGTTAAAATGATCATTATAAATTGATCATTGGTGCTCCTTGAGTAAAGGCTTATAAATGAAGCATAATGCATGGCATCACACACAGTTTGGGATAGATTGGATTACTTGGCGCCTTCTCGTAGCTATTTTGGCATTACTTTGAAGCTTTGTCTAGCTCTTTCTGTGTCAAATGTTGTTACAATATGTAAAATTAAGCTAGTTTAACATGGTCGTTAGATTCATGTCAAGTTGATCGACCAGTTAGAATGATCATTCTAAACTGATCATTGGAGCTCCTTGAGTAAAGGCTTATAAATGAAGCATAATGCAAGGCATAAGGCAGTTTTGGATAGATTGCATTACTTTGAGGCTTTGTCTAGCTCTTTTAGTCTCAAATGTTGTCACAATAAGGAAAATTGAGCTAGCTTAACATGGGCGTTGGATTCCTATTATTTTGAGTTCTAAACCAAAATTTAAAGACGATTTAGTGCGGACATGCTAAATTGATCATCTTGTTAAAATAATAATTCTGAACTGATCATTGGTTCTATTTGAGTAGACTTATAAATGAAGCATAATGCATGGCATCATGCATTTTAGAATATAATTGATTACTTGAAGGCTTTGTCGTAGCTATATCGGTCTTAATTTTTTCCACAGTATAGAAAATTGAGCTAGCTTGACGTGGACGTTGGATTCGTGTCAAGTTGATCGGCCAGTTCAAAAGATCATTCTAAACTGATCGTTGGTGCTCCTTGAGTAAAGCCTTATTAACGAAGCATAATGCACGACATCATGTAGTTTGGGATAGATTGCATTACGTTGAGGCTTTGTCTAGCTGTTTCGGTCACAAATGTTGTCACATTATGGAAAATTGAGCTAGCTTAACGTGGCCATTCTACTCAAAAGTTAAAGACAACTTACTGCACACATGTCAAGTTGATTTGCTAGTTAAATTGATTATTCTAAACTAGTCATTGGTGCTCCCTGAGTAAAAGCTTATAAATGAAACATAATGCATAGCATCACGCATTTTGGGATATATTGGATTACTAGGGGGCTTTGTCGTAGCCATTTCGGTCTTAAATGTTGTCAAAATATTGAAAACTTAGCTAGCTTAACGTGGGCGCTGGATTCGTGTCTTTCAGAACTCTAAATCAAAAGTTACAGACAATTTATTGTGGAAATGTCAAATTGATCGGCCAGTTAAAATGATCATTCTAAACTGATCATTGGTGCTCCTTGAATAATGGCTTATAAATGAAGCATAATGCATGGTATCACACAGCTTGGCATAGATTGTATTACTTTGAGGCTTTGTCTAGCTCTTTCACTCTCAAATGTTGTCACAATATAGAAAATTGGCCTAGCTTAACGCGGGCGTTGGATTCATGCCATCTTGAGCTCTATACAAAAAGTTAAGGAGAATTTAGTGTGGACATGTTAACTTGAGCAGCTAGTTAAAATGATGATTCTAAACTCATCATTAATACCCTTTGAGAAAAGGTTTATAAATGAAGCATATTGCATGGCATCACGTAGTTTGGGATACATTGGATTACTTGGAGGCTTTGTCATAGCTCTTTTAGTCTGGAAATGTCATCACAACATAAAAAACTGAGCTAGCTAAATGTGGGTGTTGGATTCTTGTCATTTTGAGCTTCAAATCAAAAGTTAAAGACAATTTAGTGCATACATGTCAAGTTGATCAATTAGTTAAACTAATCGTTCTAAACTGGTCATTGCTGCTCCTTGAGTAAAGGCTTATAAATGAAGCATAATGCATAGCAACAAGCATTTTAGGATAGATTGGATTACTATGAGGCTTTGTCGTAGATATTTCGGTCATCAATTTTATCACAATATAGAAAAATAAGCTACCTTAATGTGTGCATTGGATCGTGTCATTTTGAACACTATATCAAAAGTTACGGACGATTTAGTATGGACATGATAAATTGATCGGCCTGAAAAAATATTCATTCTAAACTGATCATTGATGCTCCTTAAGTAAATACTTATAAATGAAGAATAATGCATGGCATCACGCAGTTTGGGTTATATTGTATTAATTTGAGGCTTCGTCTAGCTCTTTCAATCTCAAATGTTATCACAATATGGAAAATTGACCTAGCTTAACTTGATCGTTGGATTCATGTCATCTTGAGAATTTAGTGTGGACATGTCAAGTTAAGTAGCAAGTTAAAATGATCATTCTAAACTGATCAATAGTGCCCCTTGAGTAAAGGCTTATTAATGAGGCATAATGCATGGCATCACATAGTTTGGGATACATTGGATTACTTGTAGGCTTTATCATAGCTCTTTTAGTGTGAAGTGTTGTCAATATATGAAAAATTGAGTTAACTAAATGTGGGCGATTGATTCTTGTCATTTTGAGCTCTAAATCAGAGGTTAAAGACAATATAGTGTAGACATGTCAAGTTGATCTGCTAGTTAAAATGACCATTCTAAACTGATCATTAGTGCTCGTTGAGTAAAGGCTTATAAATGAAGCATATTGCATGGTATCATGCTGTTTGGGAAATTTTGATTACCTGGAAGCTTTGTCGTAGCTATTTTGGTCATATATTTTGTCACAATATATAAAATTGAGCTAGCTTAACATGGGCATTGGTATTCCTGTCATTATTAACTCTAAAACAAAAGTTACAGATGATTTATTGCGGACATGCCAAGTTGATAGGCCAAAAAAAATGATCATCCAAACTGATCTTTGGTGCTCCTTGAGTAAAGGCTTATATATAAAACATAATGCATGACATCACGCATATTGGGATACATTGGGTCACTTGAAGGCTTTGTGGTAGCTCTTTCAATCTCAAATGTTGTCACACTATAGAAAGTTGAGCTAGCTTAAAGTGGGCATTGGATTCATTTCATTATGAACTCTAAATCAAAAGTTACAGACGATTAAGTGCGTACATGTCAAGTTGTTCATCCAGTTAAAATGATCATTCAAAATTTATAATTGGTGCTCATTGAGTAAAGACTTATAAATTAAGCGTAATGCATTGCATCACGCAGTTTGGGATACATTGGATTACTTGTAGGCTTTGTTGAAGCTCTTTCAATCCCAAATGTTGTCACAATATGGACAATTGAGCTAGCTTAACGTGCGTGTAGGATTAATGTTATTTTGAGCTCTAAATTAAAAGTTAAAGACGATTTAGTGCGAACATGTCAAGTGGATCAACTATTTAAATAATCATTTTAAACTAATCATTGCTGCTCACTGAGTAAAGGCATAGAAACGAAGCTTAATGCATGGCACCACGCAATTTAGGATACATTGGATTACTTGAAGGCTTTGTGGTAGCTGTTTCAGTCTCAGATGTTGTCACAATATAGAATTTTGAGCTAGCTTAACGTGGGCGTTGGATTCATATCATTCTAAACTGTAAATCAAAAGTTAAAGACGATTTAGTGCGGACATGTCAAGTTGATCTACTATTTAAATGATCATTCTAAACTAATTATTGGTGCTCATTGAGCAAAGGCATATAAATGAAGTATAATGCATGACATCACGCAATTCGGGATAGATTGGATTACATGGAGGCCTCTTTGTAGCTATTTCGATCTTAAATTTTGTCACAATAGAGAAAATTGAGCTAGCTTAACGTGGGCATTGGATTCATGTCATTCTGAACTCTTAATCAAAAGTTACAGACGATTTAGTGAATACATGTCAAGTTGATCGGCCAAATAAATTGTTCTTTCTAAGATGATCATTGGTGCTCATTGAGCAAAGGTTCACAAATTAAGCATAACGTGTGGCATCACGTAGATTGGGATAGATTCGATTATTCGTAGGCTTTGTCGTAGCTATTTTGGTAATAAATTTTTTCAAAACATAGAAAATTGAGCTAGCTTAACATGGGTATTATATTCGTGTCATTCTGAACAACAGATCAAAAGTTATAGACAAATTAGTGCGGTCATGTCAAGTTGATCGGCCAGTTAAAATGATCATTCTAAATTGATCGCTGGTTCTCCTTGAGTAGGCT
>JAEVFF010001080.1:0-98371 GCA_018901945.1 Pugionium dolabratum | reverse complement strand
AGAGCCTACAACATTAAATTGGTTACAATTACAAGGGAAGACTTGACCAAAGACCTTGACCAAAGACCTTGACCAAAGACCTTGACTTCATTAACTCTTATTTTGACTATGAATGTAGACACTTTTCCCCTCCTTTGAGGACGCCAATTTTGAGCATTTTTAATTGAACTCCTTTTGATTTTAAACAACAAATTGGGCTGGTTGTAATGTGATTCATTTGCCTCATTAAAAACCTTACCAAGAAAACCCAATGGGAGAAAACTTATGGATAAGGGAAAAAGAGTACAAATGGATCACATACTCATTTGTATGCTTTCTTGAACTTGTACTAAAATCAGAGTGCTTTTAGGCACTTCTCCATTCAAGCTCAAGTGAATTTGTTGTGCATTCTCCTTGTTGAGCATGATGCTGATTGCCTCTTTGAGTTTCTTGGCCTTGGCTCGGGTTAATGGTCCAGCTGGTAGTGCAAGAGCTTCTTCATGTTCCATTGGTTCATTCCTAGCCAGGAGCTTCTCCTTTTGTGTGCTTTCCATGCTCGTATCATCCCCCTCCTCTTGAAAAGGATTTGACCTCAAATCTGGTTCATCTGCAATGAAAGGCACAAGATCAGATACATTGAAGCTTGAACTCACATTATACTTACCTTGAAGATCAATTTGGTAGGCGTTGTTGTTGATCTTCTGAACTATCTTGAAAGGTCCATCTATTCTGGGCATAAGTTTGGATTTCTTTTCAGCTGGAAATCTTTCTTTCCTCAAGTGAACCCACACAAGGTCTCCCACCTCAAATACCATTTCACGTCTTCCTTTGTTGGCCTTTCTTGCATATTGTTGGGTTCTGGCCTCAATATTCTTCCTTGCATTCTCATGGATCTGTTTAACAATCTCAGCTTTCTTTTTCCATCAATACTAGCTCTTTCACTTAAAGGCAAAGGGGTTAGATCCATAGGAGATAAAGGATTGAAACCATACACAATTTGAAAAGGAGAATACTTAGAAGCAGAATGTACAGAATGGTTATATGCAAATTCAGCATGTGGTAAACATTCTTCCCATGTTCTAAGATTTCGTTTGATTAATGCAAGCAATAAAGTAGACAAGGTTCTATTAACTACTTCAGTTTGACCATCCGTTTGTGGGTGACATGTTGTAGAGAATACCAACTTAGTTCCTAACTTAGACCAAAGAGTTTACCAAAAGTAACTCAAGAACTTAGTGTCTCTATCAGAAACTATGGTCCTAGGCATTCCATGCAGGCGAACTACCTCTTTAAAGAACAAATTGGCTATATGCAATGCATCATCAGTCTTGTGACATGCTATAAAATGAGCCATCTTAGAGAATCTATCAACCACAACAAAGATAGAATCCTTTCCTGTTTTAGTTCTAGGCAAACCAACCACAAAGTCCATTGATATGTCAATCCATGGATGAGTAGGAATGGGTAAAGGAGTGTACAAACCGTGGGGGTGAACCTTAGACTTAGCCTGTTTGCATGTGGCACACCTTGCACAGATTCTTTCTACGTCTCTCTTCATGTGTGGCCAATGGAAATGATCTTGCATTACTTTAAGGGTTTTGGCAACTCCAAAATGCCCCATCAGTCTTCCTCCATGAGCTTCCCTAACTAGCAAGTCTCGAATGGAACAGTTAGGCACACATAATCTATTATCATAAAATAGGAATCTTTCATGCCGATAGTATTTTCCTGAAGCAAACTTTTTGCTAGCAATGTATACATCTTTAAATTCATGATCAGTTTCATATAGCTCTTTAAGTTGTTCAAAACCTAACAACTTAGCATCAAGAGTAGAGATTAAGGCATACCTCCGTGACAATGCATCTGCCACAACATTCTCTTTACCTTGTTTGTATTTAATGAGATACGGAAATGTTTCTATGAACTCAACCCACCGTGCATGCCTTTTGTTCAGCTTCTGTTGGCCCTTTAAGTGCTTAAGTGACTCATGATCAGTGTGAATCACGAACTCCTTAGGCCACAAGTAGTGTTGCCAAGTTTGCAAAGCATGGACCAAGGCGTACAATTCCTTGTCGTAGGTTGTATAGTTGAGTGTGGCTCCTCCAAGCTTCTCACTGAAATAGGCTATAGGTTTCTTATCCTGCATCAAAACAGCTCCAATACCTATACCAGAAGCATCACATTCTATCTCAAAGGTTTTAAGAAAATCAGGTAAAAATAGAAGAGGTGCATGTGTAAGCTTTTCTTTCAAAGCTTGGAATGAGCTTTCTTGAGCATGTCCCCATTTGAATCCTACGTCTTTCTTGATTACTTCCGTAAGTGGGGCAGCAATAGTGCTAAAATCCTTGAAAAAGCGTCTATAGAAGCCAGCTAGCCCATGGAAACTTCTCACTTCTCCTACTGTTTTTGGACTTGGCCATTCCTTAATAGCTTTGACCTTTTCCTCATCAACCTTAATACCATCTGCACTTATAACAAAGCCTAGAAACACAATGTTATCTGTACAAAAAGTGCATTTCTTAAGATTGGCATATAGTTTTTCTTTTCTAAGAACACTTAGAACCGATGTCAAATGACTAGCATGCTCTTCTAGATTCTTGCTGTAGATTAAGATGTCATCAAAGTATACTACAACAAAGACTCCTATGAATGCTCTAAGAACATGATTCATCAACCTCATGAAAGTACTTGGTGCATTTGTTAACCCAAATGTCATGACTAACCATTCATATAATCCATGCTTAGTTTTAAATGCAGTTTTCCATTCATCCCCTTCTTTCATGCGTATTTGATGGTACCCACTCTTAAGATCTATCTTAGAAAAGATTCTGGAACCATGCAATTCATCAAGCATGTCATCTAACCTAGGGATTGGATGGCGATACTTTACCGTAATGTTGTTGATTGCTCTACAATCAACACACATGCGCCAGCTGCCATCTTTCTTTGGCACAAGTAGAACTGGCACAGCACAAGGACTCATGCTCTCCCTGATGTAGCCCTTCTCCATTAGCTCATTAACTTGTCTTTGCAGCTCCTTAGTCTCAACGGGGTTGATTCTATAAGCTGGTCTATTTGGTAGTGAGGCTCCAGGTACAAAATCAATCTGATGTTCAATGCCTCTGATGGGTGGTAGCCCCTTTGGATTGTCTTCTGGGAAGACATCTTCATAATCCTGCAAAATAGAAGTCACTTCACTCGGTAATACCGGTGCAACGTTAGTTAAGCTCATGAGAGCTTCCTTATAGATAAACAAAAGAACAGGTTGTTGTGATAAGAGAGCCTTCTTAACTCCACCAGTTCTCACAAAGAAACTTGAGTGCTTCTTGTTCTTGTTCTCACAGCCTCTGTCACTTTTGGTGCTTATGGTTTCCTTTGAATTTCCAGCTATTTTCCTTTGCTCCAACACAAGCTGATCTTGGTACACCTCCTGTGGTGTCATAGGAACAAGTGTGATCTTCTTACCTTTGTGTTCGAACGAGTGTTGGTTGGTGTAACCATCATGAATGACCTTTCGATCAAATTGCCATGGTCTTCCAAGCAGAATGTGGCCAGCCTCCATTGGTAAAACATCACAAAGGATCTCATCTTGGTACTTTCCAATGGTTATAGGTACCTTGACTTGGCTGCTTACATTTATTTTGCCACACTCATTAAGCCATTGCAGCTTATACGGCTTTGGGTGCTTGAACACTTCCAGACCTAACTTGTTTACCATAGTTTCACTAGCCACATTAGTGCAGCTGCCACCATCAATAATGATGCTGCAAACCTTTCCTTGGACGTGGCATCTTGAGTGAAACAGGTTCTCTCTTTGCTCATGTTCTTTGGTTTTGTTTTGTACACTTAGGGTTCTTCTTGTTACCAATACTTCTCCTTCCATAGGAGGTTCAAGATGCTCTTCTGAAGAATCAGAAAAGACTTCTTCTTCCTCGGATTCTATTTCACCATTATCCAACAGAATCATGATCTTCTTGTTAGTGCATTGATTCGCATAATGCCCTCTTCCTTGGCATTTGAAACACTTCACATCTCTTGTTCTAGTAGATGTAGTAGCTTCAGATTTTCCCTTGGCGTCTTGAGTGGTTGTTGAAGGTTTGGAATCAATTTTAGCAATCTGTTTTCCTTCCCTTTGGTAGCTAGGCTTATTGTTAGCTGCTCCATAGCTTGGCCTAGTATAACTTTTTCTTTTTAGCTGCTGTTCTACCAGTATAGCTTTGTGCAACATTTCCTCTAGCTCCACATAATGTTCCAGCTCCATTCTATCTTGAATGTCACGGTTAAGTCCTCCTAAAAATCTTGCCATAGTAGCTTCTCTATCTTCTGAAATGTCTGCCCTGATCATGAGGGTTTCCAACTCCTGGTAATAGTCCTCAACACTTCTGCTTCCTTGATTGAGTCTCCTTAGCTTTTGGTGAAGCTCACGGTGGTAATGGCTGGGCACAAACTTTTCCTCATTATGGCTTTCATCTCAGCCCATGTTTCTACTGGATACTCACCATTACGTCTTCTGGAAGTCACCAATTGATCCCACCAGCTGAGTGCATACTCATAAAATTCAGTAGCAGCTATGCGGACCTTGTTGAACTCGGAATAGTGTTGACAATCAAACACCAGCTCGATCTTCTTCTCCCATTCCAGGTAAGTGTCTGGATCATTTTTGCCATAGAATGATGGTATCTTAAGTTTAAGACCTCTTATGGTGTCATTAAGCGTCACCCTTTCTTCTCTTACACGCCTATGCCTCCTTTGGGTTCTCCTACTCCCTTCACTGCCATGACTATAGTAGGCTTCTATTTCTTCATTATGGCCATGTCTAAAGGGATTCCTGGTTCTCCTTGGACCTGCTTCAGTGTTACTATTGTTCTGAACATCATCAAGCCGCAAATGAATGGCTTCCAGCTCTACTTGTAGTACTTTCTTCATTTCTGCTACTAGAGCCTCCATTAACAAGTTTGGTGCTTCTAAAGTTTGATTTCCTCCTGACATAGCTACAAATATACTTAACAAATGCGTTAAAAATACCTGTTCTGAAAAAATATTTTCGATGGAAGATGAAGAGTTGCGAGTGTGTTATTTTCTAAACTGAAAATGAAATGGGTTGGGGTCGATTTTAATGTGATAAACTGATGTAATATTGGATAAACACAACAATGCAATTATATGAATAGGTTTTTTTCGATTAATCAACTGATGCAAATCAATACACACAAGCTCATGCAATCTAAGCAGATGGAAATGGAGAGATATAGAGATGAGGGATAGGGATAACCAATCAGAAGTGTGCTCTGATACCAAATGATGCGAACCTCCCAAGGAATGCACTTCTGGATGCGGTTGAGATAGGCTTTGCAACAGAATGAATCGAAATTCAATCTATTCAAAGGTTATGGATTGAAGGGTCACACAGTAGCTGCGGAAAGACTACTGATTTACCTAAGATAGTAGCTTAGATATTACACACTAAGGCTACTAAATGTTGACTGAAGGATATTACACACCAACAATCAGATTAAGAAGAGAATCACTCTCAAACTTAAGAAAAGAAGCTGTTTTTATTTGAAAAGTTGAATGATCAAGTTTACAACTGAAAGCCCCTATTTATACTATAAGGGGACGAAATATGAGGAGCCTACAACATTAAATTGGTTACAATTACAAGGGAAGACTTGACCAAAGACCTTGACCAAAGACCTTGACCAAAGACCTTGACTTCATTAACTCTTATTTTGACTATGAATGTAGACACTTTTCCCCCCTTTGATGACGCCAATTTTGAGCATTTTTAATTAAACTCCTTTTGATTTTAAACAACAAATTGGGCTGGTTGTAATGTGATTCATTTGCCTCATTAAAAACCTTACCAAGAAAACCCAATGGGAGAAAACTTGGATAAGGGAAAAAGAGTACAAATGGATCACATACCCATTTGTATGCTTGTCTTGAGCTTGTACTAAAATCAGAGTGCTTTTAGGCACTTCTCCAATCAAGCTCAAGTGAATTTGTTGTGCATTCTCCTTGTTGAGCATGCAGCTGATTGCCTCTTTGAGTTTCTTGGCCTTGGCTCGGGTTAATGGTCCAGCTGGTAGTGCAAGAGCTTCTTCATGTTCCACTGGTTCATTTCTAGCCATGAGCTTCTCATTTTGTGTGCTTTCCATGCTCGTATCATATTGTGACAACATTTAACACCAAAATAGCAACGAAAAAGCCTCCAAGTAATCTAATGTATCCAAAACTGCGTGATGCCATGAATTATGCTTCATTTATAAGCCTTTACTCAAGAAGCACTAATGATCAGTTTAGAATGATCATTTTAACTACCTGATCAACTGGACATGTCCGCACTAAATCGTTTTTAACTTTTGATTTAGAGCTCAAAATGACATCAGTCGAACGCCCACATGAAGCTAGCTTAATTCTCCATATTGTAACAACATTTGAGAATGAAAACTACTACAAAGCCTACAAGTAATCCAATCTATCCCTAACTGCGTGATACCATACATTATGCTTCATTTATAAGCCTTTTTTGGCCGATCAACCTGATATGTCCTCACTAAATCGTCCGTAACTTTTTATTTAGACTTCATAATAACACAAATCCAACTTCCCGTTAAGCTAGCTCAATTTTTCATATTGTGACAAAATTTAAGATCAAAATAGCTATGACAAAGCCTCAAAGTAATCTAATCTATCCCATACTGCATGATGCCATACATGATGCCATACATTATGCTCCATTTATAAGCCTTTACTCAAGGAGCACTAATGATCAATTAAAAATGACCATTTTAACTGGTCGATCTATCTGATATGTTCGTACTAAATCGTCCGTAACTTTTGATTTAGACATCAGAATGACAAAAATCAAACACGCACGTTAAGCTAGCTCAATTTTCTATATTGTGACAAACTTTAAAACCAAAATAGTTATGACAAAGCCTCAAAGTAATCCAATATATCCAAAACTGTGTGATGCCATACATTATGCTTCCTTTATAAGGCTTTATTCAAAGAACACCAATGATCAATTCAGAATGATCATTTTAACTTGCTGATAAACTTGACATGTCCACATTAAATCGTGTTTAACTCTTGATTTAGAGCACAAAATGACATGAGTCCAACGTCCATGCTAAGCTAGCATAATTTTTGATATTGTGACAACATTTGAAACTTAAAGTGCTATGAAAAAGCCTTCAATTAATCCAATGTATCTTAATCTGCGTGATGCCATGTATTATACTTGATTTATAAGCCTTTACGAAAGGAGCACGAATGATCAGTTTAGAATGATCATTTTAACTGGCCGATCAACCTGACAAGTCTACACTAAATCGCCCGTAATTTTTTATTTAAAGTTCAGAATGAACCGAATCCAACACCCACATTATGTTAGCTCAATTTTCTATATTGTAACAAAATCTAAAAACGAAATAGCTACAACAAAGCCTCCAAGTAATCCAATCTATCCTAAACTGTGTGATGCCATGCATTATGCTTCATTTATAAGCCTTTATTCAAGGAGCACCAATGATCAGTTTAGAAAGATCAATCTAACTAGCCCATCAACTTGACATGTCTGCACTAAATCGTCCATAACTTTTTATTTAGAGTTCAGGATGACACGAATCTAACGCCCAAGTCAAGCTAGCTCAATTTTCTATATTATGACAACATTTGAGTTTGAAAAAGCTACGAAAAAACCTCCAAAAAATCCTGTGTATCCTAATTTTCGTGATGCCATGTATTATGCTTCATTTATGAGCCTTTACTAAAGTAGCACCAATGATCAGTTTAGAATGATCATTTTAACTGGCCGATCAACCTCACATGTCTGCACTAAATCGTCCATAGCTTTTGATTTATAGTTCAGAATGAGACAAAACCAACGCCACGTTAAGCTAGCTCAATTTTTTATAATGTGAAAAAATATAACACCAAAATATCTACGAAAAAGCCTTCAAGTAATCCAATTTATCCCAAAGTGCGTGATGCTATGCATTATGTTTCATTTATAAGCGTTTACTCAATGAACACAAATGATCAAATCACAATGATTATTTTAACTAGCTGATCAACTTGACATGTCCTCACTAAATTGTCTTTAAATTTTGATTTAGAGCACACAATGACATGAGTCCAACGCCCATGTTAAGTTAACTCAATTTTCTATATTGTGATAACATTTGAGACTGAAAGAGCTATGACATAACCTCCAAGAAATCCATTGTATCCCAAGCTGCGTGATGCCATGCATTATGCTTCATTTATAATCTTTTACTCAAGGAGTACCAATGATCACTTTAGAATGATCAATTTAACTATTTGATCAACTTGACATGTCCGCTCTAATTCGTCTTTAACTTTTGATTTAGAGCTCAAAATAACTTGACTCCATCACCCACATTAATCTAGCTCAATTTTCCATATTGTGACAACATTTGAGACTGAAAGAGCTACGAAAAAATCTCCAAAAAATCCAATGTATCCCAATTTTCGTGATGCCATGTATTATGCTTCATTTATGAGCCTTTACTAAAGGAGCACCAATGATAAGTTTAGAATGATCATTTTAACTGGCCGATCAACCTTACATGTCTGCAATAAATTGTCCATAACTTTTTATTCAGAGTACAAAATGACACAAATCCAACGCCACGTTAAGTTAGCTCAATTTTTATATTTTGACAAAATATAACACCGAAATAGCTACAACAAAGCCTCCCAGTAATCCAATTTATCCCAAAGTGCATGTTCATGCATTATGTTCCATTTATAAGCCTTTTCAGAATGAGCACAAATGATCAGTTCAGAATGATTATTTTAACTAGCTGATCAACTTGACATGTCATCACTAAATCGTCTTTAACCTTTTATTTAGAGAACAAAATGACATGAGTCCAACGCCCACGTAAATTTAGCTCAATTTTTTTATATTGTGATAACATTTGAGACTAAAAGAGCTACGACAAAGTCTCTAAGAAATCCAATGTATCCCAAACTGCGTGATGTCATGCATTATGATTCCTTTATAAGCCTTTACTCAAGGAGCACCAATGTTCAGCTTACAATGATCATTTTAACTAGTTGATCAATTTGACATGTCCGCTCTAAATCGTCTTTAACTTTTGATTTAGAGCTCAAAATAACATGAATCCAACGTCCACGTTAAGCTAACTCAACTTTCCATATTGTGACAAAATTTAAGAGCAAAATAGCTATGACAAAGCCTCCAACTTATCCAATCTATCCATAACTGAATGATGCCATTCGTTATGCTACATCGGTAAACCTTTGCTCAATGAGCACCAATGATCATATTAGATGATCAATTTAACTAGCCGATAAACTTGACATGTCCGCACTAAATCATCCGTAATGTTTGATTTAGAGTTCGGAATGACATGAATCCAATGCCCACGTTAAGCTATCTCATTTTTCAATACTGGGACAAAATTTAAGAGCAAAATAGCTACGACAAAACCTTCATGAGTTCCAATCTATCCCAAACCGCATGATATCATGCATTATGCTTAATTTGTAAACTTTTGGTCAATGTGCTCCAGTGATCAGTTTAAATGATCAATTTAACTAGCCGATAAACTTGACATATCCGCACTAAACATACACTAACTTTTGATTTAGAGTTCAGAATGACATGAATCCGACGCCCACATTAGGCTAGTGTAATTTTCTATATTGTGACAAAATTTAAGACCGGAATAGCTATGACAAAGCCTCCAAATAATCCAATGTATCCCAAAATGCATGACGTCATGCATTATGCTTCATTTTTAATGATAAACTTTTACTCAAGGTGCACGAATGATCAGTTTAGAATGGTCATTTTAGCTGGCCGATCATCTTGACATTTACGTACTAAATTGTCCAAACCATTTTGATTTAGAGTTTAGAATGACACGAATACAACACACACATTATGGTTTTTGTAAACTTTTTGTCAATGAGCTCCAATGATCATCAATGAGCACCAATGATCAGTTTAGACTGATAATTTTAACTAGCTGTTTAACTTGACATTTCCGCATTAAATCATATTTAATTTTGGATACAGTGTTAAAAATGACACGAATACAACGCCAACGTTAAGCTAGCTCAATTTTCTATATCGTGGCAAAATTTAACAACGAATAGCTATGACAAAGCCTTCAAGAAATCCAATACATTCCAAACTGCGTGATGCCATGCATTATGCTTCATTTGTAAACTTTTGATCATGAGCTCCCGTGATCAGTTTAGAATGATCAATTTAACTAGCTGATAAACTTGATATATCCGCACTAAATCGTCCCTAACTTTTGATTTAGACTTCAGAATGACATGAATCCAATGTCCACATTAAACTTGCCTAATTTTCTATATTGTGACAAAATTTAAGATTGGAATAGCGACGACAAAGCCTCCAAATAATCCAATGTATCCCAAACTGCATGATGCCATGCATTATGCTTCATTTGTAAACCATTGCTCATTGAGCACCAATGATCAGTTTAGAATGATCATTTTAACTAACTTATAAACTTGACATGTCGCACTAAATGTCCTTAACTTTTGATTCACAATATAGTTTAATTTTCTATATTGTGAAAAAATTTATGAACAAATTAGCTACAAAAAAACCTTTATGTAATCTAATCTATCTCAAACTGCGTGATGCCATGCATTATGCTTCATTTGGAAACCTTTGCTCAATGAGCTGCAGTCATCAGTTTAGAATATCAATTGAACTTCCTGATAAACTTGACATGTCTGCAATAAGTCATCCGTAACTTTTGATTTAGATTTCTGAATGACATGAATCCTGCGCCCACGGTATACAAGCTCTATTTTGTATATTGTAACAAAATTTAAGACCGAAATAGCTACGACAAAGCCTCCAAGAAATCCAATGTAACCCAAATTGCATGATGCCATGCATTATGCTTCATTTATAATTATAAGCCTTTACTCAAGGAGCACCAATGATCAGTTTAGAATGGTCATTTTAACTGGCCAATCAACTTGACATGTCCACACTAAATCTCGGAAACTTTTGTTTTAGAGTTTAGAATGACATGAATCCAATGCACACGTCATGCCAGTTTAATTTTCTATATCGTGGCAAAATTTACGATCGAAATAGCAATGATAGAGCCTCCAAACAATCCAATGTAACCCAAACTTAAGCCTTTTCTCAAGTAGAACCAATTATCAGTTTAGAATGGTCACTTTAACTTCCCGATCAACTTGATATGTCCGCACTAAATTTTTCAAAACTTTTGATTTAGAGTTTAGAATGATAAGAATCCAACGCCCACATTAAGCTAGCTCAATTTTCAATATTGTGACCAAATTTAAGACAGAAATAGCCACAACAAAGCCTCCAAGTAATCCAATCTATCCCAAACTGCGTGATGCATTATGCTCATTTGTAAACCACTACTCAATGAGCACCAATGATCAGTTTCAAATGATCATTTTAACTAGCTGATTTACTTGGGATGTCTGTACTAAATCGTCTTTAAACTTTTGATCAGAGTTTAGAATGACACGAATCCAACGTCCACGTTAATCTAGCTCAATTTTATATATTGTGGTAGAACTTAAAAATGAAATAAGAAAGACAAAGCCATCATGTAATCGAATCTATATCACACTGTTTGATGTCATGCATTATGCTTCATTTGTAAACCTTTGCTCATTGAGCTCCAACGATCAGTTTAGAATGATCAATTTAACTAGCCGATAACTTGACCAGTACTAAATCGTTCGTAACTTCTGATTTAGAGTTAAGAATGACATGCATCCAACGCCCACGTTAAACTAGCTCAATTTTCTATATTGTGAGAAAATTTAAGAAAGAAATTTCTATGAGAAAGCCTCCAAGTAATCTAATCTATCCCAAACTGTGTGATGTCATGCATTATGTTTCATTTGTAAATTTTTGGTCAATGAGATCCAGTGACCAGTTTAGAATGATCAATTTAACTAACCGATAAACTTGACATGTCCAGACTAAATCGTCCGTAATTTTTGATGTAAAGTTCAGAATGACATGAATCTAATCCCCATATTAAGCCACCTCAATTTTCTATATTGTGACAAAATTTAAGACCAAAATACCTACGACAAAACCTTCAAATAGTCCAATGTATCCCAAACTGCATGATGCCATGCATTATGCTTCATTTATAATTATAACTCTTTACTCAAGGAGCACCAATGATCAATTTAGAATGGTCACTTTAACTGGTCGATCAACTTGATATGTCCGTACTAAATGTCCTTAACTTTTGATTTAGAGTTAAGAATGACACGAATCTAATGCCCATGTTAAGCTAGCTCAACTTTCTATATTGTGACAAAATTTAATACCAAAATAGCTAGAACAAAGCCTCCAAGTAATCCAATCTATCCCAAACTGCATGACACCATGCATTATGCTCTTTTGTAAACCATTGCTCAATGAGAACCAATGATGAGTATAGAATGATCATTTTAACTAGCTGATCAACTTGACATGTCCGCCCTAAATCGTCTTTACCTTTTGATTCAGAGTTTAGAATGATACGAATCCAACGCCCACGTTAAACTATTTCGATTTTCTATATTGTGACAAAACTTAAGAACGAAATAGCTACGACAAAGTCTTCATGTAATCTTATCTATCTCAAACTACGTGATGTCTTGCATTATGCTTCATTTGTAAACCTTTGCTCAATGAGCTCCAATGATCAGTTTAGAATGATAAATTTAACTAGCCGATCACTTGACATGTCTACACTAAATCGTCCGTAGCTTTTAATTTAAAGTTAAGAATGACATGAATCCAATGCCCATGTTAAGCTAGCTCAATTTTCTATATTGTGACAAAATTTAAGACAGATATAGCTACAACAAAATCTCCAAGTAATCAAATGTATCCCAAACTGCATGATGCCATGCATTATGCATCATTTGTAAGCCTTTACTCAAGGAGCACCGCTGATCTGTTAAGAATGATCATTTTAACTGGCCGATCAACCTGACATGACTGCAGTAAATAATACGAAACTTTTAATTTAGAGTTCACAATAACACGAATCCAACACCCACATTAAGGTAGTTCAGTTTTCTATATTAGACAAAATTTAAGAACAAAATATCTATGACAAAGCCTCCAAGTAATCTAATATTTCCCAAATTGCATGATCTCTTTAATTATGTTTCCTTTGTAAACTTTTGGTCAATGAGACCGAGTTAGCAGTTTAGAATGATCAATTTAACTAACCGATAAACTTGACATGTAAGCACTAAATCGTTCGTAACTTTTAATGTAGAGTTCAGAATGACATGAATCCAATGCCCACGTTAAGCTAGCTCAATTTTCTCTATTTGTGACAAATTTTAAGACCAAAATAGCTATGAAAAAGCCTCCAAATAATCCAATATATCCCAAACTGCATGATTCCATGCATTATGCTTCATTTATAATTATAAGTCTTTACTTAAGGAGCACCAATGATCAGTTTAGAATGGTCACTTTAACTGGCCGATCAACTTGACATGTCCACACTAAATCGTCCAAAACTTTTAATTTAGATTTCAGAATGACAAGAATCCAATGCCCACGTTAAGCTAGCAGCTCAATTTTCTATATTGTGACAAAATTTAAGACCCAAATATCTACGACAAAACCTCCAAATAATCCAATCTACCTCAAAATGCGTGACGCC
Source organism: Pugionium dolabratum (assembly GCA_018901945.1). Classification (NCBI taxonomy): domain Eukaryota; kingdom Viridiplantae; phylum Streptophyta; class Magnoliopsida; order Brassicales; family Brassicaceae; genus Pugionium; species Pugionium dolabratum. Next base: position 84,674 of record JAEVFF010001080.1, on the reverse strand, counting down.
ATGCACTATGCTTCATTTGTAAACTATTGGTCAAATTGCACCCATGATCAGTTTAGAGTGATCATTTTAACTAGCTTGTCAATTTGACATATCCGCACTAAATGTCCTCAACTTTTGATTTAGAGTTTTGAATGACACGAATCCAACGCCCACGTTAAGCTAGCTCAATTTTCTATATTGTGACAAAATTTAAAATCGAAATAGCTAGGACAAAGCCTCTAAGTAATCTAATCTATCACAAACTGCGTGATGCCATGCATTATGCTCATTTGTAAACCATTGTTGTGAGAACCAATGATGAGTATAGAATGATCATTTTACCTAGCTGATTAACTTGAAATGTTGGCCCTAAATCATCTTTAACTTTTGACTCAGAGTTTAGAATGACACGTTAAACTACTTCAATTTTCTATATTGTGAAAAAACTTAATAATGAAATAGCTACGACAAAGCCTTCATGTAATCTAATTTATCTCAAACTGCGTGATGACATGCATTATGCTTCATTTGTAAACCTTGGCTCAATGAGCTCCAATAATCAGTTTAGAATGATCAATTTAACTAGCCGATCACTTGACATGTCTACACTAAATCGTCCGTAACTTTTATTTACAGCTAAGAATGACATGAATCCAACGCCCACGTTAAGCTAGCTCAATTTTATATATTGTGACAAAATTTAAGACAAAAATAGCTACGACAAAACCTCCAAGTAATCCAATGTATCCCAAACTGAATGATGCCATGCACTATGCGTCATTTATAAGCCTTTACTAAAGGAGAGAATTATGATTATAACTGGCCAATCAACTTGACATGACCGCACTAAATCGTACGAAACTTTTGATTTAGAGTTCACAATGACACGAATCCAACACCCACATTAAGGTAGCTCAGTTTTCTATATTGGACAAAATTTAAGAACAAAATATCTACGACAAAGCCTCCAAGTAATCTAATATTTTCCAAATTGCATGATGTCTTTAACTATGTTTCCTTTGTAAACTTTTGGTCAATGAGACCAAGTTATCAGTTTAGAATGATCAATTTAACTAACCGATAGACTTGACATGTACGCACTAAATCGTTTGTAACTTTTAATGTAGAGTTCAGAATGACATGAATCCAATGCCCACGTTAAGCTAGCTCAATTTTCTATATTTGTGACAAATTTTAAGACCAAAATAGCTATGAAAAAGCCTCCAAATAATCAAATATATCCCAAAATGCATGATTCCATGCATTATGCTTCATTTATAATTATAAGTCTTTACTTAAGGAGCACCAATGATCAGTTTAGAATGGTCACTTTAACTGGCCCATCAACTTGACATGTCCACACTAAATCGTCCAAAACTTTTAATTTAGAGTTCAGAATAACAAGAATCCAGTGCCCACGTTATGCTAGCAGCTCAATTTTCTATATTGTGACAAAATTTAAGACCCAAATATCTACGACAAAACCTCCAAATAATCCAATCTACCTCAAAATGCGTGATGCCATGCACTATGCTTCATTTGTAAACTATTGGTCAAATTGCACCCATGATCAGTTTAGAATGATCATTTTAACTAGCTTGTCAATTTGACATGTCCGCACTAAATGTCCTCAACTTTTGATTTAGAGTTTTGAATGACACGAATCCAACGCCCACGTTAAGCTAGCTCAATTTTCTATATTGTGACAAAATTTAAAATCGAAATAGCTAGGACAAAGCCTCTAAGTAATCTAATCTATCACAAACTGCGTGATGCCATGCATTATGCTCATTTGTAAACCATTGCTGTGAGAACCAATGATGAGTATAGAATGATCATTTTAACTAGCTAATTAACTTGAAATGTTGGCCCTAAATCATCTTTAACTTTTGACTCAGAGTTTAGAATGACACGTTAAACTACTTCAATTTTCTATATTGTGAAAAAACTTAAGAATGAAATAGCTACGACAAAGCCTTCATGTAATCTAATTTATCTCAAACTGTGTGATATCATGCATTATGCTTCATTTGTAAACCTTGGCTCAATGAGCTCCAATAATCAGTTTAGAATGATCAATTTAACTAGCCGATCACTTGACATGTCTACACTAAATCGTCCCTAACTTTTAATTTACAGTTAAGAATGACATAAATCCAACGCCCACGTTAAGCGAGCTCAATTTTATATATTGTGACAAAATTTAAGACAAAAATACCTACGACAAAACCTCAGTGTAATCCAATGTATCCCAAACTGAATGATGCCATGCATTATGCGTCATTTATAAGCCTTTACTAAAGGAGAGAATTATCATTATAACTGGCCAATCAACTTGATATGACCGCACTAAATCGTACAAAACTTTTGATTTAGAGTTCACAATGACACGAATCCAACACCCACATTAAGGTAGCTCAGTTTTCTATATTGGAAAAAAATTAAGAACAAAATAGCTACGACAAAGCCTCCATTTAATCTAATCTATCGCAAACTGCGTGATGTCATACATTATGCTTCTCCTGTAAACTTTGGTCAATGAGATCCAGTGATCAATTTAGAATGATCAATTTAACTAACCGATAAACTTAACATGTACGCACTAAATCGTCCGTAACTTTTGATGTAGAGTTCAAAAATTACATGAATCCAATTCCCACGTAAAGCTAGCTCAATTTTCTATATTGTGACAAAATTTAAGAGCAAAATAGCTACGACCAAGCCTCCAAATAATGCAATGTATCCCAAACTGCATGATTTTATGCATTATGCTTCATTTATAATTATAAGTCTTTACTCAAGGAGCACCAATTAGAATGGTCACTTTAACTGGCCGATCAACTTGACATGTCCGCACTAAATCATCTGAAACTATTTATGTGGAGTTCAGAATTACTGGAATCCAATGCCCACGTTAAGCTAGCCGCTTAATTTTCTAAATTATGACAAAATTTAAGACCAAAATATCTAAAAAAAAACCTCTAAATAAACCAATCTACCCCAAACTGCGTGACGTCATGCCTTATGCTTCATTTGTTAACTATTGCTCAATGAGCACCCATGATTAGTTTAGAATGATTATTTTAACTAGCTTGTCAACATGACATATCTGTACTAAATGTCCTTAACTTTTGATTTTGAGTTTACAATGACACGAATCTAATACCCACGTTAAGCTAGCTCAATTTTCTATATTGTGACAAAATTTAAGACCAAAATAGCTACGACAAAGCCTCAAAGAAATCCAATCTATCCCGAACTGAGTGATGCCATACATTATGCTCATTTGTAAACTTTTGATCAATGAGCTCCAATGATCAATTTAGAATGTGTTGAGAAAGTCAACTATTGCTGCTGAAGAAAGTGATTATTTATGAACGTTTACGTTTGTCGACTTTAGTAAGTCGGCAAACTTTCTCTATAAATATATATGTTACTTCATTCATATGAAGTAACTTTCTCTCTTCCTTCTTTCTCTCTTCTTCATCTGTAAAATTTATAAGATTAATAAAATTAGTATAATAATAAAATCTCTATCTCTCTATTATTATTCAACACGTTATCAGCACGAGTGCTTCTACCATTTACCTGAGATACTAAAATAAGGTAAAATTCTGTTTTATTAATACATGTGAATATTATATGGTAGGCTCTGCCTTCTAAATATTATATTGTAGGCTCTGCCTTCTGAATATTATATGGTAGGCTCTGCCTTCTAAATATTATATGGTAGGCTCTGCCTTCTGAATATTATATGGTAGGCTCTGCCTTCTGAATATTATATGGTAGGCCCTGCCTTCTAAATATTATATGGTAGGCTCTGCCTTCTAAATATTATATGGTAGGCCTTCTGCCTTCTAAATATTATATGGTAGGCTCTGCCTTCTGAATATTATATGGTAGGCTCTGCCTTCTGAATATTATATGGTAGGCTCTGCCTTCTGAATATTATATGGTAGGCGCTGCCTCCTGATTTATATTTAGAAATTATTTTAATTTATGTGTTATTATATTCACTAATGTTTTATAATTTTATCATAAATTAATTTATGTCATCATTATGTTTAAATTCTTAAAACTAATTATACATATTTATTAAATATATATAATAATAATAACAATAATAAATTAAAATCTATACCCAAAATTTTATCATGATTATTTATTAAAAATAATTATAAAATAATTTTTATAAAACTGATGTTTAACACATTGTTTTATTATGTGTATAGTTATAATGTCAAATTTGGCAAAACTCGAGATAGCTGCCCTTGATATATCTGGAAAAAATTACATGACATGGGCAGTAGCTGCAAAAATGCATTTAAAGGCAAAAGACCTTCTTGCACCATCGATAGGTCGGAAACAACATCCGATGAGAAAAAAGCAAAAGCCATGATATTTTTATGCCACCATATCCACGATGGTTTAAAAGATGAATATATCACAAAAGAAGATCCTGCAGATCTTTGGCAATCACTCAAAGATAGGTTTGATCACCAGAAATATGTGATCTTACCAAAAGCCAAACATGAGTGGTTAAACCTCCGGTTTCAGGATTATAAAAGTGTAAGTGAATATAATTCCGCGTTGTTCGGAATCACTTCTAAGATGATATTATGTGGAGAAAAAGTAAGTGATTATGATATGATTGAAAAAACTCTCCAAACATTTCATCCTGGAAATGTAATCCTACAACAATATCGAGCAAAGGGATATACTCGTTATTCGGAGTTAATGCAAGTTCTCCTTGTTGCTGAACAAAATAATGAACTTGTGATGATGAACCATCAATCTCGTCCCACTGGATCGGCTCCATTCCCAGAAATGAATGTTGCATCATCCAGTTACAATAATTGGCAAGGACATGGACGTGGTCGAGGCCATGGTCGTGGTCGTGGACGTGGACGAGGAGGTGGACGTGGACGAGGAGGTGGACGTGGACGTGGAAAAGGAAGATTTTTTCGTCCTAATGAATTCAAATTCGGGAGAAAGAATAAAGTCCACGAAAATGAAGTTGGTCGCGTACCTGCTGTACGCCAAAATATACAATATGAAAATGTTTGTTACAGATGTGGCATGAAAGGTCATTGGTCTCGTACCTGTCGTACACCAAAATATTTGGTTAATCTGTATCAAGAATCACAGAAACAAAAAGGAAAAGAAAGTGAAACCAACTTTATCTCGGATGAACCCGGACTTTCCTTCGATGGAAATGCATATCTCGATGTTGCTGATTTTCTGGTTGATTCCGAGAATACCAAAGAACAAGATAATTAAGTTTAATGTTATATATATAAAGTTGTATTTAGTTTCCTTACGAACAAAAACAAAACTTAATGTCTTTTTTAAAAAAATATATGTAAGTTTGAACTTTAATTACTTAATGTAAAATAGTTTTATTATAATATAAATTGATTTTGAAATATGTGTGTTTAACATTTATTAATACATCTTTATCAATATTTTAATACAGAAAATGTATCATTTTGAGAGTGAGAATGGAGATATATGCCTAGCAGACAATGCTACAACGCATACAATACTTAAAGATAAAAAGTTTTTCTCCTACCTCAAAATGAAAGATTCCGCCGGAAGCGTAAATACAATATCGGGTAATGCAAATATTATCATAGGCTCCGGAAGAGCTAGTTTTTCAATGCCAATGGGAACGAAATTTGAAATAAATGATGCTTTATATTCCCCCAAGTCTCATAGAAACTTATTAAGTTTCAAAGACATCCGTACAAATGGATATCATATAGAGACAATGAGCAAAAATAACATTGAATATCTTTGCATTACATGGGAGCAGAAACAAATATTGGAAGAATTACCAATGATGTCTTCTGGATTATATTACACAAAAATAAATATAATTGAATCGTATATTACGGTAAACCAGAAGTTTACGAGTACATTCAAAGTCTGGCATGAAAGATTAGGATATCCTGGATCAGTTATGATGAGAAAAATTGTGCAGAATTCTAATGGCCACCCATTAAAAAACCATAAGATTTTTCAATCATGCGAGTTTTCGTGTAAAGCATGTTCTCAAGGAAAACTTATTACTCGGCCATCACCAGCCAAAATTAGTAATGAATCTCTAGTATTCTTAGAAAGAATACATGGTGATATATGTGGGCCTATTCACCCATCATGTGGGCCATTTCGATATTTTATGGTTTTAATTGACGCATCTAGTAGATGGTCACATGTGTGTTTGTTAACCACACGAAATATGGCTTTCGCAAGATTCATTGCCCAAATAATCAGGTTAAGAGCTCAATTCCCTGATTATACTATAAAGAAAGTAAGACTTAACAACGCTGGTGAATTCACGTCACAAGCCTTTAATGATTATTGTATGGCTCTCGGAATCGATGTTGAATATCCGGTTCTGCATGTTCATATACAAAATGGTATGACTGAGTCTTTGATAAAACGGTTACAACTCATTGCGAGACCGTTAATATTGAGAACAAATCTCCCAATTTCAGTATGGGGTCATGCTATATTGCATGCGACGGCATTGGTCCAAATAAGACCAAGTGCATATCATGAATATTCCCCATTACAATTAACATCTGGCCAGAAGCCTGATGTATCTCATCTCCGAGTTTTTGGGTGTGCGGTTTATGTTCCTATAGCCCCACCACAAAGAACAAAGATGGGGCCACAGAGAAGATTAGGAATATATATTGGATTTATATCATCAAGTATTATTCGGTATCTTGAACCACGAACTGGTGGCATGTTTACGGCACGATTTGTCGATTGTCATTTTGATGAAGAAGAATTTCCTACGTTAGGGGGCGGAATTAAACAACTGCAAGAAGATATTAAATGGTGTACGCCATCTTTGTTGTATCTTGATCCTCCCACAAAACAACGTGAAATGGAAGTTCAGAAAATCATACATTTGCAAAATATTGCAAACCAGTTGCCAGATGCATTCACAGATACAAAACGAGTGACGAAATCATATATACCCGCTGTGAATGTCCCATCAAGAATTAATGTTCCTGTAGAACATGTTGATGGCGATAAAATAAATGAACCTAGAGTTCAGTTAAAAAGGGGCAGACCGATGGGCTCAAAAGATAAAAATCCCCGTAAGAAAAAGTATTTTGGAGAACAAAATCAAAAGGTTCTGGAAGAACCTTACAAAAAGCGTCTCGAAAATACTTGTGAAAAGGTTATAGAGGAACCAACTCAAACGGAATGTCCGGAAGACATATGCAAACAGGTTTCTGAAAACCGTGAAGTGGAACTCCGTCCAGAAGACGAACGCAATATAGAAACATATGAGATTTCAATTAACTATACCCAAAATAGAAAATTATGGGTTAGAAATGAAATAGAGGATATTAATGGAATATTTTCCTTTTCTGTGTCCAAAGAAATTGAAAATGAAAATGATGATGCAGAACCAATGTCTGTAACAGAATGTCAAAAAAGATCTGATTGGGAAAAATGGCAAATAGCCATGAGAAATGAATTATTCTCTCTACAAAAAAGAAATGTTTTCGGACCCATTGTCATTACACCTGAAGATGTAGTGCTAGTTGGGTGCAAGTGGGTTTTTGTAAGAAAAAGGAATGAGAAAAACGAGGTCACTAGATATAAAGCACGTCTTGTTGCACAAGGATTTTCTCAAAGACCGGGAATAGATTATGAAGAAACATATTCTCCGGTCATGGATGCAATTACATTTAGATATTTAATGAGTTTATCATCATCCAAAAGGTTAGAAATGCACCTTATGGATGTCGTGACTGCATACCTGTATGGAACCCTTGATAGTGATATATACATGAGAATCCCAGAAGGATTCAAGATCCCAGAAGGATCAAAGATCTCTAAAGGACCCAAAGAACTATATTGAGTCAAATTACAACGATCATTATATGAGTTAAAACAATCCGGACGCATGTGGTATAATCGCTTAAGTGAATATCTGTTGAAAAAAGGATATATTAACAATGCGATATGTCCTTGCGTATTTTTAAAATTCCCATCAGGCTTTGTGATCATTGCTGTTTATGTAGATGACCTGAATATAATTGGAACTCAAAAGGAAGTTGATAATGCAAGAACTCATATGAAAGAAGAGTTTGAAATGAAAGATCTTGGAAAAACAAAATTTTGTCTAGGACTCCAAATTGAACATTTCCAAGATGGAATATTTGTGCATCAATCAAATTATACGAAAAGAATATTGAAACGATTTAATATGGATAAAGCGGATCCTTTGAGTACTCCAATGGTTAATCGATCGCTTAATATAAACAAGGATCCATTGCGACATTGTGAAGATAATGAAGACATATTACGTCCTGAAGTACCTTATATGAGTGCTATCGGTAGACTTATGTATCTCGCAAATTGCACTCGACCAGATATAACATTTGCTATAAATTTACTTGCGAGATATAGTTCATCACCTACACGAAGACATTAGAGTGGAATAAAACATATTTTCCGTTATCTCCAAGGTACGATTGATTTGGGATTATTTTATTCTAGAAACCCCGAGTTTGGTTTAGTTGGTTTTGCAGATGCTGGATATTTATCGGATCCACACAAAGCTCGGTCCCAAACCGGTTATGTTTTTACACTTGGTGGAACTGCAATCTCGTGGCGATCTCAAAAACAAACTTTGGTTGCCACTTCTTCAAAGTACGCCGAAATCATTGCCCTTCATGAAGCTTGCAGAGAATGTGTATGGCTCAGATCTATGACTCAACATATAGAAGGAGCAAGTGGATTAATCAACAATAAGGAGCCAACAAAATTATTCGAAGATAATGCTGCATGTGTGACCCAAATCAAAGAAGGTTATATCAAGAGTGACCGAACAAAACATATTCCTCCGCGATTTTTCTCCTATATCCAAGAACTTGAGAAAAATCAAGAACTTGACGTCGAGTACATTCGTTCAAGTGATAACGCAGCAGATTTGTTTACAAAGGCGCTTCCTACGACAACGTTCAGAAAACACGTTCAGAATATTGGAATGCGTCATTTGCGAGATTTATGAAGGGAAACATATCTATCTTTTTGAGGGGGAGATTGCGTATATGTACTCTTTTTCCCTTATCATGATTTTTATCCCGTTGGGTTTTTACATGATAAGGTTTTTAACGAGGCAGAACGCAATACTTCGATAATAATAGATAATCAAGGGGGAGTGTTGAAAAGTCAACAAAGGCGTCTTCGTTGAAGACGTCTTTGTTTTGATTACCTTTTTACGAAGTTTGCCGACTTACTTTTTCTCTATAAATACGTAAGTTACTTCATTCAGATCAAGTAACTTTCTCTCTTCCTTCTTTCTCTCTTCTTCTTCTGTAAAATTTATAAGATTAATAAAATCAGTATAATAATAAAATCTCTATCTCTCTATTATTATTCAACAAATCGATCATAGTTTTTACTATTGACTGATAAAGAGAAAACTTACAATGATATAAAGACACACATATGCAAAGATTAGTTACATTTAAAAAAAGAAAAAAAGAAGACAGAGAAGGAATTGTGACAGAGGAATATATAGTGAGACAGTAATTTTTTTACATTTATACGAATTTAATAGGGAATAAAGGTATTGTCTGAAGGAAAATGATGTTTCTGAAAATTTGTTCAACCAAGAAAAAATAATAGTGAAAGAGAGAATCTGTTGGAAGTGTAGAAAGGGAAAGCGACGAACCAGTTCAATCCTGTGTTGTTCTTAGAAAAGATTTTGATTTTAGCAAATAGTAATGTTTATTTATTAATATGAGTAGAAAAAGATTTTGATTTTAGCAAATAATAATGTTATTTATTAATATGAGTAGAAAAAGGTGTCTGAGTTGTAATATAGAGAAATAGAGACAATGGGGACTGACAAGGGAATCTCTGAGGACAGACAGAGATGTTTCAGACCGAATGAGACATCAACAAACTGTGTATGTCTCTCTCTCTCTCTCTCTGTCCTATTTTGTTTCCTTTTTTTGTTTCTTTGGGATTGTTAAAAACTGAATTGAAATAGTATGGTTCAAAATTTTGCTTCAGTTTCTTTCTGCAGTTCCATTTTCGTTTTTCTTTTTGTTGCTGAATTTTTAGAAAGATAGGTTTTGTTAATTTTCGATTTTTATAAAGATACACATTGTTTTGGATTAGAGATCTTGAAAGAATATAAAGTGCGATATTAAGATAAACAACAATTTATAGATATGAATGATGTTTAATTGGTGAGAATGAAGACAACTGGCCCTTTTAGAGACCAACTTTGGGCTTGGATCCTCCTATGTGTTAATCTAATTTAAGGCCCTTTGCTTTACAAAGAAAAAAAAATTCTGCGCTTTGTGATAAGTTGTGTGATTAGTTATTGGAGAACTTGAATTTTTCTTGTTTTCACTTAAAACAATACAATCGTTTACGGGTCAAAAAAAATACTTAACATATCTTCAAACCACTATATTATTAATATAAAAAAATAAAATTTTGTTCCTGCGTTTGCTTTGCCAATGAGTTGGCGTGTGAATTCTTTTCTCTTGATTGATATCTAAGAAAAAATTCGGAAAATAATGATGTAGTGCTTCGAATTCTGATGTTTCTGTTGTAAATGCTGACCACTTTTCTGGATCATTAACTAATTTGATTAAATCTGTTAAATCGATATAAAATCTGGTACAATAGCATTGTATATTGTGCAAGTTCAACATTGTCTAACCTAAACTGAAAAACTCTATACAAAATGAAAATAATCCTTTGTGAACACCTCTCATTCCGAGTACATCATTCGGAATAGTTTTTGGATCCAACTAATTCTTGATGTAATCTACTCAACATGCACTATCTATGAAGTAAACAAATGTGAGTTGGATGTGAATTTTTTATTATTATATCTTTTCTATAAATCAGTCACTTTTGGGTCAATAAAAATATGGTTGGAGTAAAAAATTCAAGACCGGTTTTGATAAGAAAATTAAAGCAAAATCAAATTTAACTCTGGAAAAATGGAAAACACTAAACTGATAAATTGTCAAACAGTATACTATGTTTAAAGAAAGTAGGAAAGATGAAGACAAAATAGATGTTGGGCTATAAGACAAGTCTAAATGATAAAGATCATTGCAAAACCAAGTCCAAATGATAAAGATCACTGCAAAAGGATGTGCAATCCATTAAATCTTTTACCTTACACATTATTCAGTTAGAAGATAGATTATCGTTAACAGTCATGAAACACATATTTAGTGTCCACTTAATATGGTTAAAGCAATTCAATACATCTATCTCGTGAATATCTTTGAAGTTTTCTAGTAATCGTCATATGAATGCAACTGTAGCACATAGAAAATAATTAACATTTTTACTTAAGAACTAGTGATTTAACGATTCCAAAATCATGAAATGAAATAAGCAGATTTTTCCCTCACCTTTCTATATATTACCAAGTTTTCTCTTTGCTCTGAATGGTATTACATCCATGAAAGCCCTCTCAATCCTCTCAAGTCACTCACTACTTGGTTTCGTTACTAAAGCTATGCCAAAATCTCATACTATAATCTCTGTGAGAAATCATTCATAAATTTGGCTATTGGGATCTCTCTCAAAAGGTGCCCTAAAATGCATCTATGGTATTCGGTCAGCTCATGTTATAGTTTTCCCTAGCAAAAAATACAACTATTTCAACAGCTAGGAAGACAGACCTACATAGGAGAATCCAAACCATTACTAAATCACAAAAATATGTGATTGAGCATTTAGGTGAAATCAAATTATTGTATGATGTTGATTCTATAAGTTCACCTATTTCAGAATATGACAAGGTTTATCAAGTCTTGAATAGTTTAGGGAAAGAGTATGAATTGATTTGCATAATGACAGAGAACTCTATAAATTTGCACAATGACAGGCTTTGAAGGTGTGGGTATTTAAGCTTATTGTATTTGATGATAAACACATCTTTCAAAGATCACTCTTCATCTAGCTTTTCACATTAATAAGGGTGGATATACAAACTCCCCTATTACACTAATAGTGAAGATTATGTCTACCAAGGACGTGGTTATAATATATGAAGTTTTAAAGGAAATGGACAATACTTGGACGAGGATTCCAGCAGTAAATTACTCCATAATCAATCTCAAAATAATTAACATGGCCAATATGTCTAGATTTATGGGAATTACGGTCACTCAACTTTTAAATATTACAAATTTTTTTGATTTAGAATAACAGAACAACGATTTGTCAAATGGGTTGGTTGCAGTAAGAGTTTCATATCAATAGCAATCATTAAGGCAAGAATGGAATTCGAACACTATAGGTACACATCACTAACAACACTAGTCAGCTTTACTCGTCCATGCGATGTCCAATAATTGTGGAAAAACGGTTTATTCCACCATAGTTATAATTTTTGAATTATATATACACAAATTATCACGTTATGTCGATATATAAATGAAATATTTTTAATTTTAAATTTAACCTATAAAATTAAAATCGCGACTAATTCCACCAATCAGACGGTTTCTATGTATTTCTCCGTCACACGTGCTGACGTGTATGTACGTTGGATGTCCAAAACTCGTAGTTCAAAACGACGTCGTTTTATATATATATATTTTAAAATTATAGCCCAAAACGACGTCGTTTTAGACTTATTTTTCTTTTAAATTGTAACCCAAAATGACATATTTTTGGGGTTTTTTCTTATAAAAAGTCGTATCCCAAAACGACGTCGTTCAACCATGCACGGTATCCCTCTTCTCTCAAACATTGTCGAAATCTTCTTCTCTCTCGGTCGAAACCCACTCCGTCTTCTTTTCCAACTCTATCGCAACCCGATCACCTCTCTCACACAAATTTTGGCTTCTTCTTCCAAAATCGCTCACGAACCCAATCGAACCTTAGTTCCGCGAAACCAATCGAACACAATCGCTCATGAGGAAACCCTACACTCGCGATTTTCACTCACTCAAACCCTAGCCGATTTCTGTTTTGCGAAAATTTTCCCCAACTTAACAAACGACTTTCCCCAACTTAACAAACGACGTCGTTTTACTAAGTGTCAAAATGAGAGCAAAAACGACTCTGTTTCACTCTACTTCCGTTTTAATATGAAACAACGTCGTTTGTTAATGATGCCAATGTGGCGTCTTAGTCAGCACGTTTAGATGGTAAAACAAACGATTTTTGTTAATTTGTTGATTTTAGCTGTGAAACAATAATTCGTGTAGTGTTTTCAAGTTTCAAAATAGTTCATTTAGCTATTAGCTTTGCTTACTAGTTCAAATATACATAATCCAATCGAAGAAAGTTTGTGTTGGAATCAGACTATTTTTAATGATTTTCTATCCATAACATACATTACATCAATAATATTGATGACTTCTCAAGGTGTTTTATCATGAATTATTAGTTTGCATGCTATTAAATCATTTTTATTTGTATCCAATCTAACAATTAGCCATGTCATTCACTTTACTCATGTTTTTTGGATCGGTTTATTCGGTTTACAGAATTTTTGGTTTTTCAAAAATATTATTGAATTAAACCAATAAAATTTTGTTCGGTTCGGTTCAAAATTTAGATTTTTGATTCGATTTTACATGTTAAAATTAGTTCCAAAATAAACTAAAAAATTGGGTTTTGACAAAAACATGAATTATTTTGGTTAATTCCGTTATTTTTGATATTTAAAAAAAACCGATAGGTTAGTATTGACCGTACCAAACTGAAAATCATATATTCAAAATTACACTGATCGATTTATCATTTAAAACCGAATTGAAACCAAAAACCAGATAAACCGGATCACTCAGTCGTTATTTCGGTTTTTGCCAAAAGCCCAAACTCTACTACCTTTTCTTATGTACTTTTCAACATTGATTTTATTTGTGTGAAGAAAAAAACAACAACCCATCTGATGACACAAGAAAGAAGACTGAATGATTTTTATGTACGTTGGAGGATCAACAATTTTAAGATTTCTACTAAACTAGGCACTAATCTACAACTATAACAAAATAAAGCCATAATGATAACTAAGACTGAATCTCAAATGTGTGAAACTTGTCAATTAGTGAAAACTTAAAACTTTCGTTTTCTTCATTAGAGTTTGTTTCAACTAGACATTTATAACGCATGCATTATGATAGTTGAGGATCTTATCATGTTGTTTCAGCTCAATTTTTTTGTTATTATGCTATCTTGAGATTCAATAAACATTCAAAAACACCTACAAAACAATAGTTAGAATGTGTCAAAAACACAACACATCCATTTAACACAAGTTTGAGTAACACAACACATCCATTTAACACAAGTTTGAGGAGGTATGTCAAACATAATAATCGATTTGAACAAGGCAAAAACGATGAAGACAAAACACATGTTAGGCTTATGAAACAAGCAAAAATGAAAGCGAAAAAACTACAAAAGAATGTCCATCCGATCAAAGTCTTCTCTTATACATATCACCTAGCTAAAGAATCGAGCATCGCTAATGGTCATGAAACACACATTGTGTGTGCTCCTTGCACAGTTAAATCACCTCAAAAATCCATTTCGAGAATCGTTTTAATGCTGTCTAATCATTGGCATATGATGACATCTATAGCTAATAGATAACGATTTCAAATTCATGAAATGAAATAATCAGCTTTTATCAGCCCTCTAAAGCTTCTCAAAGATTTCTTTGTTCATTTCAAAAATAATGTTCTCTAATATAAATATATATATATATATATATATATATGATGCCTAAAATTCATGATACAAATAATTTAAATTTTAATTCAAGTATTGTTTTTCTTTTTCGGTGATGGCATGTGAAAGAAGATGACATTGCATGTGTTTAGAGATTTCACATAAAAATCATGTGGTTGGTGTCTTAATTATGTTCGACGAAGAGAGGTAGTGGCTTGAAAGCAAGAACAAAAGAAAGAAACTTTGAAGAAGATGACTCAACCTGTGAAAACCATTCTCATTTATTTCTTCAACATTACATTGTTTTGTTTTTATATGAGTATATAGGAATGTCTAATGATATGTGTCATCAATAAAGAGCGTTATTGATTGCACAATAAAGAATATGTTAGTATAGAATGCAGAGCTCTTTCTTTATGCGTATGTGTGCTTTATGTTTGAACAATTTTTGAACAATATTTCCATATTCAATTTGGATAACATAATCCAAATATTGATTGCAAAAAATTATTGAAATATGAATAAAAAATGGGCAATTGAGTTCATGTAAAAGATATAAAATTTGTTGGCTAGATTAATGAAAATAGATAAAAGTCACACATTGAAATTTGGAGAAAAATCTCATAATATATAAAGAAGAGAGCTCATTTAATAACTTAAAGTATTGGAGAGAAAAAAAATCAAACCACGCGCGTGCCGCCGGGTCGCACCCACCTTTTTCTCCTCCAACCGTCCATAATTTTCTATTCGGTTGGGTTACCTCCCACAATTTTTACGATTGCGAAATCGCTTCCCTTAAGCTATAAATACGAGCCTTAATCTTCATTAACGGGTTCGTCTCTTCGCATTCTCACACATCTTTTCGTCTCAAACGAAATCAGTCCGACAGTTCCTCTCTTCTCCTTTTTTCATCTTATATCGTGTAAGTCTCAAGAGTATATCGTAAAAATTTGTTCGTAGATTTTGTGTCAAGTATTGCGATCACAGTCTCATCGCAGTTGTATCATAAGATTCATAATCTCGTCAAACCGCCACACTGTGGGATATTTAATGAATTAATGAAAAAGATCACATCTCATCTCCGCGAATTCGTGTTTTTCGTAATTCAGTTTCAATCGTTTTCGATACGTTTATCGTTTTTACATGACGATTTTTATATCAAGTTTCTCGCGTTCAAACACTTGATTACTAAGAGAATGAGATTATATGTAGTGATGAATGATTTTGGGTTGGATTGCATATGGGCTGAGTCTTTTTAAAGTTGTTGAGAATCTGTCTTGCTTACGGTCTCTCTCAAACCTAGCGTAAGAGGAAAACATCCACTAAATTCGGAGTACATTCAAAGTACAAACTTTGAGGAATCGATTTAATGAAGATTTTAGTTGTCTAAAGTGCAGAAGAAATATGTATGACCGTTGGAGCTCCAAGAGTAATTAATAATTTTTCATTGATTAATAGTTAATTAAAACGTTTCTATTAATATTTTATCTACATATTTTGTAACTTTTTTTAAGACTATATAATTTAATTATCCTGCACAAATCACGAATTAGAATCTAGTTGTCTCTTAGAATATAAAATCGAAATTTTTGATGCTTTAGTAATACCAATACGGGTATTAGTAAACGATAACATTCGATTAAAGAACTAAAAGACTTAAAAAGGGTCATTACTATTTAAGGAATGAGATTAACATATGAAAAGTCATGCGCTTTACTCAAACCTTCCATTTATAACTTTACGACAACCAAAATGGTTACTTGAGATATTTTGTCTTAAAATAAACAAATAATGATGGCACTTTTATTCACCGTCAGATCTCTCGTCATCTAATCTCGACAGTCCATTCTCTCCAAATATCATATTTAATTCACTTTTATATTTGTCATATTTTTTTATTTAATTATTAGAAAAACCCAAATCATTGGAAACGGAAAACCTGAGAAATGTCTGTCATCTTCTTCTTCGACCGATCGCTTCATCACCAAAATTGTCGTTAATCTTGGAGTCGTTTCTAGAGTTTTGAAGTTTGGATTTGGAAATAGTAAGATTTTGAGGTATGTCGTCTGCGGAGAGTGCGATGGCGTGCGATTTTTGCGGCGAGAGGACGGCGGTTCTGTTCTGTAGAGCCGATACGGCGAAGCTTTGTTTGCCCTGCGACCAGCACGTGCACTCGGCGAACCTCTTGTCTCGGAAGCACGTTCGTTCTCAGATCTGTGACAACTGCAGCAAAGCGCCCGTCTCCGTACGTTGTTTCACCGACAATCTCGCCTTCTGCCAGGAATGCGACTGGGACGTTCACGGAAGCTGCTCTTCCTCCGCCGCGCACAAACGCTCTGCCGTAGAAGGGTTCTCTGGTTGTCCATCGGTTTCGGAACTAGCAGCGGTATGGGGACTCGATTTAGAAGGGAAGAAGAGAGAAGACGAATTGCCGTTGGTGACGGAAAATTTCGGGTTACCGCCAAATCCGTGGGGCTCTGGATCTAACATCGTGCAAGATCTGATGGTACCGTACGATACGTCGATCAAAAAGCAAAGCCCTAGCTTGGGGAAGTATAAACAAATAGTGTACAAACAACTCGAAGAGTTACTGAAAAGTGGTTTCATTGGCGGTGACGACGAAGATGAAGGCGAAGGAGACGACGGAGGAGAGATCAGATCTCCATCGACGTCGTTTACATCTTTGCTTATGTATACAACAGAGCAGCAAAGTCCTTGTGGCAATAATGGTATGCAATGGAATCCTCCTAATCATAGCTCTGGCCAGTGTACTCAGGTCCATCTCTCTCTATCTCGCTTTCGAAATGATTTTGTGCTTATAATGTTATCCATTCCGATCTTTAGGCCTCCAAATCTGTCAAGTTTCTTATCGAAATGTCAATGATTGTTTCCATGAAACATTGCTTGTTCTAGTTAGATCTAGTAATCTCGGGTTCACAGTCGAACGCCCGCTTTTGTTGCAGATATGGGATTTCAACTTGGGACTGTCCAAGAACCCTGAGGAGACTAGCTCAGTCGAACGTAAAGGTTCTACTTTTGCATTCAACGATACTCGTTCCACCAATGTGAAAGCTTTCAGAGAGACTTACTACAAGGTATTAGGAATCGTAAACCGTTTATTTCATCTCACAAATGGACAAACACAAACACCGAATCACATAACATACTTAATTAGCAGAACGTAGTTAGCGTTTTTTCTAGAGACACTAAACTTTACCACAAAACCATTCCCAAATCACTCCATGCCCTAAACATTTGAAGCATTTCTCCATATATAAATCTTGTTGGTGACGCGTATTCTAGTTCATTAGTGTATAGGTTTAACCTCTGCAACGATGCAATGGTTTTACTACATCTTGGATTAAATGAAACCATATGAATTTATATCATAATTCAAACTACTGCTTTGGTATATCTGTGTTGGTGACTCTTGATACTTATTAATATAACTATAGCAGGATGATTCCACCAAGGGACAAGAAACATCTAAGAGCAACAATCTACCTACAGCAACTCACCCCAATGACTTGCATTTCACTGAACATTCTGCTATGGCTAGTAATAACATTGCAAAATTGGTGACTACAAGGAGTGCTGATCTAGAGCGGATGGCACAGAACAGAAACAGTGCTATGCAGCGGTACAAGGAAAAGAGGAGGACGCGGAGGTAATAAACTTTCTTCGCTTTTGTAATTTGATTCTCTCCAAAACCCTAATACGTAATCGATTCATCAGATATGATAAAACCATAAGATATGAAACGAGGAAGGCGAGAGCTGATACAAGGTTGCGTTTTAAAGGCAGATTTGTGAAAGCTACGGATCCATAAGTCTGTCTCCACGTTTGATTTATTATTACATGTGAGATCATAAGTTTAGGAACGTTTGTATTTTTTACTACTTCACCTTACCTTGTAAATGTAAATGATCAATCTTCAGCTGTATAATGTGGTTTGCGTTTGTCTCTTTTTGATTGATTTGGTTGTTGTCTTTTTATAACTGCGTTTTGTAATTTTCTGTAAGCAATTTCTAAGTTTATGTAATGAATTAGACTTGAGCTTTTGCTTCTTCTAATCGTTTGTACAAAAAAAATGGTAAATAGTAGAGAATGATTTTTCAGAAACGGATAAAATCGTATCCATAAAGGTGTCTTATTCAACATGTGATTTTGTTATAAAATTCAGTGTTTTAATGGTAACTGTTTGGCGTAAAAAAAAAAAAGAATGAAGATTGGTAACCGGTTAACATAGCAGTACTGTTTCAAAAAGCTGGTACGACTAAAAAGCATTTCCAAAACAGTAAAAATACTAATACATTTAGACGTTTGCAAACTCGATCGTCATTTTTTCTGTACTTCAATATTTACCCTTTTTCAAAATTTTACCCTTTCTTTTATCACAGAAATTTAGTGTCATTGCAGAGATACATAACTTTTTTATCAGTGGTGAATGGTTTAAAGAAATTTGTCGTAATTTTCACATAATTATTAAGGAAATAACGCATTTGACAATGAAACCAAAACACAATATAGTTCATATAATAAGAAAAAAAGGTCACCTCATAGGGTCTAAAAGAATCCACGGCTTGGACAATGTTTGTCCACGCGAAAATTGGAGATTTAATTTGGTCTCAAAACTGATACAGTGCACAAAGTCTTATGATAAAAGCAGCAATCGCAGATTTCAACTTTCAAGCTAATAAACAAAACAAAAAGGTCCATTAATGATTTTTTAAAATTAAATACGAACTTTTACCTAATAAGCAAAAACCATAAAAAGAACGTAGAAATTGTAAGAAGACGGTCCAGACTTTGCCTCACTTTTTTTACAATCACTTCTCATTTTTTTTTTCAAAAACAAAATGAGAGGATATTTACATCAATGCAACTCGATCTATGCAACTCGAGAGAATGCCTTCCTCTTCCTCCTATAGGTTTTAAGCAGCTACACACATCTTACACCTTAACTCCTCTGCAATTCACCCATTAGAACCAATATCAGAACAATTACGGATTCTATGCTTACCAGTTGGGAACATGATTTCATGGAAACCGGGAATTCCCACGACTAAAGTCGTCTAGCTTCAGTGCTGTTCCCTATTGGAATTTGAATCTTACTCTGCATTGGGAATAAATTTTGATATAGGATGGAAATTTAAGGTTTACCTCTAGTTTGGACAACGCTGAGTGGTCTGCAGGCCTAACAAGATCCGATGATGGTGGTGGTGGATGGATTAATGACATTGGGGTTAAAGGAGGCGAGGCACTGCCTAACTTATTAGTGCCCACACTCGTCTCTAACATATCTAACTCTGTTGCTGCTCTAATGTTGTTAGTAGGTATAGAGAAGCTACGAGTGATTACAGGCGGTATTGGGAGAGGGGACGCTGAATTTGATATCAAATGTTTACTAAGCACTTGGCTCTTTGAAACCAAAGGAGCTGAATATCCAAATGCTCTTGAGGATTTAGTAGAGCTGCTCCACGGTGGTCTAGGAAGCTCGTGGAGCTCGCTTATTTTCGGGGTTGATACAAAAGTAGGGGAAGCAGTTGAAGATAAATTTTTTGGTAATTTAGAAACAGGATTCATTGGGATTGGACCCGAGTATAAGCGAGGGGTTGAAGCAAGAGGCTTGTTAGGTAATGGTTTAATTGTTAGTGAACCAGAAAAGGAGTGTCTCTTGAGTGTCCCGAGGCGAGAGTACAAAACTCCATCTGCTAACGGCGGAGGCGGAAGCAACTGAGAAGACATGTTCTTGTTACTCTCTCTCAAAGCTTGTCTTCTTAAGGCTGCCAATGATCTAGAAGAAGAAACCTTTGCAAGTCCACGAGTTTCCAATGGAGATGAATACCAAATCTTTCTGGTCATTACCTTTGAGGGATGAGAAGAAGCCACAATGTTGTTACATGGAGTTGTAGTAGATGAGGGACTTCTTGTTGTTTCCACCGGTGTTGGCAATGCATAAGTGCTGAATTGCCGTGTCAGAGAGGATCGCATCCGTAACAGTTTCTCTGAAGGAGTTGTGCGGGTTTCTGCAAAAAGCGGTGCTGATTGGCTCCATGTCCTAACATCTCTCCTAAACGAATGAGATTTCCAGTAGTTTGCTTCCTTATTTTCCTAATTGAAAAAATAGATAATACTGGTAAGAAAGTCGTGCAGACTGAAATAATTGGGGTGGTTTCCTGGTAAAGATATATGAAATTTAATTCCTTGACACTATGAGCATCCTGCGAATTTTTTCTGAGTAATTTGAAAGGAAAAGCTGGATAAGAGGAGATCAAAATACGGCTTTGTTACCTGTGCTGTATCTGGTCCTGCAACTTGTGGAAATGTGATGCCTGACTGACCCAACTGCATGCATCAAGGGAACATTATTTCGGAAATGGATTGAAAGCAGCAGATTCAGAGAACCCAAGAATGATTAACCATTTCGACTCTAAATGGTCTTTGTCATCTACGAAATGGTTCAGAACAAAAGGAAAAGGTATGACCTAATATACTGGTAAATAGAGTATCCACTATTCTTTTAGCCAATCATTAAAATCCGCCAAAAAGAAAAAACATGAAATATCAACAGAACCGTAAACATATGAAATCATCACCTCTAAGAAGCCACCAGCTGCAGAATCTGCATTTTGGTCCTTATCATTCACTCCATACTCAAAACTCAACTCTGCATCATCATGCACATCAGAACCATCTTCTTCATTGTTTTCTGTTTCATCATCATCATCATCTTCTAATCCGCTGAAATGGTAATCAATATGCTGCGACTCGGTGACCATCTGTACATGCGGCTCTACTTCTTCAAGGGAATTAAGAGCCTTCTTGAAGAAGCATAACTGCAGAGACACACAAAATAGTGACATCAACACGGTCTCTAGTGATTTGAACCAGGACGAAAAATAGGCCATGATGAAAAACCTGTGCAGCATGGTGCCGTGCTGCCTGAGTCAAAAGACTACGTGTTTGCCCTTGTTTCAGAGATTTTAAACGGAAAACAAATAAAGTTGTCTCGTTATCATATTCATCATGAGCTTCTTGTA
Organism: Pugionium dolabratum; assembly: GCA_018901945.1. Taxonomy (NCBI): domain Eukaryota; kingdom Viridiplantae; phylum Streptophyta; class Magnoliopsida; order Brassicales; family Brassicaceae; genus Pugionium; species Pugionium dolabratum. Next base: position 62,949 of record JAEVFF010001080.1, on the reverse strand, counting down.
ATTGCTGCGTTGAAAAAGTTTCTCCTTTCCGACCGTTTGACCTCCTTTTCTCTCTATTTCTTGTAAGCATGCTTTCATAAACATTCCTGAAGGGTAAAAAATTCCATGAAAAGAATAGTTTTTGCCCACTAACGTGAGTAGAAGTTTTGATAATAGGAGATTTATAGCTAAGGAATGGTAGTCCCCATCATGAGACCAATCAGAATTCTGTATCGTTCCCCTACAAAATCACGTATCAACTGAGCAAATATAGGTGTTCACCGTCAACATAAACTTTTTTTGCCAACTATAGTAAGGTAACACATGTCACATACAGACATTCTATTTCCCATCTAGCAAATAGGTGTTTTGCAAATGAAAAAGAAAATAAAGCAAAAACAACCTTTTCTCATCACAAAGCCGCTGCATTTCCTGCATTGCCGTAAAAACACATTACTACAGTCACTTGACAGGGATCAGCAAGCATATCTTACAAGGCTTAACATCTAGCTCTGTCAACGCAGAAGTTCAGATATACGCAGCAAGCATGGGCCACATTCTGACCATTAAAGAAAGTAAAATAGATTTAGATTTCAAATGAACAAACCTCAACTATGCAGAGTTCATTAAGAAGTGACTCTGAAGGGATTGTGATTGTTTGGAATATATGCGACCGCTGAATGAACAACATATATATAGTTAATTGATTTTTGGTGGTTAGAAAACGAAAAAACTCAGTTGAAAAATACTGAAGCAGTTTGTACCAGATCTCAAAACTCACATATCTATCAACAAGTTTTTGGAGTTCAAACTGCAATTTTCCAAGCATAAGCAAAACTCTACCTGCATAAGAATAAACGAAACATTATATATGTTATGTGCAGAAAACTTGGAAAACAGATAAATGTCGGTTTCAGATGTTTTTGTATTAACAAGATAATATGAAGTATTTAAGGAATAAACTATTCAAACTTACCACTTTCTTCATCATCATTTAGAGCAGTTTTTTCTAGAAGACAAGCACCTAGTTCTCGCAAAGATTCAGAGAATTCTGCAAGCAAACGAAATCTGCAAATGAGAAGAACATATATTTATTAACAGGAAGATGTTTATCTCCATAAATAGGGGTGCAGAACATCACGTAACAATGAGAAAACTATTCAAGCACTATTACTAAACTTAAGGGTCAATATACAGTTCAAATACGAGCCTACAAGTTTGAACCAGACATTATTAGAATGCAAGCGTGCACGTATTAGAGCTAAAATTTACCCCAAAAAAAACAACATTATTTGCTAGCGTGATCCGTACTGAATACCAAAGGAACAATATATTACCATATGCGCTATTAGCAGTAGCAGCCGCAGCAGAGAGCAAGCTATCATAGCAATCTCTCATGTCTTGCACATCCTACGAAAATCGACAAACAAGCTGAACATTGAGACCAGTAATATCAACATTTCAATAGCCTCATAGAGAGAGCACCAAATAGTTCAGATAAACCTAAGCACCTTCCACAGAGAAAATCTGCAATCTGTAACGAAAACCTACAAAGAAGATCAGGCTATACAACAGAGAAGCTCCAGAGTCGAGATCCATCATCAATTTAACACAAATATTTTTCGTGATTTCGACATCTGAATCATGATCGTTTCCTAAACTAGAAACTAAAACCAATGAAGAAAGCTACATATATCGAGAATTGCATCATCAAGAACAGCTAACAACGAGAAGACGGTCCAAATTCGAATTGGAGAGAAATACAGAGAGATTGGCGACCTGTGAAGCCTGGGATAGCTCGTCCTTCTGAACCAGAGCTCGAAGATCTCTCCGGTCTTTAGAATCATGCTTGTGAAGCACACCACGCAACCGTCGGAGAGAGGTTTTCATGGCCGGTCACGATATTTTCCAGCGAATCAAAGAAAATCGAAAACGAAGACGGCAAAGGACGGCTCCAAGTAGATAATCGGTTCGTCGCCTTGTCCAACTACGCCATTTCAACAGCGTAAAAAAAAAACCTAATAATGGCAGGAAAAATCAAAACAAGGAGAAAAGAAACTAAAAACAGAAAAAGCGTTTGTTTAGATCCTTGACTTCGTCGTCTCTTTGATTCTTTTTGCGTCCTTTATGAATTTTCTTTTCATATTAGTTTCGATGATATTTAGCATGTCGTAGAAATATTATTTTTAATGTATTGTTACTTAGTAAATGTTTCATGCTTGATTTTTAAAATATAAAAAAGTTATCAATGTCAAACAAGAAAACTCAGTTAATTATCGTTTATAAAAATGTCAATTAATTTCTAATTACAGGAGTCACAAGCCCACTTTTATTACACGTTTTCCTATTTTTGTTATATATTTTTTATATAATAATATCTTAAAATAGTAATTTTTTGAATTTATCTTACAAATTTAACATATTAAAAATAAAATTACTAAAATAACATAAATTATTATATAAAAATAATTATTTACCTCAAATAAACTATATATAAAATTAAAACATAATGTTAGGTTCATTGTTTTCAATTTATAGTTCAAATTTTTTTTATCAGAATGAGATTTTTAATTATTTTATTATTAAATTTATGTTATTGTTAAAAATTTAAATGATTAGTACTATATTTAAAACAAAAACTTGAAACTATAGATGTTAAAATGAGTAAATCCACCCATTTATATTCATCCCATATAAAACTCATCCGATTTAAATATCAAATCCTGTAAAACCCATTTAAAAAAAATAAATTATTGAATTTTTTTCTTATGTTTCATAGAAAATTTGAGTTTTTAACGTTTTAAATCTTAAAATGGGTAAATTTACTCATTAAAAATTCATCCCGTTTAAATTTATTTTCTATCAAGAAAGTATTCTAGATTTTTATCAAAAAGTAAACATTTTTCATCCAAAACGTGATTTCCACATTTTTTCCGTCAAAAACCAAATTGACTGACTGATTTAAATCGGTTGGATTCGGTTTAAATATTTTTTTAGTCTAGTTACGACACTCCGTACTCTTGCCTAGTTTGACCAATCCATGTGTTTAGTTAGTGCAGTAGATGTTTGTATTACGAACGGACGATATTATTTTACCACACAGACTATGGTTATTCACGGTTTTTGTTCTGAACTTCGGACATCTCTATTAGATCACACACAATAACAATGCATATCTTAATTTTATACGAACTATTGACATATTTTCACAATTTTACAAATTGTTATTTTTTTAATAAGTTGCGATCAGTTGAAACTAAATGCGTTTACCATATAACCCGAAAACTGACAATTGAGTAATTGCGACTGACGAGTTTACTCTTTTTGACCAATTGGGTAAACGCAATTGTGAATACTTGGGTTATGTGGTAAACGTAATTATATTCCATTGATCGCGATTTATCGAAAAAATAACAGATTTGTGTAATTGTAAAAATATATCAATAGTTCATATAAAATTAAAATGCGCGTTATTAGTTTATGTGATCTAATAAAAATATCTGAAGTTCAGATGAAACACTGTAGGCAACCATAATCCGTGTGGTAAATTAGTGCTTTCCTTATTATGAAACACAAATTGCAAACAAAATTTTCTCACGTATTCTTCTAAAGCTTCATTACTAAAACAATGTAATGAGTAATGAACAAAAAAATACGAAAAAACACTTTCTTCGGATTTATCTTATAGATATCTTTAATATAATACATCTTTAATATAATTTATCATACATTTAAAAATGTTTAAAATTTACAAGAGACGATTAATTTTAAGATTTGTATCACTAAATCCCATAGTAAAATTGGAAGACCAACATAAAGAAAATGGAGAAAGGGGTGGTGAAGTAGTTTGAGAGGAAGAGGAAGATGAAGAAGTATAAGACGATGATGAAGAACAAAAAGTTGCAAGAACGTCACCGGTCGGAATATTTTTCATTACCGGAGCCACTACATCTTCTAGAAGTCCTTGTCCCTGCCGGCATTGATCAACTGGCAAAAACAATTCACCTTCAAGTTTTCGCAGTGTGTCTTCTTGTACTTTATGACCCGGATGGTTCTTTGGGTCGGGTTTGGATTGTTTGCTTTCTTCATGAACTTGAGATTTTTGGTTGGATTCAAAATGAGCTTTATCTTGAGCATTGAGTTTAAATAGTTTGGGCTTTTTATTTGCCCTATGCGTCATATTGGGTAGGAAGAAAGGGTATGTGAAGTGAAAGTGGAAACCTTCGTAGGTGATAGTATATGTATTAGGGTCATCAATTGATCTCTCCACTTGCTTCTTTGCATTGCATATTGGGTTAGTGCATTTGTAATAACTCCTATGGATAAATCACAAAATAAGAGTAACATTATAGGCTTGTTACAAAAAAAAACTAAAGTATACTGACCAATATATATAAACGTACCTTGGGTTAGGGCTATTTTTAATGGATTTCTGACCATATTTTCTCCATTTGTATCCATCGTCACTCAATCCATTAGAATAATTCTTCACCTTTAATGTGTACCGGTCCACCTTGCTCAAAGTACTCCTTTCCCGGATCCTTTATATTAATTAATTAATATGCATAATCAATACTATTATATTATTTTAGTAAAACAATCTATTTTTCATCTTAACTATTATATATATCTATATATATTAGATATCCACATGCTTCTTCAAAATAAAAACTTCAAACCTATTTGAAAATGAGAAAATTTTTTGAAACCGCGAGTTTTAACCATTGGATGAGTAATGTATCTACCAATGTTTATGTATATTTATATTTTAATTTTTTAAATAAAAAAAGAAATAAATTTCAAATTTTTATCCCATAAAAAATAATTTTTGAAATTTTATTTTAGAAAAAATTAATTTTGACATTATCGATAGAAATTTAATGCTATATGATAGTTCCGATGAGAAAATAGATCGTGAATATTATTATTTCTAAATAAAAGATACAAGTAAACTTTTTGAAAAGATAAAATCTTATTATTAGTTTAATTTTTTTATTTAATAACATATTTTAATCCGATAAATTATAAAAATGATACGTGTTACATTCATGTTAAACAAATGAAGCTTTATATAATATAAGAATTTATGTATAATATGTTAAATCCATGCAGTTTTATATATAATAAGATATGTTTTAAAAGTAATATTATAAAATAATATTTTTTAAATTTTTTATTCCAAATCTATTATCATAAAACTAAAATTCTAAAAATAACATAAAAATTTACGTAAAAAATACTTTTTTATTTTAAATAAATTATATATAAATTTAAAACATTATATTTGGGTTTATTTTTTTCAATTTAGGATTTTATTAACAAGAAGTTTTAATGTATTTTAATTTTAAATTTGTGTTATTATTAAAAATTTAAATTAATGATGCTAATGTTAGAACAAAAACTTAAAAAATACTATTATAAAGAATTGGCCTTGTTTTAAAGGAAAAACAGATGTAATAATAAAAGGGTTTACTTCCGTCAACTAAACAAACTTATGTGACTAAACCTATTTTTACTCGTACTTTTTGGGTATTTTTTTAACTATGTTAACTGTATTTTTCTGTCATAAATTACACAAATTTCATAAATTACACGTTAAATAGCTACTAAATCAAGTTCTAATTCGAAAATCTAGTTTTAACTTGGGTTTATTTTGAAATTAAAACCAGATTTTTGAAGTAAAACAATATTTAATAACAATTTAACGTGTAAATATTAACGAGATTTCTATAATTAGAATAAATTATGAAATTTATGTAGTTTACAGAAGAAAAACATAATTTATGTAACTTATGAAAGACCTAAAAAGTATGGGTAGAAATATTTTTATTCGTATAAATTCGTGTAATAAACAGAAGTAAACTCTAATAACAATTGTTATTGTAACCAGACAAAGATATATAATAGTTATGTTGGTATGAAGATTTGCCTCACTGGGAAGGTCCGTGGTTCAACCAAATTCATTGCGTTTGCAATATCTTGAGTTCTTGGACCGGTGTAAATCGTTGATGAAAGTAACTTGTTGGTGATTTCATCTTCACTTGATTGTTGTTCTTCATCAGGAAGAAATAAGAGAGGTGGTTCGTTAACAAGAAGCTCGTCTACAAACCCTCTTATCCATACATAATCATCTTCTTCTCCCATATGAGTATGAGAACAAGATATAATATACGAAAAGGTTAATATAAGGAAGATAAAAGAGAGAACGAGACAAGATTCTTTCGTGTTTCAAAACAGAAAATGTGTTGAATTTATAACCAAACCTTTAGGAAGTGGGGAAAGGGGAGATTGAGGGGGTTTATACCAACTCTAACTTCAACACAAGATTTTATCTTGATTTCGATGTATCTACAGAAATAAACTATATATAATCTTTAACACATAAAAAATATTATCTTATGTTTTATAATTATTGATTAGTGTTATATTTAAAACTGTTATTCGAGTGAAATTTTCTTTTTCAGTAAGTAAGAGCATCCCAATGAGAATTTTTAAGTGAGTTTCTCAACATTACAATATATATAAAAAGTAAAAAAGAGGAAGAAAGATAATAAGAGATGTATATATATTGGATTTATTGGACTGATTAGTATTAAAAGATAAGAGTTTTGTAGGGTTTGATTATTTTTTTGTATAAATAGTTTAAGGTCTCTTTTTAAATTTTTATCTTCTAATACTAATTAGTCCAATAAATCCAACATATACACATCTCTCATGAACGAACCAAACACGTTGACATTGATTGTCATTTAATTTCATCAGAAATGATATATAGAGTACGATAGTTCGAACAAAGCATGTTTATAACACAAAACAATTTGCATATGTTATTATTAAATCACTTGGAAGACATCTATTACAAGAAATTTTGTCCAAGTTAGCCATTCATGATCTTCATGCTTTAACTTGAAGGGATAATAAGAAATGTGTATATGTTAGGTTTATTGGAATGATTAGTATTAGAAGATAAAGGTTTTGTAGGATTTGATTATTTTTTTGTATAAATTGTTTGGAGTCTCCTCTTAAAACTCTAATTAAAAATATTAAGGAATTTCAAGAATTTTCTTATTCTTTCGAAAGGTTTCTTTCAATTGAGAAATTCATGAGAGAATCAAGTTACAATTGTCCATGAGTGTTGGTTTATGTTGTCTATGCCATGAGCGGAAACTCCTCTTTCCAAAAAAAAATTAAACCGGATCTTAATCCAAATCTTGTTTGTGAAAATATCTATTATTCTAGAGTAATACTCTAAAATGCTATATTTTAATTTTTTTTCATATCTATCATATTTAAACTAAAATTTTAAAATATCACAAATAATTATGTTAAAATATTTATTTATTATAAATAAATTATAAATAAATTTAAAATATTATATTTAAGTTTATTTTTCTAGTTTAGAATTAAAAAATTTATTAAAAATAAAAATTAATCTATTTTAATTTTAATTTTATATTATTATTAAAAGTTAAACTAATGGTGTTAGTTTTACAACAAAATTTTTTAAAAAAATAATATTTTAGAGAATTTCCAAAAAAGGTAAAAAATATAAGAACGTTTCTCTAAAAGAACCTAATAATGTGTCTGCAAAAAGTCAACTACAAATAAATGAGTAAACAAAACATAATACTAATGTTATTCTCTTCGTCCAATGAGATCAGAGCATTTCAACTTAAAGCCTGATATTTCTTATCTTCTATTATATAACCCTATAAATATTTCAATAGCCAGTAATGCAAATTTTGTCATTTTTTGAACTTGCGACATCCACAACATCAACATTAAATGGGTTATCTTATCATTAGTATTTTCTTTTTCAAAATGGGTTGTAATGACCACATATTTCATGACTCAACAGACGTGGCTAACTTTGTAAGCTTATTATCTTAGGCCCCATAAATTGATATAATCGAATTTTTTTTTGTTTTTGGGTATGTGGCTTTGACTTTGTGACGTAAAGACAAAAACATAGTGTGACCAACTAGTGAACAAAATTTATTAGTTTTGGGTTGACTTCTGAGAGTGGGTTCTGAGAGTTGATTTCAAATCTTAGCCAAACTTGTAATGGATTCTTCTTCTCAGATAATTTAACAAAGTCAACCTTTTAGTGTTTTTTTTCTGGTAACACTGATTGTCAACGTTAACGTACATAGAGTATAAAATGCTTTTTCGATTAATTCAAGATGGTTAATAGAATATCGGGTGAATTAGGTATGTAATATTATGTACATCTCTAATATATTATTTAAGAAACATTTTAAAAAAATAATTTTATTCTGACGTGTTATTAATATAAATATCATTTTGACGTATCATCACTACAATTAGTTTCAAGTAAATATATAAATAGATTTAAATTAATATAATATTTACAATATATAGTATTATTATTAATTTGGTTAAAAAATCAATATATTTTATTAAACTAACAAAAAAATACTATTAAATTTGTAAAAAATAATTTTTTTAATTTACATACAAAAGTTAATATTAAAAATATTTTTAAATAAAAGTTAAAATTATATAAATATTTAATTTATATTTATTAATAAATAATATTATATAATTTGATAATATTTTTTCTCATGTATGACGTAAATATAAATCTAGTTCATATTTATAAAGCTCACTTAGTGTGTGAAAGATATGTGCTCAAATCGTTTCAAAAGGCAAGTGTAAGTGTTTCATTTGATATCATTCCTCTTTTTCGTAGATTCCTCTACGTACAACTATCTTCATCGATGGGAAATTTAGTTACATGCATGCAGAGTCCTCGAGGTTTATGATATTGAGATGTTTGTATTCCTTGTGGTTTAGAAAGAAATCATAATAATTGGGTCATTTACGAGCATTATCCATGTGCTATATTCGACCTTGATGAGATGAATTTGTTATATAGAAAAATCAATTGGACTCTGCATATTGTTATGATGGGATCACATGGCCTTTTTGTTCGATGTTCATCATTTTAACCTATCATGCATAGTGGTGACTAATGACAAATATTTTGGGATTGAGTTTGGAGAGAGAACCTGAGAAATGACTATCAAATGCAAATTACTTAATCTTCACATGAGGAGGTAGTGACAAACATAGAACAATGCTTGCCTTTTCGAATTAGATAATTCAAATGCGTATAATCTAAACCTTTTCAGTAGGGATGTTAATATGGGTTTTTAATCCAACCCGACCTAATTCTATATTAACTCAGTGTAAAAAAAAAAACTCTAAATTAATTCGGCTCTAAATTAATTTGGTCCTAAATTAACTCTAACCTTATTTTAGTCCAACAATATTTAAAAAATATGGTTAAACCCTTTGTAACCTATTTTAAACCCATCATTTTTTATCTTTTATATATATATATATATATATATATATATATATATATATATATTCATGATAGAACATAATTATTTTGATTTTTGGTAAAAACTAATATTTTTAATTTTGATGAGAAATATTATTTTGTATTTTTGGTAAAAAAATGTTATAGTTTTGAAAGAAAAAAATTTAATTAAAAATTAAGTAAGAAAAATTAAGATATAACAGGGATAACCTTTTTTAATCCTAATATTTTAAATCCGTTCATAAATTAACCTAAAAATTTCTATACAATATTTCAAGATTAAAATTTACATATATTTTAATGGATCGAGTTAATTGTAACTTTTAAACCTTTTTAACACCCCTAAACTAATATACATTGGAAGTAGGACCGGTTCAACAAAAATTGTGATATTAATCATAAATGTTTTGGATTTTTAATTTAATATGTAAAATTTAAATAATATTTTACCTAAAAATTTATTAAAATATTTTTAAACCACATTTTAAAATAAAATACGAATACGGTGGATATAATAAATTAACCATTATCATAAAAAACAATTTTAATGGTCCTGAAAACTCATAAAATATTGGTAGTCCTAAACCGTCGTTTAATTCACATATTCTTTAGATTAGATCTGATTGGAGAGCAAGTCTAAGTACTATCATCAATGGTAATTAAGCTGTAATTAAGTTTGTTGTCTGAAAATTCATAGTTAAACCCCGAGATGAGTTGTTTGGTATGCACGTGTAGGTGTGTTCCTTCGTTGGATGATAATTTAATGTTACATTTATAACAAAAATTTAAACAGTGTTATTCAATACATTTGTCATTTTATAAATACTCTAATTAATTAGAGTTGTAATATAGTAGAATTATTAATATTTTTTAGAATAATATTTTAAAATAGTAATTTTAAAATTTTTTATTCCAAATTTAATATTTTAAAATTAAAATTTCAAAAATATCATAAAAAATTATGTAAAAAATATTTATTTATTATAAATAAATTATACATAAATTTAAAACATTATTTAATTTTTTTTCAATTTTAATTTTAATTTTTTTCTATTAACAAAATTTTTAATGTGTTTTAATTTTAAATTTATGTTATTATTGAAATTTTAAACTAAAAATATTATTTTTATAATAAAAAATTAAAAAAATTATTTTGGAGAATTACTATTACAGTATCAAACTAACAGACAAAAATTTAATTTAAAATTACAATATATTTTAACAGATAGCATCACCAATATATATAATAGACATAATCTTGATTAGTTATACTATCAACATACATTTATATTATTCGTGACTTGATTTACAAAAACCTTTACGATTAATTATATTTAGTAACAGCAATCTTGAGAATGAATGATATCATTATAAAACGTGATTTTCGCATGAAGACAAAAACACAAAGGATTTTTTTGTGGTGGACAGTCCACCATAGAGATAAGTGTCCACCTGGGAGTAGCGTACAGTTAAATTGAAAGGAAAGAAAAAATGAAAATGAAAAATATATATATCATTAATATTTTAAATTTATCTTCCAAATTTAACACATTAAAACTAAAATTCTAAAAATAACATAAATTATTATGTAAAATAATTATTTACCTTAAATAAATTATATATAAAATTAAAACATAATGTTTGAATTCATTTTTTTTTAATTTATGGTTTAAATTTTTTTTATTAGGAATAAGTTTTTAATTATTTTACTATTAAATTTATGATATTTTTAAAAATTTAAATAATTAGTGATATATTTATAACAAAAATTTAAAATACTGATATTTTAGTCAATTGTCCTAATACATATGCTACAATAAAATTGGTATTCCATGAGAAAATGATGATGGTAAAATCATATTTTCTTGATGCATATCAGAACCAAAGAATGTATAAATTGTTATGAAAAATATCTAGAGAGATAAAATTAAACTGATAACTTTATTACTCAAGAGAAGAGAGGAGAGAGAGAGGAGTGAAGTACATTTACAAATGATGTTGAACATCATATTTATAGGAGAAGTTTACTGACTTTAGTAAGTCGGTAAACGTAAACTTCATAAAGAGGTAATCACAGTAAAGACGTCTTCAGTGAAGACGCTAATATTGACTTTTCAACACTCCCCCTTGATTATCTATTATATTTGAAGTTTTACGTATTGCCTCGTTAAAAACCTTATCATGTAAAAACCCAACGGGATAAAAATCATGATAAGGGAAAAAGAGTACACATACGCAATCTCCCCCTCGAAAAGATAGATATGTTTCCCTTCATAAATCTCGCAAATGACGCATTCCAATATTCTGAACGTGTTTTCTGAACGTTGTCGTAGGAAGCGCCCTTGTAAACAAATCTGCTGCATTATCACTTGAACGAATGTACTCGACGTCAAGTTCTTGATTTTTCTCAAGTTCTTGGATATAGGAGAAAAATCGCGGAGGAATATGTTTTGTTCGGTCATTCTTGATATAACCTTCTTTGATTTGGGTCACACATGCAGCATTATCTTCGAATAATTTTGTTGGCTCCTTATTGTTGATTAATCCACTTGCACCCAACTGACACTACATCTTCAGGTGTAATGACAATGGGTCCGAAAACATTTCTTTTTTGTAGAGAGAATAATTCATTTCTCATGGCTGTTTGCCATTTTTCCCAATCAGATCTTTTTTGACATTCTGTTACAGACATTGGTTCTGCATCATCATTTTCATTTTCAATTTCTTTGGACACAGAAAAGGAGAATATTCCATTAATATCCTCTATCTCATTTCTAATCCATAATTTTCTATTTTGGGTATAGTTAATTGAAATCTCATATGTTTTTATATTGCGTTCGTCTTCTGGACGGAGTTCCATTTCACGGTTTTCAAAAACCTGTTTGCATATGTCTTCCGGACATTCCGTTTGAGTTGGTTCCTCTATAACCTTTTCACAAGTATTTTCGAGACGCTTTTTGTTAGGTTCTTCCAGAACCTTTTGATTTTGTTCTCCCAAATACTTTTTCTTACGGGGATTTTTATCTTTTGAGCTCATCGGTCTCCCTCTCTTTAACTGAACTCTGGGTTCATTTATTTTATCGCCATCAACATGTTCTACAGGAATATTAATCCTTGATGGGACATTCACAGCGGGTATATATGATTTCGTCACTCGTTTTGTATCTGTGAATGCATCTGGCAATTGGTTTGCAATATTTTGCAAATGTATGATTTTCTGAACTTCTATTTCACGTTGTTTTGTGGGAGGATCAAGATACAACAAAGATGGCGTACACCATTTAATATCTTCTTACAGTTGTTTAATTCCTCCCCCTAACGTAGGAAATTCTTCTTCATCAAAATGACAATCGGCAAATCGTGCCGTAAACATGTCACCAGTTCGTGGTTCAAGATACCGAATAATACTTGATGATATAAATCCAATATATATTCCTAATCTTCTCTGTGGCCCCATCTTTGTTCTTTGTGGTGGGGATATAGGAACATAAACCGCACACCCAAAAACTCGGAGATGAGATACATCAGGCTTCTGGCCAGATGTTAATTGTAATGGGGAATATTCATGATATGCACTTGGTCTTATTTGGACCAATGCTGTCGCATGCAATATAGCATGACCCCATACTGAAATTGGGAGATTTGTTCTCAATATTAATGGTCTCGCAATGAGTTGTAACCGTTTTATCAAAGACTCAGCCATACCATTTTGTGTATGAACATGCGGAACCGGATGTTCAACATCGATTCCGAGAGCCATACAATAATCATTAAAGGCTTGTGACGTGAATTCACCAGCGTTGTCAAGTCTTACTTTCTTTATAGTATAATCAGGGAATTGAGCTCTTAACCTGATTATTTGGGCAATGAATCTTGCGAAAGCCATATTTCGTGTGGTTAACAAACACACATGTGACCATCTACTAGATGCGTCAATTAAAACCATAAAATATCGAAATGGCCCACATGATGGGTGAATAGGCCCACATATATCACCATGTATTCTTTCTAAGAATACTAGGGATTCATTACTAATTTTGGCTGGTGATGGCCGAGTAATAAGTTTTCCTTGAGAACATGCTTTACACGAAAACTCGCATGATTGAAAAATCTTCTGGTTTTTCAATGGGTGGCCATTAGAATTCTGCATAATTTTTCTCATCATAACTGATTCAGGATATCCTAGTCTTTCATGCCAGACTTTGAATGTACTCGTAAACTTCTGGTTTACCGTAATATACGATTCAATTATATTTATTTTTGTGTAATATAATCCAGAGGACATCATTGGTAATTCTTCCAATATTTGTTTCTGCTCCCATGTAATGCAAAGATATTCAATGTTATTTTTGCTCATTGTCTCTATGTGATATCCATTTGTACGGATGTCTTTGAAACTTAATAAGTTTCTATGAGACTTGGGAGAATATAAAGCATCATTTATTTCAAATTTCGTTCTCATTGGCATTGAAAAACTAGCTCTTCCGGAGCCTATGATAATATTTGCATTACCCGATATTGTATTTACGCTTCCGGCGAAATCTTTCATTTTGAGGTAGGAGAAAAACTTTTTATCTTTAAGTATTGTATGCGTTGTAGCACTGTCTGCTAGGCATATATCTCCATTCTCACTCTCAAAATGATACATTTTCTGTATTAAAATATTGATAAAGATGTATTAATAAATGTTAAACACACATATTTCAAAATCAACTTATATTATAATAAAACTATTTTACATTAAGTAATTAAAGTTCAAACTTACATATATTTTTTTTAAAAAGACATTAAGTTTTGTTTTTGTTCGTAAGGAAACTAAATACAACTTTATATATATAACATTAAACTTAATTATCTTGTTCTTTGGTATTCTCGGAATCAACCAGAAAATCAGCAACATCGAGATATGCATTTCCATCGAAGGAAAGTCCGGGTTCATCCGAGATAAAGTTGGTTTCACTTTCTTTTCCTTTTTGTTTCTGTGATTCTTGATACAGATTAGCCAAATGTTTTGGTGTACGACAGGTACGAGACCAATGACCTTTCATGCCACATCTGTAACAAACATTTTCATATTGTATATTTTGGCGTACAACAGGTACGCGACCAACTTCATTTTCGTGGACTTTATTCTTTCTCCCGAATTTGAATTCATTAGGACGAAAAAATCTTCCTTTTCCACGTCCACGTCCACCTCCTCGTCCACGTCCACCTCCTCGTCCACGTCCACGACCACGACCATGGCCTCGACCACGTCCATGTCCTTGCCAATTATTGTAACTGGATGATGCAACATTCACTTCTGGGAATGGAGCTGATCCAGTGGGACGAGATTGATGGTTCATCATCACAAGTTCATTATTTTGTTCAGCAACAAGGAGAACTTGCATTAACTCCGAATAACGAGTATATCCCTTTGCTCGATATTGTTGTTGCAGGATTACATTTCCAGGATGAAATGTTTGGAGAGTTTTTTCAATCATATCATAATCACTTATTTTTTCTCCACATAATATCATCTTAGAAGTGATTTCGAACAACGCGGAATTATATTCACTTACACTTTTATAATCCTGAAACCGGATGTTTAACCACTCATGTTTGGCTTTTGGTAAGATCACATATTTCTGGTGATCAAACCTATCTTTGAGTGATTGCCAAAGATCTGCTGGATCTTCTTTTGTGATATATTCATCTTTTAAACCATCATGGATATGGTGGCATAAAAATATCATGGCTTTTGCTTTTTTCTCATCGGATGTTGTTTCCGACCTATCGATGGTGCCAAGAAGGTCTTTTGCCTTTAAATGCATTTTTGCAGCTACTGCCCATGTCATGTAATTTTTTCCAAATATATCAAGGGCATCTATCTCGAGTTTTGCCAAATTTGACATTATAACTATACACATAATAAAACAATGTGTTAAACATCAGTTTTATAAAAATTATT
This sequence comes from Pugionium dolabratum, assembly GCA_018901945.1. Taxonomy (NCBI): domain Eukaryota; kingdom Viridiplantae; phylum Streptophyta; class Magnoliopsida; order Brassicales; family Brassicaceae; genus Pugionium; species Pugionium dolabratum. The sequence goes on along the minus strand of JAEVFF010001080.1, from coordinate 47,671 downwards.
TTATAATTATTTTTTAATAAATAATCATGATAAAATTTTGGGTATAGATTTTAATTTATTATTGTTATTGTTATTATTATATATATTTAATAAATATGTATAATTAGTTTTAAGAATTTAAACATAATGATGACATAAATTAATTTATGATAAAATTGTAAAACATTAGTGAATATAATAACACATAAATTAAAATAATTTCTAAATATAAATCAGGAAGGCAGAGCCTACCATATAATATTCAGAAGGCAGAGCCTACCATATAATATTTAGAAGGCAGAGCCTACCATATAATATTTAGAAGGCAGATTACCATATAATATTTAGAAGGCAGAGCCTACCATATAATATTTAGAAGGCAGAGCCTACCATATAATATTTAGAAGGCAGAGCCTACCATATAATATTTAGAAGGCAGAGCCTACCATATAATATTTAGAAGGCAGAGCCTACCATATAATATTTAGAAGGCAGAGCCTACCATATAATTTACACATGTATTAATAAAACAGAATTTTACCTTATTTTAGTATCTTAGGTAGATGGTAGAAACACTCGTGCTGATAACGTGTTATGAAAAATATCTAGAGAGATAAAATTAAACTGATAACTTTATTACTCAAGAGAAGAGAGGAGAGAGAGAGGAGTGAAGTACATTTACAAATAATGTTGAACATCATATTTATAGGAGAAATTTACTGACTTTAGTAAGTCGGTAAACGTAAACTTCATAAAGAGGTAATCACAGTAAAAACGTCTTCAGTGAAGACGCTAATATTGACTTTTCAACATAAATGAACTTATTTCTAATATATTTGACATAACATAAAGTCTTTCAAACATTAACAAATATAACATTATAATTAATTGGATGTTTCAGTAAAATCCATAAATGCAATGCTAAAATTATTAAAGTGGTAAAACTGAAGGGCCGAGTAAACAAATTGGTAAAATTGAAGGAACATATCCGAGGCCCGATGGAGACCCAAATCCAAAACTGAGACAGCCCAAAATAGTATCCTCTGGCTCATTCATCTCCTCACATAATAACTTAACCCTCGTTAACCCACGTGTTCAATTTCTCAGCCATTCCTTATTTATTCAATAAATACAAATAAACCGAACCAAAATAAGACCACAATTTCTCTAAACAACAACAAAAAAATATCATAAAATAAAAAATCGTCTCTCTTCTTCAATGTCTTCAGGATTCTGCTATTAGCGTTATCCCCAAAATCGCAACTGTCTCTTTGACTAGAATGAGTCCGATCGTCATCACTCAGCTAACCACAGGTCTTACCGTCTTAGCCGGTGCGGTTTTAGTCAAATCGATCATGGATCAAAAGCCCATGGCCGGTCAGTTCCGTCGTTGTCCGACCTGTAACGGTACTGGACGAGTCGCGTGTTTCTGCAATAGATGGTCTGATGGAGACGTTGGATGTCGCAGATGTTCCGGTTCAGGTCGTACGGCTTGTAACAATTGTGGCGGTAACGGAACCGGTAGACCAATTCCGGTTCAGATTACGGTTCCGCCACCGAATCGCACTTTGTAATCCAAATCCACACAGATTTGTATAGTACTTCTCTCTCTCTCTCATGCTCTGTCTTGTAAGATTATATATACTTCTGATTCACAGAAAGAGTAATAGGAATTACTTCACTTATTATTTTGTTCTCTCAAATCATCATTAATGATAATGGGTTTGAAAAGTTATGAAAGAAAAACATTTTCTTCAATGTTGTGGAGAACGCAAAACCTTAGACGTTAGGAATTGAGAAGAGTAGCTTATATAGTTAATGAGAAGCTCTTATAATGTCAACTTAGAGGAAGCAACATAAGTACATACAAAGCAATCCATAAGAGTCTTTGGTTATGGTGTAATCGGTTTAGCTTGAAGTATGGTCCACATGTTAATCATCCAAAGCAAATCAATATATATATCAATCGGTTTATGCAGTTTTCTTTTTGGAGTTCTTAAAGAGATGAAGCTAATTAGGTTTGGTTCCCTATAAAAACGCCAAGTTTGTCACAAAGCTTTGATACTTGGTGAAGAGCCTCCTTGTTGTCATAGGAATTGAAGATTCACCAAGTATTTTGCAAGTTTTGTCGTCCCCACATTTGCTGTACCCCAAATTCCAATGTTGCGAAATTCTCTGTCAAATATTAAAGCTAACTTATAAAACGCTTTCAAGGGACAATCTATTCATACAAGACATTTGAAATCGCTGAATGCAACTAAGAGAAATGCGTTCAAGTGACGATCTTCTTTCTATATCCAAAAGGTGTTTTGTGAGACAGTGATTCTACATTTCTAAGGAAAACTCAAGCATTGGTATGAGTTCTCAAAGAAACACAACTTAAGAAACTTTTGTGTTAAGAGAATTCACAAAAATAGTATTATTTTAATTTTTTATTGCAAAGATAGTATCATTAATTTATATTTCTAAAAATAATACAAATTTAATATTAAAATATATTAAAAAAAAATTTAATAAAGAAAAATTAAATTTTTAGTTAGAAAAAAAATTCAAATATAATACTTTAATTATATTTATAATTTATTCATGGTAAATATGTAATTTTAAAAAATAATTTATGTTATTTTTAAGATTTTAAATTTAAAATATTAAATTTAGAACAAAATTTTAAAAATATATTATTTTATGGTATTATTGTTTGCGTTATACGCTATCACAACCTCGGTAACTTTCCACTTTACTAAAGTCTTGGATGTTGGTCGATTAATTGGCTTGACACTCTTCTTTTTGCAGTTTTTCTATTCAAAAGATTTTATGTCATTTTCAAGATATCATTACCAAAATTTAGTACTCACTAAATTATCCATTCAATCGTTTCAATTAGATTGAAAAAATCGGATATATGTAATTCAGATACAACTAAAAAAGATTAAATCACAAATATTAATTTTAGAAAGGTCTAATTATATTTACGTATTATATAATAAATTTATACTATTTTTTTTCAAATAAGGAATATATTTTCCTTTACCATGTTTAATTGATTACATATTAACTTTTTATTAAAAATAGATAAATTATTTTATTTTAATTTGCTAGTTCATATATAAAATATTTTCCATAGAAAATGAACTCGTGGTTTTTAGATTATTTATGTATTACACGAACCAAATCTTATATCTACAAATATATGTAAAATTTTTAGGTATCCGAATTTTTGGATATTTGTATTTTACTGAGCAAAACAAATCACGAAAATAGTATCTGTCTAGGATATCCCATTTGTGTGTTCAGAAATTAGGGTATCTTCTAGAAACATGGATAAGGGTTCCGAGGACAATTTTAAAACAATTTCACGACGATATGAGATTTTGTACTCTGCTTTCAGACTTGAGCATTATATCTCAAAGGAATAGGACTTCATGATTGGATACTCACTATTCTGCGGAAGTAAATCTTTATATCTTTCTACCTTTCTTTTAGTCTACTTGGGGTCCTAAGGTTTGCTCCTTCTTTCTTTGAGTACTTGCAGTTTGAGGTTTCTCAAGGTTACGAGTACAGATCGGTGTTTTCGATAGGCCTAGGGTTTTCTTCGCTAGCTTTTATGAAACAGTGATGTGAATGACTCTCCAGGGTTTGATGGATATGTCGTTCGGAAGACGAGCCTTTCATTATGCTAAATCCACTTGAGTTTAGCTCAAATGAAAGGAATTGTCTAAGCATCATTGGAAGAATTCTTAACCTTGACTACCGTCAGAAGATGTCGGACTTAATCCTCGATATGCCTTGCAAATGGCAAAAGGTATATAGAGCTACGTATGGACCTTGGCTATGGATACGTCGATTGAGAAACCGCTTCAAGATTTTTGGTATAGATACAAATCATGAGTTCGGTTAAGGTTCGCGTTTTTGGGTTTTTATGGATTATTTTGGGCTTTTGGGTTTTTTTGGGTCTTTTGGGTTTTTTAGGCTTTTGGGATCACATAAGTAAGCATCATTCTAGTATTTATAAAGTTTTGGGTAAGCTTCGGTTCAAATTTCTATAGGTTCGATTCAAATTTCTCTGGATTTGGTTTGGTTTGATTTTGAGTTCGAGTTCAGATTAGTTTAGGTTTTGAATACCGGTTTTGATTGGATTCAGATTTCGTACCCAAAAATGGGCATATATACTAGTTTTGGTTAATTTAGATTTTTTATCCGAAATATTCATAAAATTACTCAAAAATAACCAAAAAAATTTGATAATTTCAAAATAATAAAAAAATATTAAATATCAAAAGTACATCTCAAATTGCATACCTATTAATTCTCCCTAATATTTTATGTGCATAATTTGTTTTCAAAACAAAGTAAAATCATAGTGTTTTCATTGAGAAAAAAAAAAGAAAAAAAGAAGAAGAAGAAGGTAGTAATTTCCTCTCCACTCTAAATCTGCACATAATCTTTGATTAATAATTTTTTTAATCATTGGTGTTTTAAACTCTATAAAAAAACGTGAACTGATTGTTAAACAAGGAAGATGATATTAACATAGAATCTAAGAAAATAAAATTTATCCTTTTTAATCTTATATGTATCGTCAACTTTGGCATATATTTTTACAGTTGTAAACATTTTTGCAGTTGTAAACATTTTTGATTTACATAGGATTTTGTCTCCGTCATTGCTATGGACATATCAAAACCTCAATCATATAATAAGATAGACAATTCTTATAACCACTAATGCTAAAAACACTTTTAGATGTAATAGAGGAAACATGCATTGCAATTATATTTCGAATCATATTTGATAAAATTGAAAACTTGAAATTGTTGATTTTCCACCAAGAAAGTACATCATTCTCTAATACAATGTAATAACCATATAACTAGCACATGTGAATAGCAACATTTAACAAATAACATCATAGACGATAATTAACTTATTATATGAATGAAAAATAACAACATTAACAAACTAATAACAAATAAACTAAAAGTAATCATTACTTCTTGTCGGAACCATCCAAATTTCTATTGTGAGTGAGACTCTTTGTTTGTTAGGTAAGAACCATTCCTTCAAAACTTTTTTCTTCTGCACATATATCTCAACAATGTCTTTTGTTATTGTTCTGTATGAATGAGACTTGTACATGTTCATCTTAAAATATAAATACATATAGAAAACAAATTGTGTTTCCACCAAATATCTATTTATAAATAGTAAAACAATGGTTGTTGCAGGTGGATTCCGCCCCTCCCCCCCCCCCAACCAAACATGGAGCTCGGTCCAAGGAGAAATCGGCCCAAAAAGTTTGGTGCCTGAATAAGGAGATTTTCACCGTTTTCGACAAGTCAAAGAGATTTCCCAAAACGTCCGATCTCATCGGATATCGTAGGCGGCGATGACTTTTTCGAAAAAGAGCATTAAAGAGCATTAATGAGCATTAATGACAAAGATATTCAAGATTTAATGAGTTGAAAGTATAAAAGAGTGTGGTTGGCGCCATAAATAACACACAGAAAAACTGGTAGTTCGGAGTGATTCCACTGAATAGTTCGTCCAACTCTTGTAACACCGAGTTGATTAATACAATACACTCTTGTTCTTCTACTTTCTTAATTGTTACCCTTGAGTTAAATTGCTTAAGTTGTGATCATAGAACTTAAGTTCAACAATGGTGTTTTGTACATAGAAAGACACAAACAAGTAGATAAAGAGGAGAGTCACAAGAGATAAAAGACAATATAATAACCTTGATGCAGAAGTGTCTCCCAGCCCCAATTTCAATGAAAGAAAATGTTAACTCCTCTATCACAAACATCTCATTTGATGCCTTTTTAAAAATACTCTCAAACACTTTTACACTTTTCATACCTTCTTCTTAGTTAATAACCGATTGAGTTTGAGCTTCACTATCTAACCATGACTTATATTACTAGCAAATTAAAAGATTATTCGTTCGGCTTCGAAGTCTCTCATTGTGAATTATATGAAAACTTTTTATTGCATTAATGACATATGCATTTGTTAAAGATTTTTTAGTGAAATTCATCCATACAAAATATCTTGTTGAGAATATCTTCTTATGTTATTAAGTAGTTCCACTTGCTCAAAATATTTCTTTTTGTTTGCATCGATTATTTAAATTTGGTAATTTTTTTAGTTATCTTCTATTTAAACATTTTTATTTGTGTTAAAATTTGGAGATGATGACGATTCTATGTAAAAATAATAAACAAAAAATTATAAATTATCATGATTACTCAAAACAGGTGCAAAATCTCAAAATCTTAAATATAACTAAAAAACACATAATAAATTACATCATCCAAAAATTTACATTTTTATATATGGATCATTTGTATAATATGATTATAAGTTTCCACCTATTATTAACACTAACAACATTATTTCACTACTCAAAATAATCAACAAAAACACGATTAAATGAACTTGAAGAGATTGTTGTCATTATTAAGGTTTACAAATCGTTGTCAAAGATGGAACTTGGGTCGCTGTTCTATTTCCACGTAATCAATTTTCGTTATTGTTGGAGATACTCTCTTTTTTGCTTTTTTCAATTTTGCTAAATTAAAGAATTTGGTTTTAAAATATCTCAAATATATCTGAATCTCAACGGATATTTTTGTTTATAAAAACTAAATTCGATATTTATATGAATACTTCCTCATATAAGACTGTTTTAAAACTTTTTATTTAAGTATACTAAAAAAATATAGGGTAATTTTGTAAATTAGATGAATAATAGTATTAATATCTTTTGTGTTTATGATAATATCATTAATAAAGTGAATCTTTTATAATTTTATATCTTATTTTTAATTAATAGTTTTTATAAGAATATTCAAAAAATCAAATAGAAATTTTCTAATTAATTAAAATTCAGTATTTTAGATTTGATAAATATATAAATAACAAAATTTAAATTTGGGACACAAACAAATAACGAGATATAAAATATTTAACTTATATCTATTTGAACCAATTTCGATTATGTTTCGGATTTACCAAACCCGAATTCAAAATACTAAATCAACAAAACTTATTCGGATATTTTCAAATATCCATAACCTTTTGAGTTCACATATTTTCGATTGGGTTCGGTTTCAGATTCGGTTAATATAAGTTTGAGAAAGTCTAAGGTGGTCAAATTGCTTTTGGAGAATCAACCAGTGTTTTTCTTCGTTGAAAGGATACTATATGGATAGTAGATTAGTTTGGTTGTGTATAGACTAATCTTGGTTTTTATGAATATAACTCCAGATGGAAAAAGGATATCCGATCTGTGTCATCTCCTACCCAAACTGATGTTAAGTGCCACTCAAGAAGACATCTAACTCTCTTCCAGACAACGAAAAGGAATAAGAACACATTGGTTTGGTTCATTTTATGTGTAAACAGCACTGCAGCAACATAGTACATATTACAAACTTATGTTGCTGGGTCTGACTCGGACCACCTATGAACGTGGTGTTTCTGGTGTCAGGTTTACATTGAAGACAAGGACGAAACTTCCACATTCAGCTGTCTCATGAATTGGCACAAACTTCACTACTATGTCGGCTTCCATTTTTTTTTTGTGGATTTGTTTTTTTAGCGTGTTTGAATATTTTGTTCGGTTTCGGTTGGTTATTTCTGGTTTTATTTTTTCCGGTTGGAAAAATTAAACAATTATTCGGTTATTTTTATATTTTGGTGTGATTTCAGTTTGGTTATACCTCGATTTTGGTCGATTCGGTTATTAAATTTAAAAAATGAAATAATCAAAAATAATTTGGTTAACCTAAAATAACCAAAAATAACAAAAAAATATACGAAAATAACCAAAAATATTTGAAAATAACAAAAATAACCAAAAAACAATTAGATTTTTCGAATATTATTTTGATTTTCGGTTCTATTAATAGTTAATAACTATAATTTTCTAAAATAATATATATTCGATTAATTTTTTTATAATCGAATACTAAACAAAATGTGTTTTTTTCAATTGGCTTGTAGTTCAATTCATTCGTGATCTATTTTTTGCTTTGGGATTTTAGAGTTATAATGTAATATGAACTTACAAACTGGATCCATCTATCTTAAAACGTATTTAGAGACAACTGAACACACAGAAACATGAAGTACATTATACGAAATTAACTTTTAGCTCTTTTCTTTTCATTTTTGTTGCAACGTTTTGGCTGTGTTATAAAACATTATTACACCGGCCTCAACATTCTTGGGATTTTCACCTATTTGAACAAAGAAGATTACAATGTCAGAATCACAGAAATGAAAAACTCTTCACAGTCCAAACTTCCTAGGCCTGAGGTAAGTGCTGCCCTTTTTCAATCCAGGACCTGAAACCTGTTGCTGCTGCTTTGCCCTTTTCTGTTTCTCTCTCTCTTTAATTCTCACCTCCGCCTCCGCTTGATCTCTTCTCAGTTTCTCCATCTCTTCCTCCATTGCTGTTTTCTCTTCCTTCTGTTTCTTTTTATGCTCCAACATCGAAGTATCCGAGTCCTTGACAGAAAAGAACATAGGTCCTAACTCAGCCAGCCAATGTGGCTCAACCGATGTAGCACATTGCATGTACTCCTTAGTGGTCAAGATCAGTTCATGGTACACCACATAATCTGGTGTGTATCCCAGACCGTACAGTGCGCTGCTCGGGTGCAAATGGCAGGGCATTCCAGTTCTGCAGTTCACGTACTCCCCAACACCTTTTAATCTAGCTGAGTTATGAAAATACGCCGAACATATGGCTTTCCGCACAATATCCCAATCCGGACCACACGACTTGAGCGGTATTTTCAGTTGTTTGAGGATATCCAGAAGCTGAGATCTTACTTCTCTAGCTTTTCTCAAACCTTTGACTTGCAAGTAATGGTCATTGCACCAGTCTCCCCTATAGTCATGCTCTTTCCACTGCTGGTAAACATTTAACAGAGTTAGATGATCGGATTCCGGTACAAAAAACTTCTCCCTCGCAGCATCACTTTCTTCTGCTCTCTCTTTAGGCCTGAAGAACACTGAAGGTACTGAAAGCATTGACACAATAGTCAAAACCTCATTTATGCAATCAAGCCGTTCACCCATTAAGAGCATCTTCGCAAGAGGGGGATCCAATGGGAACTCCACCATCTTCCAGCCGAGATCGGTTAATCCTCCAACGTTACTAAGAGCACCCAACACCCAAAGCTGGTACATAGAGTTGAGGATGTTTTCTTGAGGAGGTGGGTCCATAAAATCAAAATCTAGCAAGTTTTCTATTTTCAACGACTTCAACAACAACACAACATTACCCAGATTCGTTCGCTGAATCTCTGGCACAGGACTTGGCAACATCTCATTCAAATAAGCACTCTCAGTGTACAGCCTGTAACATGTTCCTGGCCCTGTCCTTCCAGCTCTTCCTGCACGCTGATCAGAGGCAGCACGACTTATGGGAAAAACTTGAAGAGCATCCATACCCATTTTAGGATTGAAAACCTTCATTTTCCCATACCCCGTGTCAATCACATAATATATTCCATCGACCGTCAATGATGTCTCAGCAATATTGGTGGCAACAATGCATTTACGGGCTCCATCTTCTGGTTTCTGGAATATTTTTGCTTGCAAGTCAGCAGGTAACTGAGAGTATATTGGTAGAATAAGTAAGTTCGTGATTTCTCTGCTGGAGGATGCAACGAGCTGTTCCATTCTTTCCTTAAGTGAAAAGCATGCTGCTTCAATCTCATCTTGCCCGGTCATGAATATGAGAATGTCCCCAGGTGGGCTTGCTATATGAATCGTCATTGCCTGTTTAACAGCAGCTTCAACATAGTCTTCACAAGGAGACTTGGAATACAGAATGTTGACAGGGAATGTCCTTCCAGGAATGTTAAAGATAGGAACACTGCATTACCAAAGTAAAAACACAATCATATAGGATTCAGTCTTTAGCTTCAAAACTGGTTTAAATAAAGGATGACAACCTACCTCCCAAAGAAATTGGAAAACTTTTGAGCATTAAGGGTTGCTGACGTGACTATCAGCTTGAAATCACGACGCCGAGCCACAACTTTTTTCAGTATTCCAAAAAGAACGTCTGTGTTGAGTGACCTTTCATGGGCTTCATCCATCACCACCACGCTATAGTCCACAGTATGAGTTAGCAAGTCAGTCAACTTAACCAGTTTAAACCATAATCTATGAGAGGAAAGATTGATGCATACATACCGATACTTGTCCAAGTCAGAATCTTTGAGGGTCTCTCTCAGTAGCACTCCATCAGTCATATACTGTAATTTCAGAGGAAAATTTGGAGTTTCAGAACAAATGATAAAAGCATGACAAGCTAAGGTAAGCATAAACATGGCCATCTAAACAAAAAGAATAACAATGTTCGAACCACCTTACCTTGATAACAGTGTTTGGACCAGTTACATCTTCAAAACGAATTGCATAGCCCACTTTATCGCCTAATTCTGTTTCCATTTCTTCACTAACTCTCTTTGCAACACTCATGGCTGCTACACGTCTTGGTTGGGTACAACCTACTATACCGTTTATAGTGTACCCACCCTCGTGAAGATACTAAGAACAAAAACATATTGTAAGTTCAGTGTTTTAATTGCATCATAACATATAAAGTGACCAACCTGTGTAAGTTGAGTTGTCTTTCCTGAACCAGTCTCGCCAACCACCACTATCACCTGGTTTTCTCTTACTACCTAGAGAATGCATTTAGAAACAGATGAGTTAACGATTACTTACTGGAAACAAATGGATGAAATTCAGAAAACAGGGACGCGCAGTTTATTCTGACTCAACTAGCAATACCCTCAAAAGGAAAGACAACTAACCTGCAATAACTCATCTCTAACAGAAAATATGGGGAGATACTGTCGTTGCTGCGCCATGGTCTTTGACATGGCAAATTCACTCACAGCTTCTCCCTTTTTCATATGTTGTGCAAACTTCGCCTCACCTTTAAAGTCTACTTCACCTTCTTCACCAACTACAGCAGTATCCGCATCAATCTGCAAGAAGATCACAAGATCACAAGGTCACAATGTCTGACAACCATAGAAGCATATAGTGAAAAGAACAAAAAACCATGAGATGCATAACCTGTTCAGCTGATTTTTCAACACCAAGGATATCACCAAGTTTAGAACCTGCAAGCTCCCAAAATCGCTGTCGTGATTTATGCATACTTTGTTTCTCCCGAATTTCTCTGACAAGACCCGATCCTTTTCGTGAAATTATAGCCATGTCCGATGTAGGATCCTTTACAGGCATTACTGGCTCTGCTTGCTTTGTGAAAACAACTCTTCCATCTAGGAAAGGAGGCTTTGTATCTGCAATTACCCAAACCATAACATATTACCTCCTATCTTACATAGAATTACTCCTATTTTAACTTTGGGCTACTACATACCATGTACAAGAAGAATTGCTTTCCGTTCTTCTTCACTATCAAATTCAGTCTGCACCTCTGTGCCTCTAACTGCTCCAGATCTTAGAAGCTGGCGGTCTTCCCACTGAGCATTATCCGCATTAAGCTGAGAGTATTTTTTACTCTGAGCAAGTGACATTTTGCTGCCATCCCTTCTAATCTGCATTACAAATTATAAAGCATTTAAATATTAATATGTTAAGTACATTTTTAAGCAAAAGTCAGAATGTCAAGAAAAGGAGGTTTGCTATATTTAACACAGATCTTCATGTGACATTTGCTAATTAGCACACTTGGAATCAAAATTACATAATCAAGTAACATAATTCAGCTTAAGCATACTCAACCAAGAGCAGTAAAGGAGTAAGAAGATTAATGTTTCAGTAATAAATTAAATTACATCTGTTTTTATGCAAAAGGGCAACGATAGGCGATAAAATATAGTAGCATCAGTCATAAACAAAGAGTCTACTTGGTAAAAGAGAAATACCAATCTTTTTGCCAGCTCGGCTTCCTTCTTCTGTAAAGAAGCATCATCTCCAAGGAAAAAGGATGCACTATCCGCATCAAACAATGAGTTCCCTTCGTCTGTATCATACCTGTGAAATATGACAATTATCTTAGTTCATACAGGCTTTATAATAAAATCTGGAAATGATACAACAATTAACATGAAGAGCAAGACTACGCTCTCAGTTCCTAAAGCACTCTCGATTGTCAATGCTTAACTTCTTGCCTCTAAAAAAAATTAAATATATACCATGCAAGATCTGAGTGATATTCCATCTCCAAACGCATTGTTTCTGTGATCTCATGGTTATATTCTTCAGCTTCATGTGATCTATCCTCATCTGAAGTCCCCTATAGAAGTCATAACACCATGTGACAGAAATGTTACTAAACCAAACAACTTTTTCAAAGCAAGAAGGCCATAATTCTCATCAACATTCTTAAAGAAAGCCTCACAACGAATTATTAGATATGGGATAAAATGGATATTCAGATTATCTGATTAAAAACTAGTGGCTAGACCTTGGGTGCACAATCCCAAGTAAGAAAGCATACCTCCTTTGTCATATCACTTTCCCTAGAGTATGCATGTTGATTGGATCGTCCACCATTCCTAGAGTTTGAGGATCTGATAGATGACCCAGAAGCCCGAATTGGAACAGGAGAAGGTGCACCAATATCCCATGGAGAAGCAGAAGACACTGCATATGAAGAAGGATTTGGTAATAAATCGCATTGTTAGTCTTGCCAGAGGAAGTAACTAATAAAACCAGCTTACAAAAAAAAATGAAACTCAAACAAAGCATACTAGTTGAACGTGGCGTATCCAGCCATGGGGATGCTAAACGAGCATCTGGTGACGCTGCAGCTAACATGGGTGATGGAGAAGGCTGATGCCTCTTGCTGTAACGAGAGTCTCTAGGACTATCTTCCCATTCCCATTTTCCATCATCCCAGTCTGACCTACCTGCACAGTTTTGTGTTAATATCTATGGCCCAATAAGTATTATGTTTGTGACACCACACTTTTGGGAACAAAATTTGGAAAACAGACACAACTAGAAGGAGATAAATAAACTTATATAATTATGAGCTTCTATAATCTCTTGCACACCTGGAGTTCTCCTATCGCTATCATATCTTCCATGTTTTACTCCGTGACACTCTCGGCTAGCTTGCCGATAGGAATCCCTCCCTCGGTAGCGATCCATCTCATCATATGTGTTTCTCTGCTTTGACCGCGGAGTTTCATTTCTATCATCCATATGGTTTCTTCGATGTCTAATGCTATCGTTTCTATCATATCTCGGAGTGCTAGATAAACTTCTGGGAGTCGTAGAAGACTTAATTTCAAACAGGTAGAAGAAAGATCAGAATACTAAAAGTCAGGTTGCAAGAACTAATCAAAACAGCTATGTAAAATGGAAAAGACAGATAACCCCAGTCAAAATGATGACTCCATTTGCTTACATCTAAAGCTGCAGCGCTCTCTGTAGTCACGGTACTGTCTGCAATGCAAATTGCAAAAACAAATAAATAAATGTCATAACCATAAGCATTAACAAGTACAGATGAATGTGGTATTCCAAGTTCCGACATTATACTTATGCTCACAAAGAGGGATATCAAAACTCTTCTCTTTACCAAAATTCTTTGAGTTGTATATATGTCGTCACATAAAAAGATGCTGAACGCATTATATCATTAAACTAATTAACTTGAGTAACTTGTTCAAAATACCTTGAGTAGTCTCCGATTTGAAAGACTTCTCTCTATATCGTCTACTGGAATGGTCATGGTGAGAGTTTTCTGCGCCATAATCTGATACTGATATATCAGATTTATTATCGTCATCATCCAAAGAGGCTGTAATAGTTATTTCCGGCTTCTTCGGGACCTTAAACTCGCCATTGTCTTTCGCATTCTCTCTTTTCTCAATTGCCCTTACATCCAAACCTACAAGAGAGAATAGTTTTATATCTAGGGAAACAAATTAACTCAAATTGGGTTGCAAAGACTAGAGATTTTTTAATCCATACCTAGACGGGACTTCCTCTCAGGAGCTGTAAAAGTCAATTTTTTATCCTTCGCAAGGCGATTCCCACCGGTTTCTTTCTCGGTTTCTAGTGTTTCGGTGGTTTTGAATGGATCGACCTGAATCAGAACAATTCAGTTATGCATCAAACGAAGAAAATAAACCTAAACCCGAGAAATCCAATTACTTGCCAACATAAATTATGGCTTCTACACAGCAAGTTTCTCGTACAACCTAAACCCTAATAATACAAATCCAGTAACTTGCCGGAAAACTTACCCCCATCTGCGTCCGAGGTTGCGAATCCAAAAAGTTTTTCCTTCCTCCGGTGAAAATTTAAGAAGTGCTATGGCGATTGCTAGTGCCTTTGTCCTCTTGTTTCTTTATATTCTTCCCTTCTCTGCCTCTCAGGCATCTTACTTGCCCATGAATGTTTGAAGATACATCGATCCATGTGGTGAGGGTTATAGAAAAATTAACAGTAATTATTTATTTATATCTTTATACGAAATGCTTTACCAATTCTAGCATTTTTAATTTTTATTCTAAAATTAGCATAAATTCAAATTCTTAATAATAACACAAATTTAAAATTAAAATATATTAAAAAAATTATTAATAAAAAAATCTAAATTCTAAATTAAAAAAATAAATTCAAATTTAAAAAATTTAGATATATAATCTATTTAAATAAATATTTTCACATAATTATTTATGTTATTTTTGAAATTTTAGTTTTAAAATGTTAGATTTGAAAAAAATTAAAAATTATTATTTTAATATTAGTTTTTCTTTTGCTCATAGTAAAATGTTTAAAACATTAAAATTCATTCTAATCAAAATGTAGCAAGATTAAGTTGATATTGAATATTGAATAACAACTAACAACTATTTTCAATGTGTGTGTCAAGATTACATCAAAAAATCTTTAATCCAATAACAATTTATCTTAATGTATAAATCAAATACATAATTGGATAACACTAGATTTCATATAGAATTTGAAATATTACAATATAATGATTAGCATAATATTAAAATTTATTCTTAGACTTTGGGTTTTTAACATAAGCTATAAAAGAAATGTTAAAAAAAAACATAAAAGATATGGTTATCCTTACTTTCACTTTTATTAGCAGTGGTTATAATACTAAAATTTGGGACATCTATACATCAGTGATTCTAGTCGATACAATTAGAGATGTTAAAATAAGTTTTAAATTAGTAAGGGTTTAATAGATATTTGTAATGAATAAATGCTCATTTAAATCTACTCATGGGATTTGATTTTAATAGATTAAAATGAGTATCCAGTCAAAATCCATTTATTAAAATGGATTTGAATCTTAAAATATGGATATTCTATTAAATCTATTTAGGTTAAAGCAAAAATGATTGAAAATATATTTAATAATTTAGTATTTAATTATATTTTTTGAAAAATTAAAATAAAATTTATGTTTTGACAAAAAAAATGTGGGAAAAAGTGAAATTACATTTTTGGTGGGAAAAATGTGGAATTACAATTTTGATAAGAAAAATGAAAAATTATGTTTTTTGCGGGAAAAGCAGAATTATGTTTTGGCTAGAAATGCGGGATTACGTTTCTAAAAGAAAATAAGTAGTTACGGTTTTGACGAAAAATATAGAATTACATTGTTGGCGGGCAATTGTGAAATTGTATTTTTGGTAAAATATGAAATCAAAATTTTTGCAGAAAAATATAGAATTACCTTTTGACAAAAAATATGAAAATACGTTTTTATGGAAAAATGCAAAGTTACATTGTTAACGGAAAATATGAAATCATGTTTTTGGAGGCCAGAGAAAATATGAAAATTTATTTTAACAAAAAAATAATATAAAATTATGTTTTTATTGAGAAAATACAAAAATAAATTGGCAAAAAATATGGAGTTACGTCGAATATGAAATTAGATTTTTGGCAAATGAATAGTTAAGTATTTTTACAGTAAAATAGAAAAATTCTAAAACAGTTTTTAATTATTTAAAAATATTATTATTAGAATATTATAAAATTTAATAGGTTAAATATATTTACATGGATATAATATGGATCATTGTAATTATAATATGGTTAAATCGGTTATATTATTAGATTTTTAAACCTAAACGGATTTAAACGGGATGGAGTATAAATGAAGATTATCTTAAATAGAGTGAGTTTATCCTTTTTAAAAATACAATATTATATATAATGTTTTATGTCATTGTTACAATAACCAATATAATATTTTTGAAATATTTAAAATAATTAAGTGAGAGATATAAATAAATAAAAAATCATATTAGAGGTGACCAATATTGTTCGATCACATGAAGCGATATATTATTCATTTTTTCCTTCTAAAATTAGACTTGATATTATATAATGAATAATTATTTTAATAGCTGATTCTAATTAGAAAAGATATGTATATTTCAAAATCTTGCTTATAATTACAACACTAATATAATAATAAAAAATTGAATTCTTTTCGAAAAGATATATCACATTTGATTTAACCTAAACAAGATATATATTATTTATTATTCATTTAATTTAGTTAAAAAGTTTATTTATTTAAATTAAAATTTTATCTAATTAGAATAACAACTCATTTAATTTATTTGAAATTTTTTATTCGTTTGTATTGAAATATGCATTTTTATCGTAATTAATATATAAAAATATTTTGTTGATATGAATTTAACCAACATTTTGGAACTTAACATAGAATTTCTTCATCAATAATAAAACTATCTTAGTTCCGTGAATGAGTACTTCCAAAATTTATCAATAAAACTATTTTATGTTTACATCAATTTAAATTATTCTATCATAATTTAATATGTAATCTTTATATCTTTACCGAAAATTTACTAAGTAACTATATTTATATAATTAGTAAAAAAATATTTCTAATTAGTAATTGTTTTTTGAAAAAATAAATAAACAAGATAGTTTTGGTCAAATTACGTACATTACAAAAATTATATGAGTCTTCTAAACCAAATTGAGATTAAATTAGTATTTTAATTCGTTACAATATCATAAAGATTTGATTATAGCGCTGTTCGTTTGTCTGCCGCAGCGTCTGCGGCAGCGACTTGCGGTCAGACGCTGTGGTTAGACGCAACAATATTGTTGTTCGTTTGATCGCCGCAGGTTGTCGCCGCAGGTTGTATCGCAATTGTTTAATCGCAAACGTTATAATTTCGCAGCGATTAAAAATTTTGATCGCAGCTTTCTGCGGTCGACCGCAGCGTTTGACCGCAGGAACCTGCGGCGGTCAAACGAACAACGTTTGGCCGCATGACGCAGTCGCAGGTTCCTGCGACTACGAAACGAACAGGGCATATACCTTCTTAAATGATAATCAATCGAATTTATCTATTGCAATACATGTGAGCATTGTGAATTTTTTATTTATTTTAAAAGTTAAAAAAGCATTGTGAATTTGTAACTTCTCATGAAAATTTGAAGTTAAGGTACTTTGTCTCTATGTGTATTTGATTCGTGTCCCTATATATAATGCTAACATTGATTTTTGTAGAGAACTTTCTACTTTCATAACAACATATTTTCCAAGAAATTAAAGAGTTGAGAAAAATACAAGTTTGAAGTGTTTTCATCAAAACATAGAAGATAAAGAGTTGAGAAGTATTTCAATCTTCTCTCCATATTTCTCTAAGGAGCTGATATCTTACAATCTTTCTTTTTCCATATCCTTTGGGCATCCATTCTGATGAATTGGTTGTACCAGGAGCAGATAATATAGAGTTAATGGATGTATCTAAGTCATCTAACTCATCATCACTCGTGTACTGTTTCTTAAACACCGATGATCCTGTTTCTGATAAAGATGGATTGTTCAACTCTCCTATAAATCGTTTTATGGAATCTACAGTTGGCATTAAGTAGACAGTGGGCGATGCAGCACAAGGGAAGACTATGATGCAGCCATTGTCTTCCTCTGTTATACACTGAGTTGTAAAACGAAAAAGTGTCAAGAACTGATTATTGCACTATCAACCATAACTCTGCAAAAACGGTTTTCAAACCTCGGAGTTTAAAACATCGAATAGCCTTCTCGGGATTCTATGCGGGTTAAACTCATCTGGGACAAAGTTACGAAGAACTCTCTTTATTATTGGTGGACCAAGAGTTGGACAAACCTTGAGACAAGAACAAGAGATTAATCAAGTGTTTTGTAACAAGAAGACTAAGTGTTTCTTTTCAGACTAATTAGTAACTTACCTCTCTTCTTGTGGATTTGTCTGCAAGCATTTTGAATGGAAGCATCATTAGGTCTCCTAATGCGTTGAGTAGATGAAACAATCTGAAATTTTCACATTCTGGGTTCTCTTTATGATTGGTATCAGATTTCTCATCCTTTTGCTCGAATTGATCCTCAAGCCATCTTGACCAAGTTCCAATCTACAAAGACAATACAATACTATTACATACCAAAAGGAATGCTTTTCCGGTTGAGAACATTGTTTATGTGATTAGTACCGCATTTTTTAGCTGTGCGCCTGCCCCGAAACTTGCTTTTCCTGCTGGAATCGGAAGAACATTAATGTCGCTGATCGGATCAGAGACAGGATCTGTCGGCATTTCACCTACTGACTCACGTAGTATCGCATTGAACATTGCTACATCAAGTCTACTTATTAATTGTTCCATCACCTGATTGCAGAATTAACCAAAAGGAAAGTTACTTGTGGTTAGATTGGTCAAACATAGATCTAAACCGAATTGAACCAAAACCGTACCAGTTTAGCAAGCATAGGTAGGCAACCACACTCTTGTCTTGAACCTCTTAGTGGGCAAAGCCTTTCACAGGCAGCTTTAAAGGCATTCTTCCATAACTCTATAGCATAGAGTCCTTGATTCTTATGACCTAACCGTCTTTTTCCCGAGATTTTCCTCGTTATCGATCCTTTAACCGCCCCGGATTGCATATACGGTGTCATACTCTACAATCGGATTCATTTTCACATTAACCTTTTGATGAAAACACTATTTTTACAAACCCCATTTGACAATTTTTCGTTTAGATTACCTGCCACCAAACTGATTTAACAACTCGGGAGAATATCCAAGACTCAAACTTCTCTAAAGCAGCTATGAATGCTCGAGGATCTTCCCATTCATCTGAACCGGTTTTCTCAACGACATGGTTCAGTTTCTCCATACTACGGCTTAAAATTGCTCTAAGCACAATCGAATTTGATAGCCAGAAGGTTAACCTGTGGATATATTTATTGAAAAGAAACAACCTTAGAAGAATTCTCATTTGCCAAAATGCAACCATGAAAGCAAAAGTTTGTTCATTCTTCAATCCAAAACAATGAAAATGAAAAAAATTTATTGTTATAATACCTTGGAACATCATTTCCACAAGCTTTAGAGACCAATACCAATCCAGAAACGGCGGCTCTAGCCGCGCAGGCTCTCTTAGAATGGTCTGTTGAGCCATTTCCTTTACAAGAATGAAGATAAAACCTAGCAAGACGGCGAGCAGGAGCATGAACTTTACTCATTGAGCTACTATGCTCAGCGACCACAGAGTAAACAGCTGCTTCAAGAGCAGCTGCTTCCTTCAACTCATCTTCAAGGGTCTCTGACCTAGACTCTTGCAACGTTAAACCTGCCTTGTTGCTTACTCCACTCGCCTTTTTGCGAGTATCGTCATTGATTTTACCATTTCCATCAAAATGCAACTGAATAGACTTAAGTTGCTTAAGTCTTGGAACACCTTCCATTCCTAAAGTCTTTCTTCCCAAGGCAAGAGTGTTTGTCCGAAGTTTCATTTGTTTTCTTGCTGCTTCCGGAGGTAACGAAGAAGGAACAGATCTGATCTCAGATAACTGTTTCTTGAGCTGAAATGCATTTGTATCATCTTTGTGTTTCTGATCATTGTCTGAGCTCACGACGACTGATTGATTGCTTTGTCTCTTTTTTTCTTCTTCTCTTAATAAACTTTCGATCTCGGAGACGAGTGCTGCTTCATTGGTACTGTGGTTAAGCTTTACATGCTTCCAACCTTTCTTCTCATCTCCAGTCATCTCTGCCTCTGTGTTCTGCTTTTATTCAACAGATAATATGTGCCAATCGTTAAGAAAACTGCCTATCCTAATGTTTTCTAAAGAAATAAACAAGAGCAAAAAAAAATATCCAGTAAAGCTCGAGCATAAACGTGCGTACTTCAGATCCAATTCGTAACACTACGTGGGCTAATCAAAGAGTTGTAAATAAAATAATATGAAATACGTAATTTGTATCGTAGTGGAAAATAAATTGCGTACGATGACATTTTGGGTCGTGGAATTAGCATCACACATAGCTGAGAAAGATACTCTCCGTGTAGATGAAGACTGCGACGAAGTATCATCATCGTCATCCGTCAACGAAGCCAAACTAAACTCACTTCCATCTTTTTCCACAGATCCTCTCGACAAACTCATCTTCGGCTGCGATGAACCGCTACTCCGACCACCTTCATCGTTATCCTCTCCAGCAGGCTCAATCGTTAGGTAAATCTCTGAGTTCGCGTCATTTCTCGAGCTTTTCTTGAAGGTAAAAGGAGCTCCAACGGGAACAGAATTGGTCAACACACCGTACTCAGCGAGGTTGACCATTGCCGAACCAAGGAGCTTGTTCTTAACAGCCTTGTCTTTTTTCTTAGCGTCGTAGACATGAAGTTCCAACAGATTCTTTTGGAACTTCATGTCGGAACCACCTTTGGGTTCTAGCGTTAACGTCAGCCTAAAAGACTCGTTGAACATGATCGTGTCTTTGCCTACAACTGCAATGAATGAGCCTGAGTTGGTTTCGCCATTCATCCATTTGAGAAGGACGCATTGCGCGGGGACTTGACTTGTTGGCCATGGCTTTAGCTCTTTGATGGATATTAGATATTCAACGAACACTCCATTGTCTCTACGACTTTTTGTTCGAAGTCCCAACACCATTTTTTTTGTTGCTTTTGGTTAGAAAAAAAAGTGATTGTTGATTATGATTATTAAAGGGGGTTTTGATTTGGGTTATAATGGAGTTCATGTTTTGCAAAAGTAATAAATAAAACTAAGGACGTGGGTTGCACCTTTTTTTTCTTGTTATAGAATCACATTATGCTCTCTTATACTTAGGAATAAGTAATAACCCCCAACGGCTTTTTTTATGTTTCATAAAAAGTAATATCTTTTAGTTTTGGCTTTGGGTCATTCTTTCATGTGAAACATTTCATGTCACATCTAATTAGTGGATACAACTCTTTTCTCACTTTTGTTGATGACTTTACAAGAGTCACTTGGAATTATTTCTAGAAAATTTATGTTTCATTGGTTTTCCCAATTTTTAAGCTAATTTCAACCCAATATTGTCGAATGCCAATTCAAAGATTTACTTACAAAACTTGTCAACTTTCATTATCATTCTTGTACATATATCCTCACTATATAAATTTTTTGTGGTTGAAAGAATACTTTGCAAGATATTTGCATTTGCAATCTAAGTTCCTCCTTTTTATTGGGCATTGATGTGTTTCAATTGATGTTTTCATATAAGTTTTTATTTATTATCTGAATCATAACAAACCCGTTTAATAACATAAGACTCTTATATGAGTATATGTGAAGTTGAATTTTACACTTTGATATAGATGTAGGGGTAGTACAACTTGCCCCACTTACTACTCTCAATCGCACATGTTTTAAATAATTAAAAAAAATTTATAAAAATTTAAACAATCAAAATTTCACATTTTCATTTCTAAAGATGTTTGGTTATTTGTTGTTTATACTCATCCAAAATATAAACATTAAATTCACTAAAAAGCTAAAGCATGTGCATTTCTTTATGCTTATTTGTCCTATGATAAACTCCCTTACCAGTATTGTGTGTTTTGTTTTGTTATTCTTGCTGAAAAAAGAACCACAAACTATTAAAAAGATGTAGTGATGTTGCACTTGATGCGATGAATTAGGAATTGAATAATCTTGTAGTTAAATTATGATAAGTAGGTGTACAAAGATATATGGCACAATTAGTAGCAAATGGATACACTGAACAAGAATGAATTGATTATTTTGATACCTTTAGTAATGTAATTAAACTAAAGGTAGTGGTTAGTTTGGAAACAAAAATATGGTTCATTGGTTGTAAATCATTGGGTACTTATGAAGTCCAATTTGAAGCTTAGTCAAGATGAAGAAGAATTGCTTTTTCATCCTTCAAAGTACATGAACTTGATTGGCAAGCTGACTTACGTATCTGTTACTCGAGAAAATCATGTAAGAAAATTTCAGACAGTTAATATGTTTGTCGAATTGTTGAAATGCATTTTAATCTCATTATTCTTATCCTCCAACATTCATTATTATTCCACAGCATATAAGTATATAACATATAGAAGAAGAAAAAAAATCTCTCCCTTAACATGGAAACTCTATTCTCCTATTCGATCTCTTCATAAACATCATTACTTATTTCCAGGTGGATAATGTTAATGCTTAAAGTGAGTGTATAGTCAGATTTAACAAATTCCCTAAAAATAAATAAGTTGAATATACGTCCACACCGGCAAAACATGGAAATATATATAAATCCACTACGTTCAATATTTGATGTCTGACTATGAATCCCATTCATCCACTATCTTTTAATATTTTTCTCTCTATATGTATATCTACATCTTCCTTTTGTTCAAATGCCAATGCCATTGAGTTTTAATTAGTTTTATAGAAACAAAAAACAGTAAAATGAGAATAATGGTGGACACAGACACTGTTTTAGTGCCATTGAGTTTGTTCATAGCAGTAGGATATCATGTCTTCCTCTGGAACACCTTCAAACACAATCCTTCTCGTACTTCTCTTGGCCTCGATTCCTCCAAACGCAAATCTTGGTTCCGTGACATCAAAGAGGTTTTTTCTTTTCTTAATTTTGATGATAGTTTCTTTACGGTTAGAATATTGTAACATGTTAATACTAAAAAATGTAGGGTGATGATAAGACTGGGATGTTGGCAGTGCAAAGCTTGAGGAACAAAAAGATGGTAACTATTCTAACCGCTTCAATCTCAATCCTCATCTTCCTTTCTTTAGCAGCGGTAACTAATAACGCACTTAAAGCGAGTCATCTCTTCACCACGGCTAATCACATCTTCTTCGGTTCACAAAACGCTACAATACTTGTCCTTAAGTACGCTTCTGCTTCCCTGCTTGTAGCGACAAGTTTCTTCTTTAGTTCACTTTCCGTGACTTACTTGATGGATGCCATTTTCCTCATCAATGCAATCGTTAAAAAGACAGAAGGAGACTCTGACTGCGGTTACGAGATGACATGTACGACGTCGTTTAGGGAATATACAAGGTTGGTGCTTGAGAGAGGGTTTTTTATGGCTATGGTTGGGAACAGAGTGATGTGTGTTTCTGTACCTTTTTTGCTTTGGATCTTTGGACCGTTGCCAATGATCGCATCTGCCTTAGGCCTTGTTTGGGTGTTGTATCAATTTGATTTCCCAACAATCGCCAAAAACGTTGTTTGCAAACGATAGAGATTGATCGAAAGAAGAATGTTATAGACTATTGTTTACCTTACTAATAATAATAATAATGAAAAGGAATAGTAATTAAAAGTGATATTAGTAAGGTTTACGATACGGTTGAATAATCTTTTGTTGAGCACCATATACGAAAATGTGGTTTTGCATAAAAATGGATAAAATAGATTATGTGACATATAAAATAATTTTATTGCAAGGTTATTTATAAACAGAATTTCGCAAAAATGGATTTACTCCATCTACGTATATAATTAGTAAATTAAATATTAATTATATGTTAAATAATTAAAATTCATAATTTTTTGAATATTTGGTCAAGTTCTAGAGTTGTCAAACCTTCAAACTAGACCGAACTTTCACCCGATGTTTGTGAACACCGTTGAGATTAGCGTTCTACGATTTTAACCGTCACTTTATTGTATATTCTCTCAAAATGAGGGTATACAAAAGTGTCATTTTTTCTTGTCTCAAAAACCATTGTTAACGGTGGAAGTTCTCCTTCGACGGTATAAAATACAAAAATAAAATTAATAAATTTAATATAATAAATAAATAAAAATTTTAATCTCAGTTTTATACAAACTTACCATCTAGAATCATTTTTCTGCAAATGGGGTTTGGCTTGAAGTATGCGGAGTAGGTTGATACCCGTAAGGCCAACTGTCCAACGCGATGCCAAACATTTAGTCGTTAGTACGATTGATCTCGGATCAATCCAATACTAGACCAACTCATTCCAAACGGAGGTGGATAAGTATGAGGGCTTCGCATCATTGTCTTTAACTTTCCAGACCTTCTTCCAGTCTGAAATGGTATTGTTGCTCGTTATAGACATTAGCATGCGTATTATCTATTACACCATCGTAATTAATATTGCTATTACTATTTCCACTTATATCATTTCTTCCATGACCCTCACCGTTGAAACTAAATAATAATTTGGTCTAAATCTTCTATTTAATAAATGTGTTCACAATGTCTTAATAAGTGAATTTTCTATTCATTACTTCCAACATAGTCAAAACACCTTACCGGTTTTTAAAGTTAATTGCACATTTCCTGTTTCATACATGAAGATCTCTACTCCATCGCGGAATTCTTTAGACACTGATATCTCAGCTTCTTTATGCATAGACATCTAATTTCGTAACTCGAATATAGACATTATAATGAAAGATTATGAGAAATTTTTAGAAAAAAATAGTTTTGTACTGAGTTGTGTTGAAATTGAAAAGAGTATACTTATAGATACATTTACGAAGGTTATGTCGAATTACCATAGGATACTTACAACGGATTAACGTCGACATGTTTTGTGACAGATTAACGACATATTACCATGGGATATCCGACAATATTACAACGAGAAACTCATCGTAAAAAGTTTGGTACAATTCAAATATCACGTGTTTGCCGACATGAAAATCGACGTTAATCTCACATTAAGTTGAGACTAAATGAGTTCGACACAAATTAGTTGCTATATACCAACGTATTAACGACGATATGCTGATTTGACATTAATACAACGTCAAATGCACCCAAAACAACATCGAATTAAATTCGAATTGATCCATCTCTAAGCTACGGTGGATTTACGTCGGATTGTACATTGATTGTAAATAATACGTTAATTCATCGTTAATTAGCGACGGATAATTTCCGTCACAAAAGTTCAAAGCTAATGCATGTTGTAGTGTGCTCCCTTCATTTTTTGGGTCACATCTGCTCCCCTAATTTTGATCTTCAATCTTTTTAATGAAAATTTTCTATTTACAAAACAAATGAAAAGAAATAACAAAATAGTTCAAAAGAAAAAAAAACTTGTCAAAATATATGAATCTTTCGTTTGTGTATTTATATGGTGAGTTGGAATGCTGATTATAACATACATTAGAAGTTATAAAATGGAATACTGAAATTTAAAGTAATAATAATGATATGATTTATTCCCTACAAGAAAATGATTGTTTTGTAAACTATTGGTAAATTGTTGTTAATATCATTTATCAACGAATGTAAATTCGTCAATAAATAATCGACGTAATTGAAATTTTGATGGTTTGTAATTTTTAGCTAATATATAAATGTCATTATTTCAATGATAATATTTTGTCAGTACTTAAACGTTAACTTATAAATAAATTAGCGACCATAACAATAGTTTTTGGCTACGATGGTTGCCAACGAAAGTGAAGAAATCACTAGTTGGTATGAAAAGATGAAGATCTTGATTTAAGATGTAAAAATAGTTTTTGAATCTGAAAACTAAACTAGAAAGAAGAAAAATTAGGTTTAATGTGTTTACAAACATATTTTTAGTAAGACTAAAAGAAATTAGATCAATCCAAAAAAATTTAGATCAAACTAGATATAATAATGAAACTGTGTCTGAGATCGGTCATAAGAATCGGTTTATAAACCAATTATGTCAATACCGTAGCTCTGTCTTCAGTTTAGGCTTCATATCGTTGTCATCGGTGTGCAGGATTGGTCATATGACTGATCTTATCAACATACTGAACCATTCATCATCAAATGTTTCTTCCTTTGCAACAAAATTGATATTTGTCCACTTAATCGACCATAAGTATTGTAATACAATTCTAAATGACTTACAAATCACTTTCAACTAATTCAATTTTCTATATTGTGCCAAAGTTAGAACTTCATCCAATGTTTCAAAGGATTTCATCCGATACAGTCTTTTAGGCACATTGGCTTGATTCTGCATTTTCATTTGTTGATGTATATGAAAAAGTGTATTCTTCATGTTTCTTCAAGTTTGACGTGTCATTTTTGATCTAAACCACACCCAAGTTTCTAAAATCCCTCAAAAGAACATGGAATGGTGAAATACGGTAGAGTCGAACTACACACCGATAAAATAGACGTAGAGATAGTACAACCATTAAACCATTTACTACTTCCGCTCAGAATTTTCCGCTCAGAATTTGTATATACAATCAACTCTACACCTCTTTTATTTTACAGAATTTGTGGTAACTTTTGTCTTACGAAAAAAATTCAACAGTAAATCAACTCTTGTTTTATTGAGAATCTCTTTTATCATCGCCACATAGCAGAAGATTTTATGAATTAACGAAATAGATCATATGTCGTGTTTACGTACTCGTTTTTCCTTAAATCATTTTCAAACCATTTTTTATCGTATTAAACATCGGTTTTATTCATAGTTTTCTAATCCAGATTTTCTAAATCCTACAAATTAGACTCTTCGGGATTAGATTTAAAACCATTCGTTATTGTTTAGTTGAGTTCAAATGTCAAATCTTAGCTGAATCAAATTATATATTCTTACTCTCTCACCATATTTTTAAATAATGTTATATTTATTCACGTACAACAACAACTTGCTGGCATATTTTTTGTTTCTAATTAAATACACACAAAAAACAAACAATTGAATTTAATAAAAGGCCATTTTGGCCATCCACTATGTCTCTTATAGGGAAATAACATTAAAAATACATAAATTTTTAAACATTTACTTGAAAAATACATGAATTATTTTTACTCTTATTTTAAAACACGAATATATATAATTTTTTTAATATACAAACTTTTTAATTTTGTAATTTCGAAATCAACAGGTTAACAAACGTTTAAGATGTTAACAACGTTTATTATATTGTATTACAAGTCAACCTAAATCTGAATTCAAAATTAAAATTTCACTGTTCCTTTTCTTCTTGTTCTTCTTTTTCTCTCTTTTTCTCTCTCATTCTTCCTGCAAACTTCCTTTCCTGTGAATGAGAATACAATGATTTCAATTTTGAGGAGCTAAACTTTATTCTTCTCTAACCCCAACAAAACCAGGAGCAGATATAGTCACACGCAATTTACCTATCGGTTTTACTTTGGATGGCAAAAACCTTGACTTTCACTTATGGAGCTTATTCCATGTGGGCTACTTCCAGAAATTTTCATTGAGAAATTAACAGAATTCAAAAAATTTGACACTGAAACGTAAAATCCAAAAATTCTCGGAACTATTTACACACAAAATCAATAAAAAGAAAGACTTGGGATAAAATTCATCTGCTTTCATGAACGATTCCACAACATGGAAACTCCTATCACAATAACTGGGAACAACACGGATAGTATAGTTTCCATCGGTTTGGTTCCATCAGAGGCACAGACTGGAAGTGAAGACATCTTCTCCTTATTCCATTTCAGCAGACCGGTCGGTCTTCCTAGTGGAAGTAAATCAAAGCCTGCTCATTCAAAAGATGTGAAAGAGAGCATAAATTCAGTTTTACCCAGTTGTGTATCTTCGTTTGTGTTCTTATAATGATCTATACTCTTAGAATCAGTCACATTGTTAGACCCAACAAATCTTGTATATGTCAAATTCGAATTCGTGATTGAGCTCGAGCTTTCAACTTGTGCCTCTCCATGAACCTAATTTTAACAATCGAAAAACAAAGCTACTATACACAGAAAAAGGAAATTCACCTCCATGTATGACAGTTAAACGAATCACTGTCTTCTCATTCACAAGAAAGAGAATTTGCAGAAAGAATGAGAGGGAAGAAGAAGAATAAAAAGAACAATGAAATTTTAATTTTGACTCATATTTAGGTTGACCTGTAACACCCTCTAGTAAACCTTATTAACTTCGTAAATGTCTGTTAACCGGTCCATATTAAATCACGAAATTAGAAAGTTTATGTATTAAAAAATAATATATATATATATTTCATATTTTAAAATGGGAGTCAATATAATTCATGTATTTTTCTAGCAAATATTTAAAAAGTTGGTATATTTTTAAGATTTTTTTCTTCTTTTTTAACACTTTCTTTATCTTTTTCTCAAGCAATTTTCTCTACTACTCTTTTCAAGATTCCTCTCACTAACAAAAACTCCACCTAACCTACTATTTATCTATACACACATTCCTTTCTCACATCATCTACCTTTTGATTTTCTCTCTCTCCTTTTGATTTCAGTTATAATGATGCTTGAAGCTCTTAATTCGCAAAGATTAGCTTCTCCATGTTTCCACGATTACATTGGATTCATTGGCATTTAGCACTGGACCAAAGGTAAGCGATCTAAAAGATCTAGATATGATCATCATCATCAATAACAACAACATCGTCTCAGTAAAGAAGAGTATATTTCAAGAGCCTCTGAGGACATGTTTTACTCCGTTGAGGTGGAATTCTATTCGAAGATTTGAGAAATCCCACGAGATTGGACCCAACATAGAAAACCATTGAACTCCGAGCACAAAGTCGAAGCAATCCAAAGGGATTGTGCGCACCTCTTTTGTGAAGCTATATCCTTGTAGCTTCCACGAAAATTCGCTGCACTTGAAGTTTGTAATCATTAAGCTGCCATTAGCTGCTGTTACGTGCATCGGCTTCATAGATTCCAGCAAGCAACCAATCTCTTTGGCTAGACCGAGGTCTAGAAAATGTATACTGCCAGAGTCTCTAAGAATATAAAGTCGTCGTTTACCGTATTGACCGATTACACGCATGCAATTGAAGGTTGTCGAACCATTGGGAGCATTGACAGAAATAGTGGAAGCTTTTTCTGTCGTTTCCTCAATTGGTTCTGCACTGCAAGCATCGGTTAACTCGTCTTCTACATCATCTGCTTTCACAACAAAAATTTGCGAACGTCGATGTTTCAAGTGATGCCTGGGTGAATAAGGTTCAACACATAACATGCACAACCCATTTTTCCCGTCTTTCCTGCAATTCTTGTTAGGAGAATTTGTGTGTGGATTATTGGGTTTCGATTTGGGAGGGAAAGGGGCTTTATGAATTGGTTTGTATTAAGTTTTCTCTAATTACAATTGTTGAATCTTCATTCATCAAATAATGTTACACCAATTGTCTTATATAGTCACACAATCAAGTATTACGCTAAACCACTAAACCATAGAGTAAACCAGCAATAGCCGGTTAGAAAACACTCTACTAACACTCTAATACACCCCCCTCAAGCCTCTGAATTCAAAGCCGGAGATGATGAAACAGGCGAAGGAATGAAGAGGCTTGAAATAGAAAATCGACGAAGGAGGGATTGAAAAGGTCCTGGATGAAGAGCCTTAGTCAGAATGTCAACATGTTGGTTTTGGCTTGGGACATGAAAAAGCTTAAGGAATCCATTCTTGATCTGTTCCCGCACTGTGTGGCAATCGATCTCGATATGTTTAGTCCTCTCATGAAAAACAGGATTAGTAGCAATGTGAATAGCAGACTTGTTATCACAAAACAATTTAGCAGACATAGTAACCGAGACTCGAAGATCACGGAGCAATTGAGATAGCCAAATGAGTTCACAAGTAGCAAGGGCCATGCTCCTATACTCGGCCTTAGTGCTACTACGGCTAACAGTCTGTTGTTTCTTAGATTTCCAAGAAATCAAAGAACTACCCAAGTATACACAATAGCCACTAATCGATTTCCTAGAATCAGGACAAGAAGCCCAATCTGCATCGGCAAACGCATTGAGACAAAGGTCTGATTTTGCAGAGTAAAAAAGACCCTGACCTGGATTCATTTTGATATACCGGAGAACTCTGTGCACTGCCTGTAGATGGACATCCGTAGGAGAAGAGAGGAACTGGCTCAGATAATTGACGGCGAAAGTTATATCTGGCCTGGTAATGGTCAGATATAAAAGACGACCAATCAACTCTCGGTAGGTGGTAGGACTATCCAGCTTAGCTCCTGCATCTTTGCGAAGGTGCAGAGAAGGATCCATAGGAACAGCAGTAGGTTTACAGAATAACATACCCGTAGAAGCTAGAATGTCCAAGGCATACTTTCTTTGGCATATGGAGATGCCAGTTGAATTGCGAGCAATCTCAAGGCCTAGAAAGAACCGAGGGGAACCCATATCCTTGATCTGAAAAGCTTTATGTAAAGCATTCTTGAGTAATTGCAACTGATCATCATCATTGGAAGCAATCAAAATATCGTCAACATAAACCAATAGGGCAATAAAAGCATTACCATCTCGCTTAACAAACAACGTTGTGTCAGCAAGAGACTGAACAAAACCAGCCTGAAGAACTACTTTGGAAAAGCAATTGTACCATTG
Source organism: Pugionium dolabratum (assembly GCA_018901945.1). Taxonomy (NCBI): domain Eukaryota; kingdom Viridiplantae; phylum Streptophyta; class Magnoliopsida; order Brassicales; family Brassicaceae; genus Pugionium; species Pugionium dolabratum. The sequence continues at coordinate 17,046 of JAEVFF010001080.1, read as the reverse complement.
GCGTGAGGCCTGCTTTAAGCCATAGAGAGATTTATGAAGACGACATACCGGATTAGGAGGAAGAGGAGTGGACGTAGGAGGAGTGTATCCTTGAGGTAAAGTCATGAATATCTCTTCATCTAAGTCTCCATGAAGGAAGGCATTTGTAACATCCATTTGAGTAAGCTTCCAATTAAAACAAGCAGCAAGACTAAGCACAAGTTTCACACTGGTTAGTTTAGCAACAGGAGAGAAGGTATCAAGATAGTCAATACCCTCCTATTGAGTGAAACCTTTCGCAACTAACCGTGCTTTATAACGAGCAATTGAACCATCCGGATTATACTTAATAGCATAAACCCACTTACAGCCAATCGCATTCTTACCAGGAGACAAAGACACAACACTCCATGTACCTTTTGATTCAAGAGCAGAGAGTTCCTCATTCATAGCCTTTGGAAAACATGGATTAGCCATAGCCTGCTTAAACGTTTTAGGTTCTGTCTCAACAGTGGATGATAAGAGAAATTGTTGGTAAGATGGAGTAAAAGATGAGTAGTTAAGAACAGAAGACAAAGGGTACAAAATAGAAGAAGGAGAGACCGAAGAGGCCAGATTACAATGGTAATCAGATAAGTAACGTGGAGCCTTTACCTGTCTTCTCGGTCTACTAATGTTAGGTAAAATCTCCTCTGCAACAGGAACAATCTCATTTGATAAAGGTGAGGCACTAGAGTGAAAGTTGGACGAGGATGGAGCAGAAATGGGAATAGGTTGTAATGAAACAGAGTCAACATCAAGAGCAACAGGGGTAGGTAAAGGTAATATTGATCGACAAAAAATGTTAGTAACAGGAGAAGATGAAGAATGATGCTGAAAAGGAAATTCTTTTTCATGAAACACGACATTGCGAGAAATAGAGATCACATTAGTTTCAAGATCAAGCACTTTATAACCCTTGTATCCAGCTGGATAACCAAGGAAACACATGGTTTTGCTCGAGGTGAGAACTTTGTTCTATCTTTTAAATTGGTAGAAACAAAACATAAGCAACCAAAGGACCTTAAGAAGCTATAGTCAGGAGGTTTTTTAAAAAATGCTTCATAAGGGGACAATTTGTTTAAAACCAGTGAAGGGGTTCTGTTGATGAGAAAAACCGCAGTAAGAACACAATCAGACCAGTAAACTAAGGGTACTTTAGATTGAAAAAGAAGTGCACGAGAAACATTCAACAAATGTTGATGTTTCCGTTCAACCACAGAGTTTTGCTGTGGGGTATATGCACACGAAAATTGATGAATGATACCATGATCTCGAACAAGTTGTGAAAAAGCAAGTTCAGGTGCATTGTCACTACGAATAGCTTTAACAACAGATTGATATTGAGTTTTAACTAGTTGAAGAAAACCAGGGAAACCCAATGAAACATCACCTTTATTTCTTAGCATATAGACCCAAGTGATTCGAGTACAATCATCAACAATCGTAAGGAAATACCTATAACCGTCTACTGATTCAACAGAAAATGGTCCCCAAATATCTAAGTGGAGTAAATCAAAAGGACTAGGAGACAACCGATTATTAGAAACAAATGGTAGTTTTCTTTGTTTAGCTAATGGACAAATATCACAAGTAAGAGGAGGTGATCCAGAAAAAGGTAAAGAACCTGACATATGCTTCATCTTGAGTGGCGATGGATGTCCAAGGCGATGATGACAAAGGTGCCCATCTGCCATCAAGGATCCACAATATTTGGTAGAGGAAGTGGATGTAACAAGCTCTAAGATATAGAGACCATGAATGAGTTTACCTCTACCAATCGTCAAGGCCCGAGTAGGGTCCTGAAAAGTGCAAAAATCATCAGAAAAATGAGCTAAACACTTAGTTTGTTTCAGTAAGGAACTAACGCTAAGGAGGTTAAAAGTAAAAGTGGAACATAAAGGACATCATGCAAGAGAAGAGAAGAAGACAAATGCACGGTTCCTGTTTGGTTAATGGGGACCCTAGTGCCATTTGGAAGTGAGACTGTGACACCTGAGACAGAAGAGACTGAACTAAACATGGTTAAATCCGAGCAGACATGGCTCGTAGCTCCACTGTCAATTATCCAAGCACCAAGGGGTAATAGAGAAGAGAAATATGAGAAACAATAAGGTTGAAAAGTAAAAGTATAGTGTTCATGACCAGAATAACTAAATGAGATTCCGGTTGAGACAATACCAGTAGTAGATTTGGCAGACATAGCTCCATTTTCACTAACTGAGGCCGTTGAAGTAGGTTCTGACTTTTCTGAACTTCGGACATGTGTGTTGAGATGATTGATCAAGGATTGAATTTGATCAGCTGTAAAGGAGCCAGGATCAAAGGATGGCTGTGATGAATTGGTAACCATATTAGTCAAGACTGGTGGTCTAGGAGAAGACGTCTGTGGAGAAGTCAAAGGAGCATTCTGTCTGAAAGAGTTGTTAAACGGATTGCAAGGATATAGTGGAGACAGATTTGTTTGCTTCTGCAACATCCTATGACCTGGAGGATATCCATTTAACTTGAAGCACCTTTGAATCGTGTGACCATTCCGACCACAATGTGTGCAATAAGGCTTCTGTTGAGGTCTATATGTTGTAGCATAAGCTACATTATCTGATAAACCATTAAATGTTTCAGAGATATTTTCCTTATTTGCTTGAAAAGCAACAGACTCCAATTTTGCAGAAGGTTTAATCGATTTATGTCTCTCATCCTGAGCAACCATATTGAATACATCTTCAATGGGAGGAATTGGTTTGAGCATCAAAATCTGTCTACGAATTGGCTCATAACCTTCATTGAGTCCCATTAAAAATTTTGTCACTCTACTCCTCTGTTGAAGCTTCTCCCAGAGAGAAGCAGCATTGCATTCACACTTTCCACAAGTGCATACCGGAATCTCAACATAATTCCTATACTCTTCCCATAGAGTAACTAGTTCGGTGTAATAGGTCGTGACGTCCATTGAGCCTTGTAAAATTGAATTTAAACGTTGTTCAATTTCATAGACTCTAGGTGCGTCATCTTGCTTAAAACGAGAAAGAAGATTCTTCCAAATTGACTCGGCAGTAGGAAGAAATAGTAGGCTTTGACCTATCTTTTTAGAAACCGAATTCATTAACCACGTAGCTACCATATCGTTACACCTAGACCAAGATCCAGAATCGCGATGGTTCAAAGGAGGTTTAGGAATCGTACCGTCAATAAACCCCAGCTTGTTGCGTACATTAAGAGCCATGCGTACAGACCAGCGCCAGGAATGGAAGTCGGAACCAGAAGAGAGACGATCCGAGACAAGAATCAATCCTGCGTGATCTGAAGCATGAAGAAAGTATGGATTCTCATACTGATCAAGCACATTTGTATAAGAGCGATGAACAGTATTATCGGACATGATAGGACTGACATTTGCCATTATCAACTTCTGTGAAGAAATTAGATAATGCGAATAGAAGAATCAAGCCGATAAGGAGAAAAACGAACAGAAAGATCGGCGATGATTTAGATCAAGAAAGGAAGCAGAAACAGAATCAAGAAATTGAAAGAAAGAAACGAAAGAAAGTCAATCACCGCATGAACAAAATGAAGAAAGGAATCGAAAATCAGCAGAGAAAAAGATGCACTCATAGCTAATCGATTCAAGCGACAATTCGAAGAAGAAAACTCAGAAAAGAAGCTGAAGCTTCAAAAATGGCGGAGGCAATTGCATGCGCTTTGATACCATATTAAGTTTTCTCTAATTACAATTGTTGAATCTTCATTCATCAAATAATGTTACACCAATTGTCTTATATAGTCACACAATCAAGTATTACGCTAAACCACTAAACCATAGAGTAAACCAGCAATAGCCGGTTAGAAGACACTCTACTAACACTCTAATAGTTTGGATGGTTTGGGGAAGGGAAGGAGTGGTGTAGATGGTTGTTTAGAGTAGTTAGGAGTGAATTTTGGGTATGGATTGAAGGGAGGTGGGGGTCTGTAGGAGAGATGATTCATGGAGTTTAGCAATTCGAGCAGCTAAGGTAACCGAGTTGGGAGTGAATTGGCGGGCATGGTAGGCAAGGTGGAGGTTGAGATATTGGTTAAAAATATGCTAAGGACGTGTGTTTCAGGTAAGGAGAGTCGGATCATGGTTGATTCGAATTTTTCCAGGTATGTCTCGACTGAATCATAGCCTTGTTTCAGGCTGACCAGTTTCAATAACGGATCGTCATAGAGCTCGCTAAAACGATCCGAGAGGGCAATGATATATTCAGGCCAAGAAGGGAAAGTACCATATCTATTTGTGAGATAGTTATGGTGTCATTGGAGGGTTTTCCCTTCCATGTGGATAGATGCAAGCCGTACTTTCATTCCCGATGGTGTATTATCCAACATGAAGAATTGTTCACATCAGTAAATCCATTCCCGGAGTAAAGTGCCATCGAAAGTGGGAAAACTCACTTTAGACAATCGCTAAAACATACCATTGGGTAGCTAGAGGTTCACCGGGATGGGAGTAGGGGAGTTTTTGGGTGGGTGGGAATCCGGAGGTTTGGGTGGGTTACGGGCGATTGGAGGTGACGGGGTTATGGCAACTAAGGGCGAGTGTTGGATTTTCCCTTCCATGTGGATAGATGCAAGCCGTACTTTCATTCCCGATGGTGTATTATCCAACATGAAGAATTGTTCACATCAGTAAATCCATTCCCGGAGTAAAGTGCCATCGAAAGTGGGAAAACTCACTTTAGACAATCGCTAAAACATACCATTGGGTAGCTAGAGGTTCACCGGGATGGGAGTAGGGGAGTTTTTGGGTGGGTGGGAATCTGGAGGTTTGGGTGGGTTACGGGCGATTGGAGGTGACGGGGTTATGGCAACTAAGGGCGAGTGTTGGATTCAGGTGTGGGGTGATGTGCCTCCATTCCTTTCTGAGAGAAAAGTTTGGCGATGAGAGTTTCGATACCAGCAAATTTTTCATTCAACTCCGATCTCAGCTCCAAACGAAGATCCGACGCAAACGATTGTAGACGATGATTCTGATCATCGTTTTGTTTTGTTTGTTGGAGGCGCAACTCTTCAAGTTGCTTGTTCAGCTCGAGGAGAGATTGTTGTCTCGTGTCCATGGTCGTTAGTCTCCAGCACCGTAAAAATGCTCTGATACCACTGAAACAGGATGAAACATGGCCTGTTAATCGATAGACAAAACCGATCTAGAAGCTTACCAAAAGCTCAAAGAAAGGTTAAAATCCCAGTTTAGGAGATGATTCAAATGAAATATCACCTCTAAAAACTTGGGAAGAATGATGAAGGAGCAACAATGGCGAGACATATAGGGGAGAGAGAAAGATGAGAAGAAATCATTTCTGAATAATGATTCTCGTACTGGCCATCGGCCTTACATAGATAGATCTCGTCTAACTATATGCACATGTGCACATGTGCACAGTGACTGAGATAATTTTGGAAATAAACCACAAATGAACCAAATTGCAAAATAAGAACATAAACCAAACTCGAAAGATAGACCGAGGAAGGAATAAGGTGATTGTCTTGTTGCATTCTTTCTCATGCTTCTCGCTCGCAATGGAGATCTCAATCGCCGCCGGGAATTAATGGCGGAGAAGCTGATTTACAAGTCTACGGTATGTGAGAAGGCATTTCATATTTACCAATCTCCCGGCGGTCACAAGGCCAGCCACCGGAAAAACTTCAATCAAACTTTATCCAACGGCGGAGATGATATTTCGGAGACGGTCGTGAGATTGCACATTTGCTCGATCTCTCGAAAATCATTTGCCACAAGTCAAGCTCTTGGCGTTGGTGGTCACAAACGGTGCCATTACGAAGGAAGTGGAAGCATTAGCTCACAAACGGTGCCATTACGAAACATGGCGCGGATATAAATCTAGTATTGTAATTATTGTAGTAAATTAATCTCATTTCTATATTTATTTGAAAAACATTGTGGTGATGATACTTCAATATGATATTTCTGCTAATAATACGTTAAGTTGAGATTAATTTTAAAAAATATTTTTCAAATAATATATTAGAGATTATTTTTGAACTGTAATACATACTTGTAAAAACAAAGTGGATACCGTGTCTAAATGATTGTTAGTGATGCTAATAATTTATTAATGTATAAAAGTGAATATCTCTTGATTAATTTGGCAATAATGTTTTTTTTACAATCTATCTCACCACACACATCCATGGCCAAAAAACATCCTTCACTGAATTTCGATAACTCGATTATCTAAAAAAACTTGAATTTTAGTGTTAATTTGTGAAAACAAATCAAACATAACATCATTTGTTTTGATGCTTAGCGATGCTAATTTAAAAACTATTTTTGATTAATTTGACGATAATTTTTCACCATCTTTCACAACTGATATTAACGATAGAAACCACTATAAAATATGTTTTGATAGATAAATGATTAACTGTTAGTTGAAAACAAATCGAACATAATGTCCGGTCTTTTCATTAATGATTCTATGTTCAATTCGTTTTTCACGTTCTAATGTAAAAACTTAGATAATTGCATTAGTTAAAACATTTATTTTTAATGCAATTTTGACCTATAATTAAAATTATAGTCCTAAATATTTTAATTATATTTATACTAAAATAATTGAAATATTTGAAATATCTAATAATATTTGTCAAAATTTAACTAAATTTCATTAAAATTTAATCAAAAATTTTAGTTTTTCGGATAATTGGATTGAATTAGTTACTTTAAAATAAATTTAGGTGAAGTATCCAAACAGAACTATTACCGAAAATATTTTGGTATTTCATTCGTTTTTCAATTTAGTATTTGAATTGAGCAAAACTAAAATAATATCTAACTAAACCTGAAACGAAATATAAAAATAATCGAATGAATATTCTATTTTTACATCTAAAAAATCCAAAACCAAAAGTACTTGACTAAAAATGAACGGAATATCCAAATGTAAAGACATAGTTTTCATGATAATATAAAAAATTAATTTCTTATGATTTATTAAACAATAACTTTTAGCAGTATCCAATGGTTCCAATATACGGTTATAAATTTTAAATCAGTTCTGTGTGCTTATGCCTATATAATATATACACTGAGTTTTTTTATTTATTGAGTCCATTCTTCGTGATGATATGTTCATTTCTTTTCCACAGTTTAAACTAAAGAAGTCACAATATATCTCACTAAACATGTCAATGCTTCAAACGTCTTAAAAAATAGATAACCAGATTATTTAAAGAAATTTGATTTTTAATGCATATTATGAAAACATAGTGTCGGTCTCTTGATAGTTTACCAATTCAGTGCTCAATTAGTTTTAAAAGAGTTTATTTCTTTATTATAATAATTTTACCATTTTTTTCAGCATACATGATTCAAACCATTTAAAAATTTTGATTGACAAATAACTTTATAAAATTTGATGATAGGTTTGAATAAAATATTTGAAACCGAATAACCGATTTGAAATCAAACTGAAAATTAGATACCAAAACAAAGTAAAATCGATAAAATATCTGAACAAGTCTTATATTTCTGTATCCGAAAAACAAAAATGAATTAGAAATAAATAGAGAAACAAATAATTATCAAAACTATAATTATATATCTAAAACTATTAATAATATTTTAAGTTGATATAATCCAATAATCCAAAATTATAATGATAAACCTGAAAATATCAGTTATTTTAAATCGAAATACTTAAAATAACTAAAAATAAATAACAGAAATGTTCGAAAATTTTAATTATATTAGTCAAATTTAAACAAAATTTATTTATATTTAATATTTAAAAAAAAGTTTTTTACTAATATTTTAGATAGCCAAACAATATAAAACATAATCAAATCCGAACCAAATCCAAACTAAAATTGTAAAATATTTGAATAGATTCTAAATCCTTGATACCAAAATATCCGTAATGTAAAAGAACATATTCAAAAATCGAACATGTATCCAAATGGATTCTAAACTCCGGTTAATACATGTGAAAAGGAAGTAAGCATAGTATTCAATCTTTTGATCGTTATGTTCAAGTCATTAATGTACAAGAGTGAGTTTCTTTTGAATAATTTGATCATCTTTTTTTACAGTCTATCTCACCATATGTATACATCACTTAAAACATTTTTGACAAAAAATTAGATAGCTAGATTATTTAACAAATTTGAATTTTAGTGCATTCTTGCCAAAACAAATCCAACACAATATCATAATTCTTATGGTTAGTGATACCAGTGTAAAAGAATTGTCTTTTTGGTTAATTCGACGATAATTCTTTACCACATCTCTTACCGCACAGATCTAAACCACTTAAAAAAATATTAATACTATAAAATAACATATTTTAAAGTTTTTCTTCCAAATCTAACATCATAAAATTAAACTCCCAAAATAACATAAATAATTATGTAAAAACATTTATTTATTCTAAATAAACTATACATAAACTTAAAATATTATATTTGGATTTATTTTTTTCAATTTAGAGTTTAATTTTTTCTATTAAAATATAGTTTTAATGCATTTTAATCTTAAAATTTGTACTATTATTGGAAATTTCAACTAAGTATGCTATTTTGGAATAAAAAATTAAAAAGTATTATTTTAGACAATTACCCAAAAAATTGATTGACGAATTACTTTAAGAGATATCCTAAAATATCATTTTAAAGTTTTTTTCCCAAATTTAGCAAATTAATACTAAAATTTTAAAAATAATATAATTTTTTCTAAACATATTTATTTCTCCTAAATTAGTTACAAATAAAATTAAAATATTATGTTTGGGTTCTTTTTTTAATTTAAGGTTCATCTTATTAAAAGTATGTTTTAGAGTGTTTTAATACTAAAATTTGTGCTATTGTTGGAAAAATAAAATAGTAATGCTAAATTTGTAATAAAAACTTTAAAAGTGATATTTTGTCAATTACCCTTACTTTAACTATAAACCAATAAAAATTATATATATAATATAGAGTAATATCTTAAAATATCATATTTTTAAGTTTTTGTTTCAAATTTAGCACTCTAAATTTAAATTTCTAAAAATAGCACAAATTATTTTCTGAAAATACATATTTATTATAAATAAATTACAAATATTGTTAAATATTATATTTGAGCTCTTTTTTCTAATATATATAAATTCTCTCAATGAATATTTGTAAAACTTACAATTAACTAACACTTATTACTAAAAATACATAGAAAAATCTAGAAAAATCAATTTTTATGGAATAATAGAAATGCCTAAAAATTAAATTTATTATAATTATAAACTTTAAATTTACATAACATATAAGTACTAATATCATAAGTGTAATATCCTAAAATAGCATATTTTTAAGTTTTTTTTTAATAAAATTTAGCACTCTAAACTTAAAATTCTAAAAATAACATAAATTATTTTCCGAAAATATATATTTACTATAAATAAATTATAAATAAACTTAAAATATTATATTTAGATTTCTTTTTTCAAATTTAGGTTTTAATTTTTTTCATTAAGAGTAAATTTTAATATATTTTAATATTAAAATATATTATTTTTGAAAATTTAAACTAATAGTGTTATATTTGAAATAAAAACTTTAAAAAATACTATTTTTGTCAATTGTGCATATCATAACTCAAACTAAAATTGACGAAATAGATTGAGACAAAAAAATATATAAAAGAATTAGTGGAGAATAACATATAAGTTTGACCTTAAATAAAAAGGCAAAGAGTGAATAAAAATATCAAATTGTGTTACTTAATAAAATCAACGAATCATGAGTAGTTGTTAGGTGAAATGTCTGTTTACCAACAAATAAAAAGTTTAACAATTAATATTATCACAAAATTACTTGTTGATTACTCTTTTAAAAAGACCAGAAACCGCAGACACATTTAGCCAAACAGAACACAGACTTAAAGGATACTTGTTTGGACATCAATATCTAACCAACTGATTCTGACATTTCATCTTTCTCCATGGATTCATTGGTTAAGATTTATTATTATTATTTTTAATTAACGGCCACAAAATTGGAAGCCTCTTGAATGGCCGAATATGGATGGTTTTTTTTCCCGTGAGATACCAATTTTGATACCAATATTATTTTGATATAAAAAAAGAAAAACTACCATTAATATTATTCTTTTTTTCTTTTTCAATTTTTTTTGAATTAATTGTAGTTTCAAAAATATGTTTTTTTTTTTGTTAATTGCGTGCAAGTTCGACGATACAATAACACTACCACAATACACTTTTATGGTTGTGAGGTATATAAATTAGAAAAAATTTATATATGAGCAAGGTTACCTATCTATTTAGCAATAAATCATTTTTTTCCTTCTGTATGACAACTGGACCGAATAAATCAACATTTTTATACGAAAATTTAATATTTTCATAAAAAAAAAAGATAAAGTCTAATTTCACACATCTGAGATGTATATAGAAGTGGTGTAATCACTAACCCGTTTACTGTTTCTCTAGAAATAAATCATTCATCTCTCTAGCAATAAATCATTCATCTCTCTAGCAATAAATCATTCATCTCTCTACTAAAACTTATCACTTTAAATAATGAGTAATTTTCAAAAATACTATTTTTTAAGTTTTTCTTTCAAAAATGTTATTAATAATGATTTAAAAATTACCATAAATTAAATATTAAAATAACTAAAACATTTTATAATTAATGAAAAACTAAATAATGAAAAATCAAACAAAATATTTTAATTTTTTATAATTTATTTAAGATAACAATTGCTTTCATATATTAATTTATGTTATTTTTGAAATAAAACAGTAAGAGTAATACCCTAAAATAGTACCATTTTAAGTTTATCTTCCAAATTTAGCACAATAAAACTAAAATTCCCAATATAGCATAAATTATTATGTAAAAATAATGATTTACCTTAAAAAAATATATATAAAATTAAAACATAATGTTTGAGTTCACGTTTTCCAATTTAGGGTTTAAATTTTTTTCATTAGGAATAAGTTTTCAATTATTTTACTATTAAATTTATGCTATTTTTGGAAATTTAAATGACTAGTGCTATATTTGGAACAAAAACTTAAAATGGTGCTATTTTAGTTAATTGCCCAAAGAGTAATGGTCTTATTTTTAAAATATAAAGTATTATAAAGTATTTATCATAATTAATTTACGTATCCAATCACAATCAAATACTCAGTCTTTTGTATTCTTGGGGGTAAGGAAAGATATTCCTAAGATATTTCTTTCTCAGAATCTTTGTTGGCATCGAGGATTAGTATCCAAGCGTTGTCTTAAACGGTACCAAACAAAATTGATGAACTAGACCAAGTAGTAAACCTAAAAGACAGACATAACTCTTGATTTTTCAGTATAAACTTCAATTGGAAATGCGTCTAAGCCAATTAGCAAAGGAATGTGTTAGCTATGATCTCCAAATTGATTCAGAATCGATTTCAAGTGTGTTTATTAATCATAATTCGAAAGGAACCGAGGATTCGAATTGAAGAATTCTGTTACTGGAACTCTGTTAAATGAATGTTCTTGGCGTGAGTTTGGGATTTGTGTGTGTTTATGAGTTAATTGTTTGTGTTTGAGATCTTGAATCTTGAATATTATAAGCTCAACATATAGATTAAAAGGTTGAAGATTTGTTGTTTTTTATAATGTAAAACTATGGGAAATATCTGGATCATATATAACAACACTCATGTGATGATAATACTCATAAATACATACACATATAATCGAGAGATTGAAGTTAACAGCTACAAACTCTGCAACCTCAGATTTTCTTATTGCGGATTATGTCAAAAGACCTTACCATATTTGCAGGGGACCCGTCAAGGCTCACTCAAAACACAACGATGGTTCGGAACATTTGGGTTAATTTTGTTAAACGGATCAGAACCTTTGGCAAAGATAAGAACCGAGGAGATTCCAACAAACTTTCTTCTTTTGTGCGTCGCGTGTTAGATCTTTGTTTTTATGCAGCAGATTCCACATTTTGTGTATGTCTTCGTACTCGCAAGAACTCACATCGTGTTGTAATCTCAAGAGTCCTGCAACACACACGAGACCATCACTCAGTATTGATAAATCGAGGCTCGGTCTAATTCACTTAGAACCATGTCTAAAATCTACGCATACAAACACGATCAAGAACGAGAAAAGATTGATCCATAAGACCTAAATATGGATTTCAATCACACTTTCAAACTCTTTTGTTGAACAAAAAATCATAAATCTAACACAAAAGTAGCTTGTGAATTTGTTAAATTACTCAAAAATTCTTTTTATCTACTTCTAAAATCTGAATCTCCAATCTAAATCTGATTAAAATGCTTGAATCGAATCACATGAAACCGTAAGATGAATTCGAAATCACGATTTGTTTTTCCTCATTTAAAGCGACGAAAACAGAAACTCAGCTTAAATTCTGTTGATAGCCGACGGAGAGAAGAAACAAAGAGAAGGGAACAATAAAGTGATAACGCCGGAAAAAAGCAAGAGAATTATCAGTCGCCGGAGAAGGAGCGATGGAGGATCGGAGCTTACCGGTGTGGCGGAATCCAACGCGAACAGTGAAACGGTTCCAGATTCGGCGCGTGGGGAAAGCCATCGTGTTCCACCACTGTCTCCATCTCAGGCCGGTCATGTTAGCTTCTCTTCGTCCTTCTACACTGTGCAAGCGAGGAGAGAGAAAGAGAGAGAGAGAGAGAATACAAACGGAGAAGAAACCCAACCCCCAAAAACTGACGTTACAAGCAATAACTTCAACTATATAGACGAATAGAGAGAGAGTATATTACTTTTATAATTCTCTTATTAAAATATTTTAACAAAAATAAAATATCGGCTATATTATTTTTTATTCTTTTTTGAGTTAGTAATTTTTTATCACAGCGATATACAATTTAAATAGCTTTTATTGTCGTTTAATAGTTATCAATAGCAAAATTGATAACTATACAAAAGCCATATTTCATTTTTTTTATCAATGTATCTTACTACTTTGTGTTATCTCTTCGGACTATTCCGCTACCAAATACCAAATATAAATGTTTTTAATAGTTTATTACATCAAAATGTATTCTATGATATTCATAAATCATTGAAAATTTCTTTTGCATTTAATACACATCAAACAAATTTATCTATAATACATGGAACTACAACAAATAACTTATACTAAAATCTCCAATTAATTTGAATCCATAAATAAAAATCACATTAACTAAAAACCAAAACACTTAATTATAGTGTAAAATCATTCAACTTATCAGTGAGCCACTAAGTTTTTGTCTATTTTTTTTATAAAAATATTAGATAAAATAGTACAAAGATTTTAAGCTTATGTTTAATGATTAAACATAATATTTAAAAAATAATAATAATAATCTCATTTTCAAAGAATTATGTAATAGTTTATTATCTGAATTTAAATTTCTTTAACATATAATATTAAAAATACAAATCAGTTATTTTACTTGTAGAATTTTGAAGAAAAATATAGAATTATTACTATTTATAAAATAATAATAGATAATATTCGTTATGAGTTTATTGTTAACATAATATATTTTATTAAATCCTTAATATAATTATTTAAAATAAAATTAGTTTTTTTAATATGTAGAAGTTGAGGAATTTAAAAGCTATAAAAGTAATAAGAAGGAGAAGAATGTGAGGAGGCCAACAGAAATTACTATATTAGTATTTAACCAGTAGCTTCGTTTCGCTTTCGGCATGCTGACGTCAGCAAACAAATCGACTAGATTTGCGCCACGTATTGGAAAATCAATGTGGGTCCTATTGTTTGGGAACTACGACGATCCAATTAAACTGTCGGTAAGTCTTAGTTGTTCCCACGTGGATATCTACTGATGGCTTTAGGTTTCAAAAATGTTTTTTTATTCATTTTCTCTGGAGGAAAGGGAAAAACAAATATCTATTTTTTTTTCTGACACAAATGTCTCGTGCCAAAATTTTGTTAAAGAAACAAAAAGATAACTACAAAAATAAGAAAATTAATGTTTTATTTTAGACCACCAACTTTTAGTGATGTTTTAATATTCAAAATAAAAATGGCCTAAAACGTGGCCTAAGTTTGGTTTGAAATGGGGAATTTTGTGGTTAACCTTACACAAGTTCTACTTTTGTGGTTAACCTTATACAAGTTCTACTTCTATCCTTTTGGATTAATTTTCTAAATAGAAATATATTTAAAATATTTTAAATACTATTTCAAGATACAGAAAAAATTTAAAGAATAATACTACAAAATAGCATATTTTTAGTTTCTGTTATAAATCTGTTACTATAAAAATAAAATTTTAAATAACATAAATTATTATGTGAAAATAATTATTTATTATAAATAAAATTACAAATAAAACTAAAACATTATGTTTGGTTCCTTTTTACAGTATAGGTTTTAGATTTTTCTTATTAAGAAAAGGTTTAAGATAATTTAATATTACATTTGTATTACTAATGGAAATTTAAAGTAAACTAATAATAATACATTTAGAATAAAAACTAAAAAACCTTTTTTGATAATTTCCCAAATTTAAACTCTTAAAGACAAAACACTATTATATGTTTTAAAAGGCAATATATGTTTTACTAGGTCTTAACCTTACAAAAACCATGGGTGAAAATGTTTTTTGTCACTGTTTTGAGTCAAACCAGACTGATAAATATCTAATTAGCATTATTGTAGAGCATGTTTGGGATGCACAACTTCCATATCTACTCTAGATATGAATGATAGTGGACCATGCATGAACATTTTTGCTATGAGTGAAAATGTTATATATCTAAAATTTTGCTACATGAAATTTCTATTAAATATTTTATAGTTATTAATTGTACTACATATTAATATAATATATGTAATCTTAGTATTTTTAACACAAAAGATTGCTTCGATTTATCTTTTCTACTTTCATAATAAAAGTGTACAAACATTTAGAAAAATCTTTCATGTCTAAATTAACAAAAATATAAAAAATTAATAAATTTGTAAAGACATGATCGAAAGGAAAATACAATACAAATGCGAATGTATTTTCTAGGAATCTTAAGGTGTACTTAGAAACATTTGTATTCTTAGGGAAAAAACAAAGAAGAATTTGATAAAGTGGAAAATAAATCTCTAATATATTATTTGAGAAATATTTTAACAAAATAATCTCGTGTTATTAACAGAAATATTATGCTGATATATCATTACCATAATAAATTTTAAATAAATATATAAATAGATTTAAGTTAGTAGAATAATTACAATATATGTTATTATTATTAATTTGGTTAAAACAATATATTTTATTAAACTAACAAAAATACTATTAAATTAATAAAAAAATTATTTTTATTTCTTAAATTTATATATACAAAAATTAATATTAAAAATAAATTTAAATAAAAATAAAAATTATATAAAATCTAGTTTATATTTACTAATAAACAATATTATATAAATTGCGAATATTTTTCTCACGTAAGGCATAGTATAAATCTAGTTGAAATGAGAAAAGAGACAACCTCCTAACACAAAGAAGTTATGACCCATATGTTTACATGAAAGATATTCAAATTGATCCAAGTTTTTAAATTTATTTGAAATGTGAAATACAAGAAAATATAAAATTCAAGAAGCCTTTTAGTTTTGCTTATATTGAAAGATTTTAGATTCAGATTTTGCAAATTGCTCTAAAAAAATAGATTAGTCACATGTTTTATGTTTGAAGTTGGTGGAAACACAATTTCTTGAAAGTAAAGTTATATAAAAGGTTATAACCTTTTCAGCTATTGAAGATTAGCACATGACTCTTACTGCAATGTGAAAAGACTATTTGGTTGAATTTGTTTATTTTCAGAATTGATTTTTAAACAAGACAGAATTGCAGTTAACTATAAAGCATTCGTTGATAGATCTTACAGTCGTGTAGACACAAATAGCATATGAGGCACTACAAAATTTACAGCCATATGCAACATGATTAGAGAATGCATTGTTGACTAAGTGTATAAAAAGATGATTAAAGAAAAAAAACGTTTGCTCAAACCACGATTCTTTGAAGTTAACTACACATTATTTTATTTTTTTTTGTAAAATTCTAAAACAAAAAAAATATTTAAAAGATGACTCAACAAGTCGTAGTCACAATGGAGTTGAAATCAACAGTCACATTTGAAGAAAAAAACATTGATTTAGAGATCTCTATTGTCTTTGAGTAATAAGGGACGAAGTGCTAGTTAAGAAAATTAGAAGACTAACAATTTATTTTTGAGTAATATACTAAAATATTAATTTTTAAGTTTTTGTTGTAAATCTAATATTTTAAAATTTAAATTCTAAAACTAATATAAATAATTATGTAAAAATACTTATTTATTATACATAAATTTAAAATCTTATATTAAATTTTTTTTCTATTAAAATGAAAATTTAATATATTTTAATCTTAAATTTATGCTATTATTAGAAATTTAAAATAATGATGCTATTTTTGAAACAAAAATTTAAAAAATTTTATTTTAGAGAATTGCCCAATTTTATGGCAATTGACTAAAATAACACTATTTCAAGTTTTGGTTCCAAATATAACACTAATCATTTAAATTTCTAAAATAGCACAAATTTAAGAGTAATATCCTAAAATAGCATCATTTTAAGTTTATTTTCTAAATTTAACACACTAAAACTAAAATTTCAAAAATAGCACAAATTATTATGTGAAAAAATTATTTACCTTAAATAAACTATATATAAAATTAAAATATAATGTTTGGTTTCAATTTTTCTAATTTAGGGTTTAAATTTTTTTCATTAGGAAGAAGTTTTTAATTACTTTGGTATTAAATTTATGATATTTTTAGAAATTTAAATGATTAATGTTATATTTGGAACAAAAACTTGAAATAATGCTATTTTAGTCAATTACCCCAAATTTAATACTAAAATAATTAAAAACTTTTTTTTGAATAAAAAAAATCATAAATAAGAAAAAGTGAACTAATACATTA
>JAEVFF010000108.1:347500-562862 GCA_018901945.1 Pugionium dolabratum | reverse complement strand
TGACAAAATTTTAGATAGAAATAGATTTGACAAAGGGTCCTAGTAATCCAATCTATCTGAAACTGCATCATGCCTTACATTGTGCTTCATTTATGAGCCATTACTCAATGAGCATCAATGATCCGTTTATAATGATCATTTTAACTGGCCGATCAACTTGACATGTCCACACTAAATCGTATATAACTTTTGGATTAGAGCTTAGAATGACACAAATCCAAAACCCGCGTTAAGCTAGCTCAATTTTCTATATTCTGACAAAACTTGAGACAGAAATAGATTCGACAAAGCAATCAAGAAATCTAATATATCCAGAACTGTTTCATGCCATGCATTGTGTTTCCTTCATTAGCCTTTACTTAATAAGCATCAATGATCAGTTTAGAATGATGATTTTAACTTGCCGATCAACTTGACTTGTTTGCACTATATCGTCCATAACTTTTGATTTATAGCTCGGAATGACACGAATCCAATGCCCACGTTAATCTAGCTCAATTTTTCATATTATGACAAAATTTTAGATAGAAATAGATTCGAAAAAGGGTCCTAGTAATCCAATCTATCCGAAACTGCATCATGCCTTACATTGTGCTTCATTTATAAGCCATTACTCAATGAGCATCAACGATCAGTTTATAATGATCATTTTAACTGGCCGATCAACTTGACATGTCCGCACTAAATCGTACATAACTTTTGGATTAGAGCTTAGAATGACACAAGTCCAAAACCCGCGTTAAGCTAGCTCAATTTTCTATATTGTGACAAAACTTGAGACAGAAATAGATTCGACAAAGCAATCAAGAAAACTAATATATCCAGAACTGTTTCATGCCATGCATTGTGTTTCCTTTATTAGCCTTTACTTAATAAGCATCAATGATCAGTTTAGAATGATCATTTTAACTGGCCGAGCAACTTGACATATATGCACTATATCGTCCATAACTTTTGATTTATTTCTCAGAATGACACGAATCCAATGCCCACGTTAGGCTAGCTCAATTTTCTATATTGTGACAAAATGTGTGACATAAATCGATTTGACAAAGTATCCAAGTAATCCAATCTATCTAGAACTGCATCATGCCTTGCATTGTGCTTCATTTATAAACCATTACTTAGTGAGCATCAAAGATGAGTTTACAATGATCATTTTAACTGGCCGATCAACTTGACATGTCCCGACTAAATCGTCCATAACTTTTGATTTACAGCCTAGAATGACACAAATCCAATGCCCCCGTTAAGCTTGCTCAATTTTCTAGATTTTGACAAATTTTGAGACAGAAATAGATTTGACAAAGCATCCAAGTAATCCAATCTATCAAGAACTGCTTCATTCCATGCATTGTGCTTCATTTATTAGCCTTTTTTCAATGAGCAACAAGGATTAGTTTAGAATGAGCATTTTAACTGGCCGATCAACTTGACATGTCTGCACTATATCGCCCATATATTTTGATTTAAAGCTCCAAATGACACGAATTCAATGGCCATGTTAAGGTAGCTCAAATTTCTATATTGTGACAATTTTGAAAATGAAATAGAGTCGACAAAGCGTACAAGTAATCCAATCTATCCAAAAATGCGTCATACCTTGCATTGTGCTTCATTTATAAGCCGTTACTCAATGACCATCAATGATCAGTTCAGAATGATCATTTTAACTGGCTGATCAACTTGACATTTCCGCACTTAATCGTCCATAACTTTTGATTTAGAGATTAGAATGACACAAATCCATAGCCCACGTTAAGCTATCTCAATTTTCTATATTGTGACAATTTTGAAAATGAAATTGAGTCGACAAAACGTACAAGTAATCCAATCTATCCAAAACTGCGTCATGCCTTTCATTGTGCTTCATTTATAAGCCGTTACTCAATGACCATCAATGATCAGTTCAGAATGATCATTTTAACTGGCTGACCAACTTTACATTTCCGCACTAAATCGTCCATAACTTCTGATTTAGAGATTAGAATGACACAAATCCATAGCCCACGTTAAGCTATCTCAATTTTCTATATTGTGACAAAATTTGATACAGAAATTGATTCGACAAAGCGTCCAAGTAATCCAATCTATCCAAAACAGCGTCATGCCTTGCATTGTGCTTCATTTATAAGAAGTTACTCAATGAGCACCAATGATCAGTTTAGAAATATCATTTTAACTAGGCAATCAACTTGACATGTCAGCACTAAATCGTCCATAACTTTTGATTAGGAGCTTAAAATGACACAAATTCAAGGCCCACGTTAAGCTAGATCAATTTTCTGTATTGTGGCAAAATTTTAAAAAGCATTAGATACAGAAAAGCATCAAGTTATCCAATCTATCGAAAACTTCGTCATGCCGTGCATTATGCTTCATTTATAAACCTCTACTCAATGAGAACAAATTATCAGTTAAGACCTATAATTTTAACTGGCCTATCAACTTGACATTTCTGCAATAATCGTCCATAAACTTTTGATTTAAATCTTAGAATGACACAAATCCAAAGCCCACGTTAGGCTAGCTCAATTTTCTATATTGTGACAAAATTTGAGACAGAAATAGAATCGGCAAAGTGTCCAAGTAATCCAATCTATCCAGAACAACTTCATGCCAAGCATTGTGCTTCATTTATAAGCCGTTACTCAATGAGCATCAGTGATCAGTTTAGAATGATCATTTTAAGTGGCCGATGAACTTGATATTTCCGCACTAAATTGTCCATAACTTCTGATTTAGAGCTTAGAATAACACGAATTCAACGCTCTACGTTAAGCTAGCTTAATTTTCTATATTGTGACAAAATTTGAGATATAAATAGATTCAACAAAGCATCCCAGTAATCCAATCTATCCAAAACTGCTTCATGCCATGCATTGTTCTTCATTTATAAGCCATTACTCAATAAACATCAATGATGAGTTTAAATGATCATTTTAACTGGCCGATCAACTTGACATGTCTGCACCATATCATCCTTAATTTTTGATTCATAGCTCAGAATGATACGAATCCAATGCCCACATTAAACTAGCTCAATTTTCTATATTGTGACAAAATTTGAGACAGAAATAGATTCGAAAAACCGTCCAAAAAATTCATTCTATCCAAAAAATGCATCATGCCTTGCATTGTGCTTCAGTTATAAACCGTTACTCAATGAGCATCAAAGATTAGTTTAGAATGATCACTTTAACTGGGCGATCAACTTGATATATCCGCACTATATCGTCCATAACTTTTCATTTAGAGCTTAGATTGAGGCAACTCCAAAGCCCATGTTAAGCTCGCTCAATTTTCTATATTATGACAAAATTTGAGACAGAAATAGATTCGAAAAAGTATCGAAGTAATCCAATCTATCCAGAACTGCTTCATTTATAAGCCGTTACTCAATGAGCCTCAATGATCCGTTTAGAATGATCATTTTAACTGGCCGATCAACTTGACTTGTCTGGACTATATCGTCCATAACTTTTTATTTAGAGCTCGGAATCACACGAATCCAATGCCCACGTTGAGCTATATCAATTTTCTATATTATGACAAAAATTTAGACATAAATAGATTCGACAAAGTGTCCTAGTAATCCAATCTATCTGAAACTGCATCATGCCTTGCATTATGCTTCATTTATAAGCCATTACTCAATGAGCATCAATGATCAGTTTATAATGATCATTTTAACTGGCCGATCAACTTGACATGTCCGCACTAAATCGTCCATAACTTTTGGTTTAGAGCTTAGAATGATACAAATCCAAAACCCGCGTTAAGCTAGCTCAATTTGCTATTTTGTGACAAAATTTGAGACAGAAATAGATTCGACAAAGCATCCAAGATATCTAATCTATCCAGAACTGCTTCATGCCATGCATTGTGCTTCACTTATAAGCCTTTACTTAATAAGCATCGATGATCAGTTTAGAATGATCATTTTAACTGCCCGAGCAACTTGACATATTTGCACTATATCGTCCATAACTTTTGATTAATTTCTCAGAATGACACGAATCCAATTCCCACGTTACGCTAGCTCAATTTTGTATATTGTGACAAAATTTGTGACATAAATCGATTGGTCAAAGTATCCAAGTAATCCAATCTATCTAGAACTGCATCATCCCTTGCATTGTGCTTCATTTATAAGCCATTACTTAGTGAGCATCAAAGATCAGTTTATAATGATCATTTTAACTGGCCGATCAACTTGACATGTCCCGACTAAATCTTCCATAACTTTTGATTTACAGCTTAGAATGACACAAATCCAATGCCCACGTTAAGCTTGCTCAATTTTCTAGATTTTGACAAAATTTGAGATAGAAATAGATTCGACAAAGCATCCAAGTAATCCAATCTATCAAGAACTGCTTCATGCCATGCATTGTGCTTCATTTATTAGCCTTTTTTAATGAGCAACAAGGATTAGTTTAGAATGAGCATTTTAAATGGCCGATCAACTTGACATGTATGCACTATATCGCCCATATATTTTGATTTATAGCTCCGAATGACACGAATCCAAATCACACATTAAGATAGATCAATTTTCTATATTACGATAAATTTGAGACAAAAATCGATTCGACATTGCGATCAAGTAATCCAATCTATCCAAAACTGCGTCATGCCTTGCATTGTGCTTCATTTATAAGCCGTTATTCAATGAGCATCAATGATCAGTTTGGAATGATCTTTTTAATTGGCTGATCAACTTGACATGTCAGCACTAAATCGTCCATAACTTTTGATTTAGAGCTTATAATTACACAAAACCAAGGCCCACGTTAAACTTGCTCAATTTTCTGTATTGTGACCAAATTTGAGAAAGAAGTAGATACGAAAAAGCGTCAAGTTATCCAATCTATCGAAAACTTTGTCATGCCATGCATTGTGCTTCATTTATAAGCCTTTACTCAATGAGCATCAATGATCAGTTTAGATTGATCATTTTAACTCGCCGATCAACTTGATTTGTCTGCATTATATCTTCCATAACTTTTGATTTATAGATCAGAATGACACGAATCCAATGTCCACGTTAAGCTAGCTCAATTTTCTATATTGTTGCAAAATTTGAGACAAAATTGATTCAGCAAAGTGTCCAAGTAAACCAATCAATCCCAAAATGCTTGATGTCATGCATTAGTTTTCATTTATAAGCTTTTACTCACTGAGCACCAATGATCAGTTTAGAATGATCACTTTAACTAACCGATCAACTGTCATGTTTGCATTTAATCGTCAATAACTTTTGATTTAGAGCTCAGAACGACCAATGTCCACGTTAAGCTAGCTCAATTTTCTATATTATGACAAAATTTGAGAAATAAATAGATACGACAACGCGTTCAAGTAATCAAGTCCATCCCAAATTGTGTGATGCCATGCATTATTCTTCAATTATAAGAGTTTACTCAATGAGCTCCAATGATCAGTTTATAATGATCATTTTAAATGGCGAATCAACTTGACATGTCTGCACTAAATCGTGCATAACTTTTGATTTAGAGCTCAGAATGACACGAATTCAACGCCCATGTTAAGCAAGCTCAATTTTCTGTATTTTGACAAAATTTGAGACAGAAATAGAGACGACGTCCAAGTAATCCAATTTATCCAAACTACTTGATGCATGCTTTATGCTTCATTTAAAATCGTTTAGTTAATGAGCACCAGTGATCTCTTTAGAATGATCACTTTAACTGGCCACTCAACTTGATATGTCCGCACTAAATTGTTCGTAATTTTTGATTTTAAGCTCAAAATGACACAAATCCAATGTCCAAGTTAAGCTAGCTTAATTTTCTATATTTTAACAAAATTAGAGACAGAAATTGTTGCGAAAAAGCATCCAAGTAATCCAATCTGTTCAAAACTGTGTGATGCCATGCGTTAAGCTTCAGTTATAAGCCTTTACTTAATGAACACCAATGATCAGTTTAGAATGATCACTTTAAATGGTCGATCAACTTGACATGTCCACACTAAATCGACCAAAATTTGTATTTTGTCACAAAATTTGAGACAAAAATAGATACGACAGTGTACAGGTAATATAATCCATCACAAACAGCATGATGCCATGCATTATTTTTCATTTATAAGCTTTTACTCAATAAGCACCAATGATCAGTTTAGAATGATCATTTTTATTGGCCGTTCAACTTGACATGTCTGCACTAAATCGTCCGCACTAAATCGTCCGTAACTTTTGATTTAGAGCTCTGAAACACACGAATCCAATGCCCATGTTAAGATCGCTCAATTTTCTATAGTGTACCAAAATTTGAGATAAAAATAGATACGACAAAGTGTACAAGTAATCCAATCTATGCAAAACTGTGTGATGCCATGCATTATGCTTCATTTATAAGCCTTTACTCAATCAGCACCAATGATCCGTTTAGAATTATCACTTTAACTGGCCAATCAACTTGACATGTCCACACTAAATCGTCAATAACTTTTGATTTAGAGCTCAGAATGACAAGAATCCAACGCTCATGTTAAGCAAACTCAATTTTCTATATTTTGACAAAATTTCAGACAGAAATAGAGACGACAAAGCATCCAAGTAATCCAATTTATCCAAACTACTTGATGCCATGCTTTATGCTTCATTTATAAGCCTTTAGTTAATGAGCACCAGTGATCTCTTTAGAATGATCACTTTAACTGGCCACTCAACTTGACATGTCCGCAATAAATCGTCCGTAACTTTTGATTTAAAGCTCAAATGACACAAATCCGATGTCCAAGTTAAGCTAGCTTATATTTCTATATTTTAACAAAATTAGAGCCAGAAATAGATACAAAAAAGCATCTAAGTAATCCAATATGTCCAAAACTGTGTGATGCCATGCGTTAAGCTTCAGTTATAAGCCTTTACTTAGTGAGCACCAATGATAAGTTTAGAATGATCACTTTAAATGGTCGATCAACTTGACATGTCCACACTAAATCGACCATAACTTTTTATATAAAGCTCATAATGACACGAATCCTAAGCCCACCTTAAGCTAGCTCATTTTTTATATTGTCGCAAAATTTGAGACAAAAATAGATACGACAAAGTGTACAGGTAATCTAATCCATCAAAAACAGCATGATGCCATGATTATATTTTATTTGTAAGCTTTTACTCAATAAGCACCAATGATCAGTTTAGAATGATCATTTTAACTCGCTGTTCAACTTGACAAAGCGTCCAAGTAATCCAATCTATACAAACTACTTAATGCCATGCTTTATGCTTCATTTATAAGCATTTACTTAATGAGCACCAACGATCTGTTTAGAATGATCACTTTAACTTTCAACTCAACTTGACATGTCCGCACTAAATTGTCCGTAACTTTTGACTTAGAGCTCAAAATGATACGAATCCAATCACCACGTTAAACTAGCTCAATTTTCTATATTGTGACAAAATTTAAGATAGAAATAGATACAACAAAGCATCCAACTAATC
This sequence comes from Pugionium dolabratum, assembly GCA_018901945.1. Taxonomy (NCBI): domain Eukaryota; kingdom Viridiplantae; phylum Streptophyta; class Magnoliopsida; order Brassicales; family Brassicaceae; genus Pugionium; species Pugionium dolabratum. The sequence goes on along the minus strand of JAEVFF010000108.1, from coordinate 555,379 downwards.
CAATCCATCACAAAATGCGTGATGCATGCATTAGTTTTCATTTATAAGCTTTTACTCAATGAGCACCAATGATCAGTTTAGAAATATCATTTTAACTGGCCGATCAACTTCTCAGGTTTGCACTAAATCGTCCATAACTTTTCATTTATAGCTCAGAAAGACACGAATCCAATGCCTCATTTATAAGGTTTACTTAATGAGCACCAATGATCAGTTTATAATTATCATTTTAACTCGCCAAACTTGACATGTCCGGACTAAATCATCCGTAACTTTTGATTTTGAGCTCAGAGACACACAAATTCAATGCCAACGTTAAGCTAGATCAATTTTCTATACTGCAACAAAATTTGAGACAGAAATAGATACGAAAAAGCATCCAAGTAATCCAATCTATCCAAAGCTGTGTGATGCCATGCATTATGCTTCATTTATATGCCTATAATCAATCAACACCAATGATCAGTTTAGAAAGATCATTTTAACTGGCCAATCAACTTGATATGTCCGCACTAAAGTGTCAGTAAATTTTGATTTAGAGTTCGGAATGACACGAATCCAATGCCCACGTTTAGCTAGCTCAATTTTCTATATTATGACAAAATTTGAGACAAAATAGATACGAAAAAGCGCCAAGTAATCTGGTTTATCCCAAACAGCGTGATGCCATGCATTAGTCTTCATTTATAAGCTTGTACTCAATGAGCCCCAACGATCAGTTTAGAATGACCATTTTAACTGGCCAATCAACTTGACATGTTTGATTTATAGATCACAATGACGCAAATCCAATGCCAACATTAACTAGTTCAATTTTCTACATTGTGACAAAATTCGACATAGAACTAGATACAACAAAGCGTCCAAGTAATCCAATCTCTCTGAAATTGTGTGATGCCATGCATTATGCTTCATTTATAAGCCTATACTCAAGCAGCAATGATCCGTTTAGAATGATCACTTTAATTGGCCGATCAACTTGACACGTACGCATTAAATCGTCCGTAGCTTTTGATTTAGAACTCAGAATGACCTGAATCAAATGCCAACGTTAAGCTAGCTCAATTTTATATATTGTGACAAACTTTGAGACATAAATAGAAATGACAAAATATACATGTAATCCAATCCTTCCCAAATTGTGTGATGCCATTCATTATTTTTCATTTATAAGCTTTTACTCAGTGAGCACCAATGATCAGTTTAGAATGATCATTTTAACTGGCCGATCAACTTACCATTTCTGCACTAAATCGTCCATAACTTTTGATTTATAGTTCAGAATGACAAGAATCAATTACCCAAATTAAGCTAGTTCAATTTCTATATTGTAAAAAAATTTAAAACAAAACTAGATACGACAAAGCGTCCAAGTAATCCAATCTATCCCGACTACTTGATGCCATGCTTTATGCTGCATTTATAAGCTTTTACTTAATGAGCACCAATGATCTTTTTAGAATGATCACTTTAACTTGTCACTCAACTTGACATGTTCATATTAAATTGTCAGTAACTTTTGATTTAGAGATCAGAATGACACGAATCCAATACCCACGTTAAGCTAGCTTAATTTTCTATATTGTGACAAAATTTGAAACAGAAGTAGATATGACAAAACGTACAAGTAATCCAATCCATCCCAAACTGCGTGATGTCGTGCATTATTTTTTCATATATAAGATTTTACTCAATGAGCACCAATGATCAGTTTAGGATGATCCTTTATCTGGCTGATCATCTTGTCATGTCTGCACTAAATCATCCAGAACTTTTGATTTATAACTCAGAATGACATGAATCCAATGCCCACGTTAAGCAATCTCAATTTTCTATATTTTGACAAAATTTAAGATAGAAATAGAGATGACAAAGCGTCCAACTAATCTAATCTATCCAAACTACTTGATTGCATGCTTTATGCATCATTTATAGGCCTTACTTAATGAGCACCAATGATCAATTTAGAATGATCATTTCAACTCGCCGATCAACTTGACATGTTCGCAGTAAATCGTCTGTAACTTTTGATTTAGAGCTTAGAAACACACGAATACAATACCCACGTTAACGTAGCTCAATTTTCTATATTGTAACAAAATTTAAGAGTGAAATAGATATGACAAAGCATCCAAGTAATTCAATCTATCCAAAACTGTGTGATGCCTTGCATTATGCTTCATTTATAAGTCTTTACTCAGTCAGTATCCATGATTAGTTTAGAATGATCACTTTAACTGGCCAATCAACTTGATATGTCCCCACTAAATCGTTAGTAACTTTTGATTTAGAGCTTAGAATGACACAAATCCAAGGCCCACATTAAGCAAGCTCAATTTTCTATATTTTGACAAAATTTAGGATAGAAATAGAGTAGATAAAGCATCCAAGTAATCCAATCGATCCAAACTACTTGATGCCATGCTTTATGGTTCAGTTATAAGCCTTTACTCAATCAGCACCACTGATCACTTCAAAATGATCACCTTAACAGGCCCATCAACTTGACATATCCGCACTAATCGTCCGTAACTTTCGATTTAGAACTTGGAATGACCTGAATCAAATGCCAAAGTTAAGCTTGCTCAATTTTCTATATTGGAAAATATTTTGAGACATAAATAGATACGGCAAAGCATCTAAGTAATCCAATCCTTCCCAAACTTTGTGATGCCATGCATTATTTTTTATTTATAAGCTTTTACTCAATGAGCACCAGTAATCATTTTAGAATGATCATTTTATTGGCGATCAACTTGTTATATCTGCACTAAATCGTCCATAACTTTTGATTTGTAGCTCAGAATGACACGAATCCAATGCCCACATTAAGCTAGCTCAATTTTCTATAGTGTACCAAAATTTGAGACGAAAATAGATACGACAAATCGTCCAAGTAATCCAATCTATCCAAAACTGTGTGATGCTATGCATTATGCTTCATTTATAGGCGTTTACGCAATCAACACCAATGATCATTTTAGAATGATCACTTTAACTGGTCGATCAACTTGACATGTACACACTAAATCGTCCGTAACTTTTCATTTAGAACTCAGAATGACACGAATCAAATCCCGACCTTAAGCTAGCTCAATTTTCTATAATCGGAGAAAAATTTGAGACAGAAGTAAAAAGGACAAAGCTTCTAAGTAATTCTATCCATCCCAAACTGTGTGATGCCATGCATATTTTTCATTTATAAGCTTTTACTCAATGATTACCAATGATCAGTTTAGAATAATCTTATTAATTGGCCGATCAACTTGACATGTCCACACTAAATCATCAGTAACTTTTGATTTATAACTCAGAATGACACAAATCCAATGCCCACGTTAATCAAACTCAATTTTCTATCTTTTTGACAAATTTTATGAGAGAAATAGAGACGACAAAGCATCCAAGTAATATAATCTATCCAAACTACTTGATTCCATGCTTTATGCCTCATTTACAAGCCTTAATTAATGAGCACCAATGATCAGTTTAGAATGATCAATTCAACTCGCCGAGTATCCTAAATAGATACGACAAAGCATCTTAGTAATGCAAACCTTCCCAAACTGTGGGATGCCATGCATTATTTATCATTTATAAGTTTTCCAATGAGCACCAATGATCAGTTTGTAATGATCATTTTAACTGGCCGATAAACTTGACATGTCTGCACTAAATCATCTATAACTTTTGATTTGTAGCTTAGAATAAAATGAATACAGTGCCCACATTAAGCTAGTTCAATTTTCAATATTTTGACAAAATTTGAAACAGAACTAGATACGAGAATGCATCCAAGTAATCCAATCTATCAAAAACTGTGTGATGCCATGCTTTATGCCTCATTTATAAGCCTTTACTTAATACGCCCCAATGATCAGTTTGTAATGATCATTTTAACTCGCCGATCAACTTGAGGTGCCTGCACTAAATCGTACGTAACTTTTGATTTAGAGCTCAGAAAATAAGAATCCCATTCCCACGTTAAGCTAGCTCAATTTTCTATAATGTAACAAAATATGAGGCAAAAATAGATATGACAAAGCGTCCAAGTAATCAGATCTATCCATAACTGTGTGATGCCATGCATTATGCTCCATTTATAAGCCTTTACTCAATGAGCACCAACGATCAGTTTTGAATGATCACTTTAACTAGCCGATCAACTTGATATATACGCACTAAATCGTCCCTAACTTTTGATTTAGAGCTCAGAATGACACGAATCCAATGTCCGCTTTAACCTAGCTCAATTTTTGATATTGTAACAAAATTAGAGACATAAATAGATCAACAAAGCATTTGGTACTCCAGTCCATCCCAAGCTGCGTGATGTCATGCATTATTCTTCATTTGTAAGCTTTTACTCAATGAGCACCAACTTGACATGTATGTACTATCTAGTCCATAACTTTTGATTTATTGATCAGAATGACACGAATCACTTGCCCACATTAAGCTAGTTCAATTTTCTATACGGTGACAAAATTTGAGACTGAATTAGATACGACAAGGCATCCAAGTAATCAAATCTATCCAAAACTGCGTGATGTGATGCATTATGCTTCATTTATAAGCCTTTACTCAATGAGCACCAATGATCAGTTTATAATTATCATTTTAACTGGCCGATCAACTTTACATGTCCACACTAAATCGTCCGTAACTCTTTATTTAGAGATCAGAATGATACGAATCCAACATCCACAATAAGCTAGCTCAGTTTTTGATATTGTGACAAAATTTGAGATTGAAATAGATTCAACAAAGCGTCCAAGTAATCCAATCCATCCCAAACTACGTGATGCCATGCATTATTTTTATTTATAAGCTTTTACTGAATGAGCACCAATGATCAATTTAGAATGATCATTTTAACTGGCCGACAAACTTGTCATGTCTGCTTTAAATCATTCATAAATTTTGATTTATAGCTCAGAATGACACGAATCCAATGTCCGCATTATGCTAGTTCAATTTTTTGTATTGTGACAAAATTTATGACAGAGCTAGATGCGACAAAGCGTCCAAGTAATTCAATCTATCCCAAACTGTGAGATGCCATGGTTTATGCCTTATTTATAAGCCTTACTTAATGAGCACCAATGATCAGTTTGGAACGATCATTTTAACTTGCCGATCAACTTGACATGTCCTCACTAAATCATCCGTAACTTTTGATTCAGAGCTCAGAAACACACAAATCCAATGCCCACGTTAAGCTAGCTCAATTTTCTATAGTGTAAAAAAATTTCAATAGAAATAGATATGACAAAGTGTCCAAGTAATCCGATCTATCCAAAACTGTGTGATGCCATGCATTATGCTTCATTTCTAATCCTTTACTCAATCAGAATGAATGATCAGTTTAGTATGATCACCTTAACTAGCCAATCAATTTGACATATCCGCACTAAATCATCAGTTACTTTTGATTTAGAGATCAGAATGACACGGATCCAATGCCCACATTAAGCTAGCTCAATTTTCTATATTGAGACAAAATTTGAGATAGAAATAGATACGATAAAGCGTCCAAATAATCCAGTCCATCACAAACTACGTGATGCCTGCATTATTCTTCATTTATAAGCATTCACTCAATTCGCACCAATGATCAGTTTAGAATGATCTTTTTAACTTGCCGATCTACTTGACATGTGTGCACTAAATCTTCCATAACTTTTTATTTGTAGCTCAGAATGACACGAATCCAATGCTCACATTAACCTAGTTCAATTTTCTATGTTGTGACAAAATTTTAGACAAAAATAGATACGATAAAGCGTCTAGGTCATCATATCAATCCCATACTGCGTGATGCCATGCATTATTTTTCATTTATATGCTTTTACTCAATGAGCACCAATGACCAGTTTAGAACAATCATATTAGCTGGCCTATCAACTTGACATGTCCGCATTAAATGGTCCATACCTTTTGATTTAGAGCTCATAAACACACGAATCCGATGCCACGTTAAGCTAGCTCAAGTTTCTACAGTGTAACAAAATTTGATACCGAAATAGATATGAGAAAGTATCCAAATAATCCAGTCAATCCCAAACTGCGTGATGCCATGCATTATTCTTCATTTATAAGCTTTTACTCAATGAGCACCAAAGATTAGTTTAGAATGATCATTTTAACTAGACGATCAACTTGACATGTCTCCACTAAATCGTCCATAATTTTCGATTTATAGCTCAGAATGACAAAAATCGAATGCCCACACTATGCTAGTTCAATTTTCTGTGTTGTTACAAAATTTGTAACGAAACTAGATACGACAAAGCGTCCAAGTAATCCAATCTTTCCCAAACTCCATGATGACATGCTTTATGTCTCATTTATAAGCCTTTACTTAATGAGCACCAATGATCATTTTAGAATGATCATTTTAACTTGCCGATCAACTTGACATGTGCGCACAAACTCGTCCGTAACTTTTGATTTAGAGATTAGAAACACACGAATCCAATGGCCATTTTAAGCTACCTCAATTTTCTATGTTGTAACAAAATTTGAGACAGAAATAGATATGACAAAGCATCCAAGTAATCCAGTCCATCCCAAACTGTGCTATGCCATGCATTATTCTTCATTTATAAGCGTTCAATCAATGAGCACCAATGATCAGTTTAAAATGATCATTTTAACTTGCCGATCAAATTGACATCTGTGCACTAAATCTTCAATAACTTTTGATTTTTAGCTCAGAATGACACGAATCCAATGCTCACATTAAGCTAGTTCAATTTTCTATTTTGTGACAAAATTTGAGATAGAAATAGATACGACAAAGTGTCCAGGTAATCCAATCAATCCCATACTGCGTGATGCCATGCATTATTATTCATTTATATGCTTTTACTCAATGAACATCAATGATCAGTTTAGAATAATCATATTAGCTGGCCGATCAACTTGACATGTCCGCACTATATGGTTCGTAACTTTTGATTTAGAGCTCATAAACACACGAATCCAATGGCCACGTTAAGCTAGCTCAATTTTCTATAGTGTAACAAAATTTGATACCGAAATCGATATGAGAAAGTGTCCAAATAATCCAGTCAATCCCAGACTGCGTGATGCCATGCATTATTCTTCATTTATACGCTTTTACTCAATGAGCTCCAACGATTAGTTTAAAATGATCATTTTAACTGGCCAATCAACTTGACATGTCTCCACTAAATCATCCATAACTTTTTATTTATAGCTCAGAATGACAAAATCGAATGCCCACATTATGCTAGTTCAATTTTCTATGCTGTTACAAAAGTTGTAACGAAACTAGATACGACAAAGCGTCCAAGTAATCCAATCATTCCCAAACTGCATGATGACATGCTTTATGTCTCATTGATAAGCCTTTACTTAATGATAACCAGTGATCATTTTAGAATGATCATGTTAACTCACCGGTCAACTTGACATGTTCGCACTAACTCGTCCGTAACTTTTGATTGAGAGATTAGAAACACACGAATCCAATGCCTAGTTTATGCTACCTCAATTTTCTATATTGTGACAAAATTTGAGACAAAAATCGATCCGACAATGCGATCAAGAAATCCAATCTATCCAAAACTGCATCATGCCTTGCATTGTGCTTCATTTATAAGCCGTTATTCAATGAGCATCAATCATCAGTTTGGAGTGATCTTTTTAATTGGCCGGTCAACTTGACATGTCAGCACTAAATCGTCCATAACTTTTGATTTAGAGCTTATAATGACACAAATCCAAGGCCCACGTTAAGCTTGCTCAATTTTCTGTATTGTGACCAAATTTGAGAAAGACGTAGATACGAAAAAGCATCAAGTTATCCAATCTATCAAAAACTTTGTCATGCCATGCATTGTGCTTCATTTATAAGCCTTTACTCAATGAGCATCAATGATCAGTTTAGAATGATCATTTTAACTCGCCAAACAACTTGATATGACTGCATTATATCTTCCATAACTTTTGATTTATAGATCAGAATGACACGAATCCAATGTCCACGTTATGCTAGCTCAATTTTCTATATTATGGCATAATTTGAGACAAAATTTATTCAGCAAAGTTTCCAAGTAATCCAATCCATCCCAAAATGCGTGATGTCATGCATTAGTTTTCATTTATAAGCTTTTACTCAATGAGCACCAATGATCAGTTTAGAATGATCACTTTAACTAACCGATCAACTTGTCATGTTCACACTTAATCATCCATAACTTTTGATTTAGAGCCCAGAACGACCAATGCCCATGTTAAGCTAGCTCAATTTTCAATATTATGACAAAATTTGAGAAATAAATAATTTCGACAATGCGTTCAAGTAATCCAGTCCATCCCAAACTGTGTGATGCCATGCATTATTCTTTATTTATAAGAGTTTACTCAATGATCTCCAATGATCAGTTTATAACGATAATTTTAAATGGCCGATCAACTTGACATGTCTGTAATAAATCGTGCATAACTATTGATTTTAGAGCCTAGAATGACATGAATCCAATGCCAATGTTAAGCAAGCTCAATTTTCTGTATTTTGACAAAATTTGAGACAAAGATAGAGATGACAAACCGTCCAAGTAATCCAATTTATCCAAACTACTTGATGCATGCTTTATGCTACATTTATAATCCTTTAGTTAATGAGCACCAGTGATCTCTTTAGAATGATCACTTTAGCTGGCCACTCAACTTGACATGTCTGCACTAAATCGTTCGTAACTTTTGATTTTAAGCTCAAAATGACACAAATCCAATATCCAAGTTAAGCTAGCTTAATTTTCTATTTTTAACAAAATTAGAGACAGAAATAGATACGAAAAAGGATCCAAGTAATCCAATCTGTCCAAAACTGTGTGATGCCATGCATTAAGCTTCAGTTATAAGCCTTTACTTAATGAGCACCAATGATCAGTTTAGAATGATCACTTTAAATGGCCGATCAACTTGACTTGTCCACACTAAATCGACCATAACTTTTTATATAAAGCTCATAATGACACGAATCCAATGCCCACGTTAAGCTAGCTCAATTTTTTATTTTGTCACAAAATTTGAGACAAAAATAGATACGACAAAGCGTACAGGTAATCTAATCCATCACAAACAGCATGATGCCATGACTATTTTTCATTTGTAAGCTTTTACTCAATAAGCACCAATGATCAGTTTAGAATGATCATTTTAACTCGGTGTTCAACTTGACAAAGCGTCCAAGTAATCCAATCTATACAAACTACTTAATGCCATGATTTATGCTTCATTTATAAGCCTTTACTTAATGAGCACCAATGATCTGTTTAGAATGATCACTTTAACTTTCAACTCAACTTGACATGTCCGCACTAAATTGTCTGTAACTTTTGACTTATAGCTCAAAATGATACGAATCCAATCCCCGCGTTAAACTAGCTCAATTTTCTATATTGTGACAAAATTTAAGATAGAAATAGATACAACAAAGCATCCAACTAATCCAATCCATCCCAAAATGCGTGATGTCATGCATTAGTTTTCATTTATAAGCTTTTACTCAATGAGCACCAATGATCAGTTTAGAAATATCATTTTTACTGGCAGATCAACTTTTCAGGTTTGCACTAAATCGTCCATAACTTTTCATTTATAGCTCAGAAAGACATGAATCCAATGCCTCATTTATAAGGCTTACTTAAAGAGCACCAATGATCAGTTTATAATTATCATTTTAACTCGCCAAACTTGACATGTCCGCACTAAATCATCAGTAACTTTTGATTTAGAGCTCAGAGACACACAAATTCAATGCCTACGTTAAGCTAGCTCAATTTTCTATAGTGCAACAAAATTTGAGACAGAAATAGACACAACAAAGCATCCAAGTAATCCAATCTATCCAGAGCTGTGTGATGCCATGCATTATGCTTCATTTATATGCCTTTAATCAATCAACACCAATGATCAGTTTAGAAAGATCATTTTAACTGGCCAATCAACTTGATATGTCCGCACTAAAGAATCAGTAATTTTTGATTTAGAGCTCGGAATGATACGAATCCAATGCCCACGTTTAGCTAGCTCAATTTTCTATATTATGACAAAATTTGAGACAAAAATAGATACGACAAAGCGCCAAGTAATCCAGTTTATCCCAAACTGCATGATGCCATGCATTAGTCTTCATTTATAAGCTTTTACTCAATGAGCCCCAACGATCAGTTTAGAATGATCATTTTAACTAGCCGATCAACTTGACATGTTTGCGCTATATCGTCCATAACTTTTGATTTATAGATCAGAATGACGCGAATCCAATGCCAACATTAACTAGTTCAATTTTCTACACTGTGACAAAATTTGACATGAAACTAGATACAACAAAACATCCAAGTAATCCAATCTCTCCGAAATTGTGTGATGCCATGCATTATGCTTCATTTATAAGCCTATACTCAAGCAGCAGCAATGATCAGTTTAGAATGATCACTTTAATTGGCCGATCAACTTGACATGTACGCATTAAATCGTCCGTAACTTATGATTTAGAACTCAGAATGACCTGAATCAAATGCCAACGTTAAGCTAGCTCAATTTTCTTTGTGACAAACTTTGAGACATAAATAGAAACGACAAAATATACATGTAATCCAATCGTTCTTAAATTTTGTGATGCCATTCATTATTTTTCATTTATAAGCTTTTACTCAATGAGCACGAATGATCAGTTGAGAATGATCATTTTAACTGGCCGATCAACTTACCGTTTCTGCACTAAATCGTCCATAACTTTTGATTTATAGTTCAGAATGACACGAATCAGTTACCCAAATTAAGCTAGTTCAATTTTCTATATTGTGACAAAATTTAAAACAAAATTTATGACAGAGCTAGATGCGACAAAGCGTCCAAGTAATCCAATCTATCCCAAACTGCGAGATGCCATGGTTTATGCCATATTTATAAGCCTTACTTAATGAGCAGCAATGATCAGTTTAGAACGATCATTTTAACTTGCCGATCAACTTGACATGTCCTCACTAAATCATCCGTAACTTTTGATTTAGAGATCAGAAATACACGAATCCAATGCCCACGTAAAGCTAGCTCAATTTTCTATAGTGTAAAAAAATTTAGATAGAAATAGATATGACAAAGCATCCAAGTAATCCGATCTATCCCAAACTGTGTGATGCCATGCATTATGCTTCACTTCAAATCCTTTACTCAATCAGAACCAATGATCAGTTTGGTATGATCACCTTAACTAGCCAATCAACTTGACATGTCCGCACTAAACCATCAGTAACTTTTGATTTAGAGCTCAGAATGACACGGATCCAATGCCCAAATTAAGCTAGCTCAATTTTCTATATTGAAACAAAATTTGAGAAAGAAATAGATACCACAAAGCGTCCAAGTAATCCAGTCCATCACAAACTACATGATGTCATGCATTATTCTTCATTTATAAGCGTTCGCTCAATTCGCACCAATGATCAGTTTAGAATGATCATTTTAACTCGCCGATCTACTTGACATGTGTGCACTAAATCTTCCATAACTTTTTATTTGTAGCTCAGAATGACACGAATCCAATGCTCACATTAACCTAGTTCAATTTTCTATATTGTTACAAAATTTTAGACAGAAATAGATACGACAAAGCATCTAGGTCATCCAATCAATCCCATACTGCATGATTCCATGCATTATTTTTCATTTATATGCTTTTACTCAATGAGCACCAATGATCAATTTAGAACAATCATATTAGCTGGCCTATCAACTTGACATGTCCGCACTAAATGGTCCGTAACTTTTGATTTAGAGCTCATAAACACACGAATCCAATGCCACGTTAAGCTAGCTCATTTTCTACAGTGTAACCAAATTTGATACCGAAATAGATATGAGAAAGTATCCAAATTATCCAATGCCCACGTTAAGCTAGCTCAATTTTCTATATTGTGACAATATTGGAGAAATAATTATATATGACAAAGCGTTCAAATAATCCAGTCCATCGTAAATTACGTGATGCCATGCATTATTCTTCATTTATAACCGTTTAATCAATGAGCACCAATGATCAGTTTGGAATGATCATTTTAACAGGCCGATCAACTTGACATGTCTACACTAAGCCATCCATAACTTTTGATTTGTACCTTAGAATGAAATTAATCCAATGCCCACATTAAGCTAGTTCTATTTTCTATATTGTGACAAAATATGAAACAGAACTAGATACGACAATGCGTCCAAGTAATCCAATCAATCCCAAACTGCGTGATGCCATGCTTTATCCCTCATTTATAAGCATTTACTTAATGAGCAGCAATGATCAGTTTAGAATGATCATTTTAACTCGCTGATCAATTTGACATGCCCGCACTAAATCGTCCGTAACTTTTGATTTAGAGCTTAGAAAATACGAACCCAATGCCCTTGTTAAGCTAGCTCAATTTTCTATAATGTAACAAAATGTGAGGCAGAAATAGATAAGACAAAGCGTCCAGGAAATCCAATCTATCCATAACTGTGTGATGCCAGGCATTATGCTCCATTTATAAGCCTTTACTCATTGAGCACCAATGATCACTTTAACTAGCCGGTCAACTTGAAATGTACGCACTAAATCGTCGGTAACTTTTGATTTAGATCTCAAAATGACACGAATCCAATGCCCACATTAAGCAGTTCAATTTTCTATATCTTGACAAACTTTGAGACCGAAATAGATACGACAAAGCGTCAAGGTAATCCAGTCCATCCAAAACTGCGTGATATCTTGCATTATTCTTAATTTATAAGCTTTTACTCAATGAGCACCAACGAGCAGTTTAGAATGATCATTTTAACTGCCCGATAAACTTGACATGTCTGCACTGAATTGTGCATAACTTTTGATTTATATATCAAAATGACACAAATCAATTGCCCACATTAAGCTAGTTCAATTTTCTATATTGTGACAAAATTTGAGACAGAACTAGATACGACAAAGTGTCTAAGTAATCCAATCTATCCCGAACTGCGTGATGCTATGCAGTATGCTTCATTTATAAGCATTTACTGAATGAGCACCAATGATCAGTTTAGAATGATCACTTTAACTGGCCGATGAACTTACCATGTCCGCACTAAATCGTTAGTAACGTTTCATTTAGAGCTCAGAATGACACTAATCCAATACCCACGTTAAGCTAGCCGAAGTTTTGATATTGTGACAAAATTTGAAAAATAAATAGATACGACCAAGCCGTCAAAGTAATCCAGTACATCTCAAACTGCATGATGCCATGCATTACTATTCCTTTATAAGCGTTTACTCAATGAGCACGAATGATCAGTTTAGAATGATCATTTTAGCTGGCCGATCTACTTGATATATTTTCACTAAATTGTCCGTAACTTTTGATGTGTAGCTCAGAATGACACGAATCCAATGTCCACATGAAGCTAGTTCAATTTTTTATATTTGCAATCAATTTGAAACAGAACTAGATACGACAATGCATCCAAGTAATCCAATCTATCCCAAATTGCGTGATGCCATTCTTTATGTCTCATTTATAAACCTTTATTTAATGAGCAGCAATGATAAGTTTAAAATAATCATATTAGCTGGCCGATCAATTTGACATATGCACACTAAATCGTCCGTAACTTTCGATTTAAAGCTCAGAATGACACGATCCAATGCCCACATTTAGCAAGCTCAATTTTTTCTATTTTCACAAAATTTGAGATAGAAATAGAGATGAAAAAACATCAAAGTAATCCAATCTATCCAAACTACTTGATGCCTTGCTTTACGCTTGATTTATAACCCTTTTCTTAATGAGCACCAATGATTTGTTTAGAATGATCACTTTAACTTGCCATTCAACTTGACATGTCCGCACTAAATTTTCCGTAACTTTTGATTTTGAGCTTAGAATGACACGAATCCAATGCCCACATCAAGCTAGCTCAATTTTCTATATTGTGACAAATTTGAGACAGAAATAGATACGAAAAGGCATCCAAGTAATCCATTCCACCCCAAACTGCGTGATGCCATGCATTATGTTTCATTTATAAGCTTTTACTCAATGAGCACCAATGATCAGTTTAGAATAATCATTTTAACAGTTCGATCAACTTGTCATGTCTGCACTAAATCAGCCATAACTTTTGATTTATTGCTCATAATAACACGAATCAAATACTCACACTAAGCTAGTTCAATTTTCTATGTTGTGACAAAATTTGAAACAGAACTAGGACAACATGCGTCCAAGTAATCCAATCTATCCAAAACTGCGTGATGCCATGCTTTATGCCTCATTTATAAGCATTTACTAAATGAGCACCAATGATCATTTTAAATGGCCGATCAACTTGAAATACCCGCACTAAATTGTCCGTAACTTTTGATTTAGAGCTTAGAAAATACGAATCGGTTGCCCATGTTAACCTAGCTCTATTTTCTATAATGTAACAAAATTTGAGACAAAAATAGATATGACAAAGCGTCCAAGTAATCCAATCTATCCATAACTGTGTGATGTGATGCATTATGTTCCATTTATAAGCGTTTACTCAGTGAGCACCAATGATCAATTTTGAATGATCACTTTAACTATCCGATCAACTTGACATGTACGCACTAAATTGTGCGTAACTTTTGATTTAGAGCTCAGAATGACACGAATCCAACGTCCACATTAAGCTAGCTCAATTTTCTATATAGTGGCAAAATTTTAGACAGAAATAGATACGACAAAGCGTCCAAGTAATTCAATCCATCCTGAACTGCGTGATGCCTAACATTATTTTTCATTTATAAGCTTTTAATCAATGAGCACCAATGATCAGTTTAGAATAATCATTTTAATTGTTCGATCAACATGTCATGTGTAACACCCGTCTCCAAAATATATGACACGTGTCATCACCTCATACTTAACTTATAATTTATTTGAAATCTCATATAAAGTATAAGTGATAATTCTTTTTATTAAAAGAATTCTCATCAAACCCAAGTATAAAATTATTTTAAAAAAACATAACAAATTAATTTTAAAAAAAATCTAACGATACTCAAGATTCAAAATAAAAATATATAAATAATGTTTAAAAATTCCCAAAACATAGCACCACCCCGAGTCACTACATTACTACTGCTCGAACTCACCTGCATCCAAAAGGAGACATGAGTAACATAATTACTCAGTAAAACAATCACGCCTACCCACATATTTCCATTATACAAGTATATATATAATCTTGATAATTACTTTATTTAGGAATGAAAACTAGCACAATTGATTTCACAAAAGTTGACACAAAATACTACCAAGATATATGTATTTAAACCGTGCTTGCCTAAGTCACAACCACTCCTCCTCATCCCTAACCACATCGGTTTAAGGATTCGGAACCCCCAAAGCCACGTCGACTTAACACCACGGCCACGTCGGTCTATTCGCTCATGTCGAGCTCCCGTCACGTCGACGGTTGTTTCCGGCCTGCCAGCCGTTAATGAACTACGACTCAACACCGCTGTTGTCATAGCCCAACACCCATCAACGCAGCTAAACCAACTAACGATACTCGATTCCACCATACCCGCGTTACATGAATATCACATTCACCAGAAATTTATTCCCACATTAATAAATCAACCATTATACTTGGTTAGACTAATGTCTAATATTTATCTATTAATTATATTAGTTTATTTCAGTTAATTAATTGATTATGGTTCATTTTACTATACCATAATCCATCATAAATAATTTAGTATCCTTAACCAATAAACCAACACATAATAATTTATCTTTTTTAATAATTAAGTCAACATAATAATCTCCCATAAAATAATAAATTAACATAATATTTCTATTATTTTCTCCCACCACACGTAGATCACCACATTCCTATTCATCTTTTTAATATTTATTTATTTATTATCTAATAACTCCCTAATAGGTTTAACTCACTTTTCCTGATAAAAACACCATTAATTCTTGCAACAATTAATTAAAACCCTAACACCACACATGATTTCAACCTCTAATTTTCTCCCTAAACGAAGCACTCATCAAACTACATATACATAATTGTATAATGAAAATCATAGATCATGTCTCACCTCACTGCGAAACTTGGGTTAATGGAATGTTGGAATCGTCGGTCGTGCGTAGATTTCTCTTTCTCTGACGATGGTACACACGAACACCTTGGTCTTCAACGTTGAACTTTCTACCCCTCGGCTTTGTCCAAATCTCTCTCTTTCTTCTTGCTTTTGTTTTTGATCCGCGGCTGCCTCTAATCCCCTTTGACGACGTCTTATATAGCCATTAGGGTTAATAAGGGTTTCAGTAGAATTGTCCGTTATACCCTCACTTCTATTTATGTGGACTTCATAGTTTAAATTTAGGCATGGGATGTTACATCATGTCTGCACTAAATCATCCATAACTCTTGATTTATTGCTCAGAATAACACAAATCAAATGCCCACTTAAGCGAGTTCAATTTTCTATATTGTGACAAAATTTGAAATAGAACTAGGACAACAATGCGTCCAAGTAATCCAATCTATCCAAAACTGCATGATGCCATGCTTTATGCCTCATTTATAAGCATTTACTAAATAAGCACCAATGATCAGTTTAGAATGATCATTTTAACTAGGAGATCAACTTGAAATACCCACACAAAATCGTTCGTAACTTTTGATTTATTGCTCAGAATGACACGAATCCAATACCCACATTAACGTAGTTCAATTTTTTATATTATCACAAAATTTGAAACAGAACTAGATACGACAATGCGTCCAAGTAATCCAATCGATCCCAAACTGTGTGATGCCATGCTTTATGCCTTATTTATAAGCCTTTACTTATTGAGCACCAATTATCAGGTTAGAATGATCAGGTTAACTCGCCGATTACCTTGACATGCCCGCACTATATCATCCTTAACTTTTGATTTAGATCTCAGAAAACACGAATCCAATGCCCATAGTAAGCTAGCTAAGTAATGCAATCTATCCCAAACTGTGTGATGCTATGCATTTTACTTCATTTATAACCGTTTCGTGAATCAGCACCAATGATCCATTTAAAATGATCCCTTTCACTAGCCAATCAACTTGACATGTCCAAACTACATCATCCATAACTTTTTATTTAGAGCTCAAAATGAATCCAATGCTCACGTTAAGTAGATCAATTTTCTATATTGTGACAAATTTGAGACAAAACTAGATATGACAAAGCGTCTAAGTAATCCAATCTATCCCAAACTGCGTGATGCCATGCTTTATGCTTCATTTATAAGTCTTTTTCTAATGAGCAGCAATGATCTATTTAAAATGATCACTTTAACTGGCCACCCAACTTGACATGTACGCACTAAATCGTTTGTAACATTTGATTTAGAGCTCAGAATGACATGAATCCAATGCCCACATTAAGTGTCCAAGTAATCCAAGCCATCCCAAACTTTGTGATTACATGCTTTATGCCTCATTTATAAGCTTTTAGTTAATCAGCACCAATGATCAGTTTAAAATGATCATTTTAACTCGCGGATCAACTTGACACGTCCGCACTAAATCGTTTGAAACTAATGATTTAGAACTCAGAAACACAAGAAACCAATGCCCACGTTAAGCTAGCTCAATTTTCTATAGTTTAACAAAATTTGAGACAGAAATAGATACAACCAGTCGTCCAATTATTCCCATCTATCCAAAAATGTGTGATGCTATGCATTGTGCTTCATTTATAAGCCTTTTCTCAATCAGCACCAATGATAAGTTTTGAATGATCACTTTCACTAGCCGATCAACCTGACATGTCCGCACCAAATCGTCTGTAACTTTTGATTTAGAGATCAAAATGACAAGAATCCAGTGCCCAAGTTAAGCTAGTTCGATTTTCTTTATTGGGACAAAATTTGAGACAAAACTAGATACGACAAAGCGTTCAAGTAATCCAATCTATCAAAATTGTGTGATGCCAAGCATTATGCTTCATTTATAAGCCTTTACTCAAGGAGCACCAATGATCTGTTTCGAATGATTACTTTAACTGGCCACTGAACTTGACATTTCCGCATTAAATCATCCGTCACTTTTGATTTAGAGCTCAGAATAACATGAATCCAATGCACTGGTTAAGATAGCTCAATTGTTTTATATTGTAACAAAATTTGAGACAAAATTAATTACGAAAAAGCGTCCAAGTAATCCAATCTATCTAAAACTGTATGATACCATGCAGTATGCATCATTTATATGCTTTTACTCAATGAGTATCAACGATCAGTTTAGAATAATTTTATTAATTGGCCGATCAACTTGACATGTCTACAGTAAATCGTTTGTAATTTTAATTTTGAGCTCAGAATGACATGAATCCAATGCCCACGTTAAACTAAATAAATTTTCTATATTTTGACAAAATTTGAGATAGAAATTGAGACGACAAACCGTCTAAGTTATCCAATCTATTGCAAACTGCGTGATGCCACACGTTATATTTCATTTATAAGCTTTTACTCAATGAGAACAAATGATTAGTTTAGAATGATCACTTTAACTGGCCGATCAATTTGACATGTCCACACTAAATCCTTCATACCTTCTCATTTACTGTTCAAAAACACACGAATCCAATGCCCACGTTAAACTAGCTCAATTTTCTATATTGTAACAAACTTTGAGACAAAAATAGATACGACAAAACGTCCAAGTAATCCAATCTATCCAAAACTACGTGATGCCATGCATTATGCTTCATTTATAAGCCTTTACTCAAGGAGCACCAACGATCAGTTTATAATGATCACTTTAACTGGCCGATAAACTTGACATATCCTCACTAAATCGTTTGTAACTTTTTATTTGTAGCTCAGAATGACACGAATCCAATGCCAACGCTAAGCTAGTTCAATATTTTTATTGCGACAAAATTTTAAACAGAATTGGATACGAAAAACCGACCAAATAATCTAAACTATCCTAAACTGCGTGATGCCATGCATTATGCTTCATTTATAAGCATTTACTCAATAAGCACTAATGATCAGTTTAGAATGGTCACTTTAACTGGTTGATCAACTTGACATGTCTGCACTAAATCGTCCGTAACTTTTGATTTATGGCTCAGAATGACACGAATCCAATGCGCACATTAAACTAGTTCAATTTTCTATATTGTGACAAAATTTGAAACAGAACTAGATACGGAATAGCGTTCAAGTAATCCAACCTATCCCAAACTGCGTGATGCCATTCTTTATGCCTCATTTAGAAGCCTTCACTTAATGAGCACGAATGATCAGTGTAAAATGATCATTTTAACTCACCGATCAACTTGACATGTCCGCACTAAATCGTCTGTAACTTTTGATTTAAAGCATAGAAACCCCCAAAACCAATGCCCACGTTAAGCTAGCTCAAATATCTATAATGTAACAAAATTTGAGACAGAAATACGACAAAGCGTCCAAGGAAGCCAATCTATCCAAAAATGTGTGATGCTATGCACTGTGCTTAAATTACAAGCCTTTACTCAATCAGCACCAATGATAAGTTTTGAATGATCACGTTAACTTGCTGATCAACTTGACATGTGCGCACTAAATCGTCTGTAACTTTTGATTTAGAGATCAGAATGACACGAATCCAATGCCCACATTAAAGTAGTTCAATTTTCTTTAATGTGACAAAATTTGATACAAAACTAGATATGAAAAAGTGTACAAGTAATCCAATCTATCCAAAATTATCTGATGCCATGCATTATTCTTCATTTATAAGCCTTTTCTCAATGAGCACCAATGATCTGTTTAGAAAGATCACTTTAACTGGCCACTCAACTTGACATTTCCACACTAAATTGTCCGTAACTTTTGATTTAGAGCTCAGAATGACACGAATCCAATGCACACGTTAAGCTAGCTCAATTTTATATATTGTAACAAAATTTGAGACAAAAATAAATACCACAAAGTGTACAAGTAATCTAATCTATCCAAAACCGTATGATGGCATGCATTATCCATCATTTATAAGCCTTTACTTAATGAGTACCAATGATCAGTTTAGCATAATCATATTAATTGGCCGATCAACTTGACAGGTTTACAGTAAATCGTTCGCAACTTTTGATCTTGAACACAGAATGACACGAATCCAATGCCCACGTAAAACAAGATAAATTTTCTATGTTTTGACAAAATTTTATACAGAAGTAGAGATGACAAAGCTTCTAAGTTATCCAATCTATCACAAACTGCGTGATGCCACACGTTATACTTAATTTATAAGCTTTTACTCAATGAGCACCCACGATTAGTTTAGAATGATCACTTTAACTGGCCGATCAATTTGACATGTCCGCACTAAATCGTCCATACATTTTCATTTAGCGTTCGGAAACACACAAATCCAATACCCACGTTAAGCTAGCTCAATTTTCTATATTGTTACAAAATTTGAGACCAAAATAGATTTGACAAAGCATCCAAGTAATCCAATCTATCCAAAACTTTGTGATGCCATGCATTATGCTTCATTCATTTATAAGCCTTTACTCAATGAGCACCAATGATCAGTTTAGAATGATCACTTTAACTGGCCGATTAACTTGACATGTCCGCACTAAATCGTCTATAAATTTTGATTTATAGCTCAGAGAGACACGAATCCAATGCCCACACCAATCTAGTTCAATTTTCTATATTTTAACAAAATTTGAAACATAACTGGACAAGACAAACCATCCAAGTAATCTAATCTATCCAAAACTGCGTGATGCCATGCATTCTGCTTCATTCATAAGCCTTTACTCAATGAGCACCAATGATTAGTTTTGAATGGTCACTTTAACCGGCCAATCAAATTGACATGTCGCACTAAATCATCCGTAACTTTTGATGTATAGCTTAGAATGACACGAATCCAGTGCCCACATTAAACTATTTCAATTTTCTATATTATGACAAAATTTGAAACAAAACTATATAAGAAAAACTGCCCAAGCAATTCAATCTATCCCAAACCGCGTGATACCGTGCATTATGCTTCATTTATAAGTCTTTACTCAATGAGCACCAATGATCAGTTTATAATGATCATTTTAGAATGATCATTTTAACTAGGGGATCAACTTGTCATGTGTGCACAAAATCGTTTGTAACTTTTGATTTATAGCTGAGACTGACAGGAATCCAATGCCCACATTAAGCTAGTTCAATTTTCTATATTGTGACAAAATTTTAGACAGAAATAGATACGAGAAAGCGTCCAAGTAATCAAATCCATCCAAAATTGTGTGAGGCCATGCATTATTTTCATTTATAAGCTTTTACTCAATGAGCACCAATGTACGGTTTAGAATGATCATTTTAACCGGCCGATAATCTTGTCATGTTTGCACTAAATCGTCCATAACTTTTTATTTGTAGCTCAAAATGAACGAATCGAATGCCCACATTAAGCTAGTTAAATTTTCTATACTGTGAAAAAAGTTGAAACAGAACTACATACGACAAAGTAATCCAATGATCAGTTTAGAATAATCATAGTAGTCCAATGCCCACATTAAGCTAGCCCAATTTTCTATATTGTAACAAAATTTGAGATAGAAAGAGATACGACAAAGCGTCCAAGTAATCCAATCTATCCAAAACTCAGTGATGCCATGCATTATGCTTCATTTATAAGCCTTTACTCAATGAGCACCAATAATACCTTTATAATGATCATTTTAACCGGTCGATCAACTTGTCATGTTTGCACTAAATCGTCCATAACTATTGATTTCTATCTAAGAATGAGGCGAATCCAATGCCCACATTAAGCTAGTTATATTTTCTATATTGTGACAAAATTGGAAATGGAACTACATACGACAAAGCGTCCAAGTAATCCAATCTTTATGCATCATTTATAAGTTTTTACTTAATGAGCACCAATGATCAATTTAGAATGATCATTTTAACTCCTTGATCAACTTGACGTGTCCGCACTAATTGATCTCTAACATTTGATTTAGAGTTCACAAACACACGAATCCAGTGCCACGTTAAGCTAGCTCAATTTTCTATAGTGTAACAAAATTTGAGACTGAAATGGATACCACAAAGCGTCCAAGTAATCAAATCTATCCAAATTTGTGTGTTGCCATGCATTATGCTTCATCTATAAGCCTTTAATCAATGAGCACCAATGATCAGTTTAGAATGATCACTTTAAATGGCCGATTAACTTGACATGTCCGCACTAAATTGGCCGAAACTTCTGAATTACAGCTCCGAATGACACGAATCCAATGCCCATGTTAAACTAGCTTAATTTTCAATATTGTGAAAATTTAAGACATAAATAGATACGACAAAGAGTTCAAGTAATCCAATCCATCCCAAACTGCATTATGCCATGCATTATTTTTCATTTATAAGCTTTTACTCAATGAACACCAATGATCAGCTTAGAATGATAATTTTAACTAGCCGATCAACTTGTCATGTGTGCACAAAATCGCCCATAACTATTGATTTATAGCTCAGAATGACGCGAATCCAATGCCCACATTAAGCAAGTGTAATTTTCTATATTGTGACAAAGTTTGAAACAGAACTAGAAAAGACAAAGCATCAAAGTAATCCAATCTATCCCAAAATATGTAATGTTATGCTTTATTTATAAGCCTTTACTTAATGAGCACCAATGATCAGTTTAGAATGATCATTTCAACTCGCCGATAAACTTGATATATCCGCACTAAATCGTTTGTAACTTTTGATTTAGAGCTCAGAAACACACGAAACCAATGCCCACGTTAAGCTAGCTCAAGTTTCTATAGTGTAATAAAATTTGAGACAGAAACAGATACGACAGAGCGTCCAAGTAATCCAATCTATCCAAAACTGTGTGATGCTAGAATTGTGCTTCATTTATAAGCCTTTACTTAATCAGCCCAATGATCCGTTTAGAATGATCACTTTCACTGGCCGAACAACTTGACTGTCCGCACTAAATCGTCTGTAACTTTTGATTTAGTGCTTAAAATGACACGAATCCAATGCCCACGTTAAGCTAGTTCAATTTTCTGTATTGTGACAAAATTTGAGTCAAAACTAGATAAGACAAAGCGTCTAAGTAATCCAATATATTCCAAACTGAGTGATGCCATGTTTTATGCATCATTTATAAGCCTTTACTTAATGAGGACCAATGATCTGTTTAGAATGATCACTTTAACTGTCCACTCAACTTGACATGTCAGCACTAAATCATCCATAACTTTTCATTTAGAGCTCAGAATTATTCGAATTAAATGCCCACGTTAAGCTAGCTCAATTTTCTATATTTTATCAAAATTTGAGACAAAAGTAGGACGACAAAGCGTCTAAGTAATCTAATCTATCCAGACTACTCGATTCCATGCTTTATGCTTCATTTATAAGGCTTTACTTAATGAGCACCAATGATCAGTTTAGAATTATCACTTTAACTGGCTGATCAACTTGACATGTCCGTACTAAATCGTGTGTATTTTTTTATTTAGAGCTCAGAAACACACGAATCCAATGCCCACGTGAAGCTAGCTCAATTTGCTATATTGTAACATAATTTGAGACAAAAATAAATATGATAAAGCGTCCAAATAATCCAATCTACCAAAACTGTGTGATGCCATGTATTATGATTCATTTATAAGCCTTTACTCAATGAGCACCATTGATCAGTTTAGAATGATCACTTTAACCGGCCTATCAAGTTTACATGTCCGCATTAAATCCTCCGTAGCTTTTGATTTATAACTTTGAATGACATGAATACAATGCGCACATTAAACTAGTTAATTTTTTGATGTTGTGAAAATATTTGAGACAGAACTAGATACGACAAAGCGTCCAAGTAATCCAATCTATCCCGGACTGCGTGATTCCATGCTTTATGCTTCATTTATAAGGCTTTACTTAATGAGCACCAATCATCAGTTTAGAATGATCACTTTAACTAGCCGATCAACTTGACATATCTGTATAAAATCGTGTGTATTTTTAGATTTAGAGCTCAGAAACACACGAATCCAATGCCCACGTTAAGCTAGCTCAATTTTCTATATTGTAACTAAATTTTTGACAAAAATAGATATGACAAAGTGTCCAGGTAATCCAATCTACCAAAACTGTGTGATGCCATGTATAACGCTTCATTTATAAGCCTTTACTCAATGAGCACTATTGATCAGTTTAGAATGATCACTTTAACTGGCCGATCAAGTTGACATGTGCACTCGAAATCATTCGTAACTTTTGATTTGTAGTTCTGAATGACACGAATACAATGCGCACATTAAACTAGTTAAATTTTCTATGTTGTCAAAAAATTTGAGACAGAACTAGATATGACAAAGCGTCCAAGTAATCCAATCTATCCCAAGCTGCGTGGTGCCATGATTTATGCTTCATTTCTAATGCTTTACTTAATGAGCACCAATGATCAGTTTAGAATGATCACTTTAACTGGCCTATCAACTTTACATGTACGCACTAAATCATCCCTAACTTTGATAGAGAGCTTAGAATGACACGAATCCAATGCCCACATTAAGTTATATCAATTTTCTATATTGTGACGAAATTTGAAATAGAACTAGATACAACAAAGCCCACACTCAATGAGCTCCGAATGACACGAATCCAATGCCCACGCTAAGCTAGCTTAATTTTCTATATTTTGACAAAATTTGAAACAGAAATAGAGACGACAAAGTGTCCAAGTAATCCAATCTATCCCAAAATGCACTATGCCATGATTTATGCTTCATTTATAAGCCTTTAGTTAGTGAGCACCAATGATCAGTTTAGAATGATCACTTTAACTGGCCGATCAACTTGACATTTCCGCACTAAATCGTTTGTAACTTTTTATTTAGAGCTAAGAATGACACGAATCCAATGCCCACGTTAAGCTAGCTCAATTTTCTATATTTTGACAAATTTTAGACAGAAATAGAGACGACAAAACGTTCATGTAATTCAATCTATCCCAAACTGCATGATGCCATGCTTTAAGCTTCATTTATAAGCCTTTAGTAAATGAGCACCGATGATCAGTTTAGAATGAACACTTTAACTAGTCGATCAACTTGATATTTCCGCACTAAATCGTCCATAACATTTGATTTAGAGCTCTGAAACACACGAATCCAATGCCCACGTTAAGCTAGCTCAATTTTCTATATTGTAACAAAATTTGAAACTGAAATAGATACGACAAAGCGTCCAAGTAATCCAATCTATTGAATATTTTTGATGCCATGCATTTCTCTTCATTTATAAGCCTTTACTCAATGAGCACCAATAATCAGTTTAGAATGATCATTTTAACTGGCCGATCAACATGTCATGTCTACAATAAATGGTCTATAAGTTTTCATTTATAGCTCAGAATGACACGAATCCAAGCCCACATTAAGATAGTCCAGTTTTCGAAATTGTGATAAATTTGAAACAGAACTAGATACTAAAAAGCGTCCAAGTAATCCATTCTATCCCAAACTGCGTGATGTCATTCATTATGCTTCATTTATAAGCGTTTACTCAATGGGCACAATTGATTAGTTAAGAATGATCACTTTAATTGGCCGATCAACTTAAGTTGTCCGCACTAAATCGTCCATAACTTTTGATTTAGAGTTTGAGACACATGAATCCAATGCCCACATTAACCCAACACAATTTTCTATATTTTGACAAAATTTGAATCAGAAGTAGAGACGACAAAGCATCTAAGTAATCCAATCTATCCAAAACTGTGTGATTCCATGCATTATACTTCATTTATAAGCCTTTAATCAATGAGCACCAATGATCAGTTAGAATAATCACTTTATTTGGCCGATCAACTTGACATATGCGCACTAAATCGTCAGTAACTTTTGATTTATAGCTCAGAATGCCATGAATCCAATGCCCACATTAAGCTATTTCAATTTTCTATATTGTGACAAAATTTGAGACAGAACTAGATACTTCAATGCATCCAAGTACTACAATCTTACCCAAACTGCGTGATTCCATGAATTATGTTTCATTTATAAACTTTTACTCAATGAGCACAAATGATCAGTTTAGAATAATCATATTAACTGGCCGATCAACTTGACATGTCCACACTAAATCCTTCATACTTTCTCATTTACAGTTCAAAAACACACGAATCCATTGCCCACGTTAAACTAGCTCAATTTTCTATATTGTAATAAACTTTGAGACAAAAATAGATACGACAAAGCGTCCAAGTAATCCAATCTATCCAAAACTACGTGATGCCATGCATTATGCTTCATTTATAAGCCTTTACTCAAGGAGCACTAACGATCAGTTTATAATGATCACTTTAACTGGCCGATCAACTTGACATATCCTCACTAAATCGTCTGTAACTTTTTATTTATAGCTCAGAATGACACGAATCCAATGCCCACGCTAAGCTAGTTCAATATTTTATTGTGACAAAATTTTAAACAGAATTGGATACGAAAAACCAACCAAATAATCTAAACTATCCTAAACTGCGTGATGCCATGCATTATGCTTCATTTATAAGCCTTTACTCAATAAGCACTAATGATCAGTTTAGAATGGTCACTTTAACTGGTTGATCAACTTGACATGTCTGCACTAAATCGTCCGTAACTTTTGATTTATGGCTCAGAATGACACGAATCCAATGGGCACATTAAACTATTTCAATTTTCTATATTGTGACAAAATTTGAAACAGAACTAGATATGACAAAGTTTCCAAGTAATCCAATATATCCAAAACTGTGGTGATGCCATATCTAATGCTTCATTTATAAGCCATTACTCAATGAGAACCAACGATCAGTTTAGAATGATCTCTTTAAGTGGCCAATCAACTTCATATGTCAGCACTAAATCGTCCATAACTTTTGATTTATATCTCAGAATGACATGAATCACTTGCCCACATTAAGCTATTTCAATTTTCTATATTGTGACAAAATTTGACACAGAACTAGATAAGACTAAGTGTCCAAGTAATCCAATCAATCCCAAATTGCGTGATGCCATGCATTATGCTTCATTTATAAGCCTTTACTCAATGAGCACCAATTATCATTTTAGAATGATCATTTTAACTGGCTACTCAACTAGAAATGTCCGCACTAAATCGTCCGTAACATTTTATTTAGAGCTAAAAATGACACGAATCCAATGCCCACATTAAGCTAGCTAAATTTTTTATACTGTAACAAAATATGAGACCGAAATGGAGACGACAAGCTGTCCATGTATTCTAATCTATCCAATCTATCCAAACTACTTGATGCCATGCTTTATGCTTCATTTATAAGCTTTTACTTAATGAGCACCAATGATCTGTTTAGAATAATCATATTAACTGGCCGATCAACTTGACATGTCTACAGTAAATCGTCCGTAATTTTTGATTTTTAGTTCAGAATGACACAAATCCAATGCTCATGTTAAACTAGATAAATTTTCTATATTTTGATAAAATTTGAGACAGAACTAGATAAAACAAAGCCCTTACTCAATGAGGTCCGAATGACACGAATCCAATACCCACACTAAGCTAGCTTAATTTTCTATATTTTGACAAAATTTGAAACAGAAATAGAGATGACAAAGTGTCCAAGTAATCCATTCTATCCCAAAATGCATGATGCCATGATTTATGCTTCATTTATTAGCCTTTAGTTAGTGAGCACCAATGATCAGTTTTGAATGATCACTTTAACTGGCCGATCAACTTGACATTTCTGCACTAAATCGTTCGTAACTTTTATTTAGAGCTAAGAATGACACAAATCCAATGCCCACGTTAAGCTAGCTCAATTTTCTATATTTTGACAAATTTGAGACAAAAATAGAGACGACAAAACGTTCATGTAATTCAATCTATTCCAAACTGCGTGATGCCATGCTTTAAGCTTCATTTATAAGCCTTTACTAAATGAGCACCGATGATCAGTTTAGAATGAACACTTTAACTAGTCGATCAACTTGATATTTCCGCACTAAATCGTCCGTAACTTTTGATTTAGAGCTCTGAAGCACAGGAATCCAATGCCCACGTTAAGCTAGCTCAATTTTCTATATTGTAACAAAATTTGAAACTGAAATAGATACGACAAAGCATCCAAGTAATCCAATCTATTGAAAATTGTGTGATGCCATGTATTTCTCTACATTTATAAGCTTTTACACAATGAGCACCAATAATCAGTTTAGAATGATCATTTTAACTGGCCGATCAACGTGTCATGTGTACAATAAATGGTCTACAATTTGTCATTTATAGCTCAGAATCACACGAATCCAATGCCCATATTAAGATAGTTCAGTTTTCTAAATTGTGAAAAATTTGAAACAGAACTAGATACTAAAAAGCGTCCAAGTAATCCATTCTATCCCAAACTGCGTGATGTCATGGATTATGCTTCATTTATAAGCGTTTACTCAATGGGCACAATTGATTAGTTAAGAATGATCACTTTAATTGGCCGATCAACTTAAGTTGTCCGCACTAAATCGTCCATAACTTTTGATTTAGAGTTTGAGACACACGAATCCAATGCCCACATTAACCCAACACAATTTTCTATATTTTGACAAAATTTGAATCAGAAGTAGAGACGACAAAGCATCTAAGTAATCCAATCTATCCAAAACTGTGTGATTCCATGCATTATACTTCATTTATAAGCCTTTAATCAATGAGCACCAATGATCAGTTAGAATAATCACTTTATTTGGCCGATCAACTTGACATATGCACACTAAATCGTCAGTAACTTTTGATTTATAGCTCAGAATGCCATGAATCCAATGCCCACATTAAGCTATTTCAATTTTCTATATTGTGACAAAATTTGAGACAGAACTAGATACTTCAATGCATCCAAGTACTACAATCTTACCCAAACTGCGTGATTCCATGAATTATGTTTCATTTATAAACTTTTACTCAATGAGCACAAATGATCAGTTTAGAATAATCATATTAACTGGCCGATCAACTTGACATGTCCACACTAAATCCTTCATACTTTCTCATTTACAGTTCAAAAACACACGAATCCATTGCCCACGTTAAACTAGCTCAATTTTCTATATTGTAATAAACTTTGAGACAAAAATAGATACGACAAAGCGTCCAAGTAATCCAATCTATCCAAAACTACGTGATGCCATGCATTATGCTTCATTTATAAGCCTTTACTCAAGGAGCACTAACGATCAGTTTATAATGATCACTTTAACTGGCCGATCAACTTGACATATCCTCACTAAATCGTCTGTAACTTTTTATTTATAGCTCAGAATGACACGAATCCAATGCCCACGCTAAGCTAGTTCAATATTTTATTGTGACAAAATTTTAAACAGAATTGGATACGAAAAACCAACCAAATAATCTAAACTATCCTAAACTGCGTGATGCCATGCATTATGCTTCATTTATAAGCCTTTACTCAATAAGCACTAATGATCAGTTTAGAATGGTCACTTTAACTGGTTGATCAACTTGACATGTCTGCACTAAATCGTCCGTAACTTTTGATTTATGGCTCAGAATGACACGAATCCAATGGGCACATTAAACTATTTCAATTTTCTATATTGTGACAAAATTTGAAACAGAACTAGATATGACAAAGTTTCCAAGTAATCCAATATATCCAAAACTGTGGTGATGCCATATCTAATGCTTCATTTATAAGCCATTACTCAATGAGAACCAACGATCAGTTTAGAATGATCTCTTTAAGTGGCCAATCAACTTCATATGTCAGCACTAAATCGTCCATAACTTTTGATTTATATCTCAGAATGACATGAATCACTTGCCCACATTAAGATATTTCAATTTTCTATATTGTGACAAAATTTGACACAGAACTAGATAAGACTAAGTGTCCAAGTAATCCAATCAATCCCAAATTGCGTGATGCCATGCATTATGCTTCATTTATAAGCCTTTACTCAATGAGCACCAATTATCATTTTAGAATGATCATTTTAACTGGCTACTCAACTAGAAATGTCCGCACTAAATCGTCCGTAACATTTTATTTAGAGCTAAAAATGACACGAATCCAATGCCCACATTAAGCTAGCTAAATTTTTTATACTGTAACAAAATATGAGACCGAAATGGAGACGACAAGCTGTCCATGTATTCTAATCTATCCAATCTATCCAAACTACTTGATGCCATGCTTTATGCTTCATTTATAAGCTTTTACTTAATGAGCACCAATGATCTGTTTAGAATAATCATATTAACTGGCCGATCAACTTGACATGTCTATAGTAAATCGTCCGTAATTTTTGATTTTGAGTTCAGAATGACACAAATCCAATGCTCATGTTAAACTAGATAAATTTTCTATATTTTGATAAAATTTGAGACAGAACTAGATAAAACAAAGCCCTTACTCAATGAGCTCCGAATGACACGAATCCAATACCCACACTAAGCTAGCTTAATTTTCTATATTTTGACAAAATTTGAAACAGAAATAGAGATGACAAAGTGTCCAAGTAATCCATTCTATCCCAAAATGCATGATGCCATGATTTATGCTTCATTTATTAGCCTTTAGTTAGTGAGCACCAATGATCAGTTTTGAATGATCACTTTAACTGGCCGATCAACTTGACATTTCTGCACTAAATCGTTCGTAACTTTTATTTAGAGCTAAGAATGACACGAATCCAATGCCCACGTTAAGCTAGCTCAATTTTCTATATTTTGACATATTTGAGACAAAAATAGAGACGACAAAACGTTCATGTAATTCAATCTATTCCAAACTGCGTGATGCCATGCTTTAAGCTTCATTTATAAGCTTTTACTAAATGAGCACCGATGATCAGTTTAGAATGAACACTTTAACTAGTCGATCAACTTGATATTTCCGCACTAAATCGTCCGTAACTTTTGATTTAGAGCTCTGAAGCACACGAATCCAATGCCCACGTTAAGCTAGCTCAATTTTCTATATTGTAACAAAATTTGAAACTGAAATAGATACGACAAAGCGTCCAAGTAATCCAATCTATTGAAAATTGTGTGATGCCATGTATTTCTCTACATTTATAAGCTTTTACACAATGAGCACCAATAATCAGTTTAGAATGATCATTTTAACTGGCCGATCAACGTGTCATGTGTACAATAAATGGTCTACAATTTTTCATTTATAGCTCAGAATCACACGAATCCAATGCCCATATTAAGATAGTTCAGTCTTCTAAATTGTGAAAAATTTGAAACAGAACTAGATACTAAAAAGCGTCCAAGTAATCCATTCTATCCCAAACTGCGTGATGTCATGTATTATGCTTCATTTATAAGCGTTTACTCAATGGGCACAATTGATTAGTTAAGAATGATCACTTTAATTGGCCGATCCACTTAAGTTGCCGCACTAAATCGTCCGTAACTTTTGATTTAGAGTTTAAAACTCACAAATCCAATGCCCACATTAACCCAACACAATTTTCTATATTTTGACAAAATTTGAAACAGGAATAGAGACGACAAAGCATCTAAGTAATCCAATCTGTCCAAAACTGTGTGATTCCATGCATTATACTTCATTTATAAGCCTTTACTCAATGAGCACCAATGTTCTGTTAGAATAATCACTTTATTTGGCTGATCAACTTGACATGTGCGCACTAAATCGTCAGTAACTTTTGATTTATAGCTCAGAATGACATGAATCCAATGCCCACATTAAGCTATTTCAATTTTCTATATTGTGACAAAATTTGAGACAAAACCAGATACTTCAATGCATCCAAGTAATCCAATATTACCCAAACTGCGTGATTCCATGAATTATGTTTCATTTATAAACTTTTACTCAATGAGCACCAACGATCAGTTTAGAATAATCATATTAACTGGCCGATCAACTTGACATGTCCACACTAAATTGTCCGTCAGTTTTGATTTAGAGCTCAGAATGACACGAATACAATTCCCACGTTAAGAAAGCTCAATTTTATATATTTTAACAAAATTTGAGACAGAAATAGAGACCACAAAGCGTCCAAGTAATCCAATCTATCCAAACTACTTGATGTCATGCTTTATGCTTCATTTATAAGCGTTTACTTAATGAACACCAATGACCTGTTTAGAATGATCACTTTAACTGGCCACTCCACTTGACATGCACGCACTAAATCGTCCGTAATTTTTGATTTAAAGCTCATAATGACACGAATCCAATGCCCACGTTAATCTAGCTCAATTTTATATATTGTAACAAAATTTGAGACAGAACTAGATACGACAAAGTGTTCAAGAAATCCAATCTATCCAAAACTAATTGGTGACATGCATTATTCTTCATTTATAAGCCTTTACTCAATGAGCACCATTGATCAGTTTAGAAGATCACAGTAAATGGCCGATCAACTTGACATTTCCCCACTATATCCCTTGTAATTTTTAATTTAGAGCTCTGAAACACACGAATCCAATGCCCACGTTAACCAATCTCAATTCTCTATAGTGTAACAAAATTTGAGACAGAAAAAGATAAGACAAAGCGTCCAAGTAAGTCAGTCCATCCCCAACAGCGTTTTGCCATGCATTACTTATCATTTATAAGCTTTTACTCAATGAGCACCAATGATTAGTTTATAATGACCACTTTAACTGGCCGATAACCTTGACATGTCCTCTCTAAATCATCTGTAACTTTTGTTTTATAGCTCAGAATAGCATAATTTTCTATATTTTGACAAAATTTGAAATAGAAATAGAGATGACAAAGCGTCGAAATAATACAATCTATCCCAAAATGCGTGATGCCATGATTTATGCTTCATTTATAAGCCTTTACTTCATGAGCAACACTGATAAATTTAGAATGATCACTTTAACTGGCCAATCAAGTTGACATGTTCGCACTAAATCGTCCGTAAGTTTTGGTTTAGAGCTTAGAAACACACGAATCCAATACCCAAGTTAAGCTATCTCAATTTTCTATATTGTAACAAAATTTGAGACATTAATAGATATGACAAAGTTTCCAAGTAATCCAATCTATCCAAAACTGTGGTGATGTCATGCATTATGCTTCATTTATAAGCCATTACTCAATGAGCACCAACGATCAGTTTAGAATGATCTCTTTAACTGTCCGATCAACTTCATATGTCAGCACTAAATCGTCCATAACTCTTGATTTATATCTCAGAATGACACAAATCCATTGCCCACATTAAGCTATTTCAATTTTCTATATTGTGACAAAATTTGACACAGAACTAGATACGACTAAGTGTCCAAGTAATCCAATCAATCCCAAATTGTGTGATGCCATGCATTATGCTTCATTTATAAGCCTTTACTCAATGAGCACCAATTATCATTTTAGAATGATCATTTTAACTGGCTACTCAACTGGAAATGTCCGCACTAAATCGTCCGTAACATTTTATTTAGAGCTAAAAATGACACGAATCCAATGCCCACATTAAGCTAGCTAAATTTTTTATACTGTAACAAAATATGAGACCGAAATGGAGATGACAAACTGTCCAAGTATTCCAATCTATCCAATCTATCCAAACTACTTGATGCCATGCTTTATGCTTCATTTATAAGCTTTTACTTAATGAGCACCAATGATTTGTTTAAAATGATCACTTTAACTGGCCACTCAACTTGACATGTCAACACCAAATTGTCCGTAACTATTGATATAGAACTCAAAATGACACGAATCCAATGCCCACGTTAAGGTAGCTCATTTCTCTATATTTTGACAAAATGTGAAACAGAAATAGAGACGACAAAGCGTCCAAGTAATCCAATCTATCCAAACTGTTTGTTGCCATGCTTTATGCCATGCTTTATACTTCATTTATAAGACTTTACTTAATGAGCACCAATGATTTGTATAGAATGATTAATTTAACTGGCCACTCAACTTGATATGGCAGCACCGAATCGTCCGTAAATTTTGATTTAGAGCTCAGAATGACACGAATCCAATGCCGATATTAAACTAGCTCATTTCTCTATAGTTTCACAAAATTTGAGACATAAATAGAGACGACAAAACATACAAATTATCCAATCTATCGCAAACTGCGTGGTTCCATGCATTATGCTTCATTTATAAGTATTTACTAAATGAGAACCAATGATCAGTTTAGAATGATCACTTTAACTTGCCGATCAACTTGACATGTCAGCACTAAATTGTCCGTAACTTTTGATTTTTGGCTCAAAATGACATGAATCCATTGCCCACAATACGCTAGCTCACTTTTCTATATTGTAACAAAATGTGAGACAAAAATAGATATGACAAAGCATCCAAGTAATTCAATCCATCCAAAACTGTGTGATGCCATGTACTATGCTTCATTTATAACCCTTTACTCAATGAGCACCAATGTTAGTTTAGAATTATCATATTAACTGGCCGATCAACTTGACGTGTCCGCACTGAATCGTTCGTAAATTATTATTTAGGGCTCAGTAAAACACGAATCCAATGCCCATGTTATAGTAGCTAAATTTTCTATATTTTGACTAATTTGAAACAAAAATACCGACGACAAAGAGTCCAAGTAATCCAATCTATCCCAAACTGCGTGATGTCATACTCTATGTTTCATTTATAAGCCTTTAGTTAATGAGCACCAATGATCAGTTTAGAATGATCACTTTAACTGGCTGATCAACTTGACATGTCCGCACTAAATCGTGTGTATTTTCGATTTAGAGCTCTAAAACACACGAATCCAATGCCCACGTTAAGCTAGCTCAATTTTCTATTTAGTAATAAAATTTGAGACATAAATAGATATGACAAGCATCCAAGTAATCCAATATATCCAAAATTGTGTGATGCCATACATTATGCTTCAACTATCAGCCTTTACTCAGTGAGCACCAATGATAAGTTTAGAAAGATCAATTTAACTGGCCGATCGACATGACTTGTCCACCCTAAATCGTCCGTAATTTTTGATTTAGAGCTCGGAAGGAAATGAATCCAATGTCCGCATTAAGCTAGTTCAAATTTCAATATTGTGAAAAAATTATAGGTAGAACTAGATACAACAAAGCGTCCAAGTAATCCAATCTATCCCTAACTGCACGATGCATTGCCTTATGCTTTATTTATAAACCTTTACTCAATGAGCACCACTGATTAGTTTAGAATGATCACTATAACAGACTGATCAACTTGACTTGTCCTCACTATCAGCCTTTACTTAATGAGCACCAATAATAAGTTTAGAATGATCACTTTATCTGGTCGATCAACTTGACATGTCCTCACTAAATGGTCTGTAACTACTTGATGCCATGCTTTATGCTTTATTTATAAGGCTTTACTTAATGAGCACCAATGATCAGGTTATAATGATTAGTTTAACTGGCGGATCAACTTGAGTTGTGCACACTAAATTATGTGTATTTTTCTATTTGAGCTCATAAACACAGAAATCTAATGCCCACATTAAGCTAGCTCAATTTTCTATATTGTAACAAAAATTAAGACAAAAATTAGATATGACAGAGCGTCGAAGTAATCCAATCTATCCAAAACTGTGTGATGCCATGCATTATGCTTCATTTATAAGCTTTTACTCTATGAGCACCAATAATAAGTTTAGAATGATCACTTTAACTGGTCGATCAACTTGACATGCCCTCATTAAATCATCCATAACTTTTTATTCAGAGTTTAGAATGACACGAATCCAATGCCCACATTAAGCTAGTTCAACTTTCAATATTGTGACAAAATTTGAGACAAAATTACATACAATAAAGCATCAAAGTAATCCAATCTACCCCAAATTGTGTGATGCCATAATGCATGGCACCAATGATCACCAATGATCAGTTTAGAATGATCTCATTAACTAGCCGATCAACTTGACATTTCCACACGAAATCGTCCGTAACTTTTGATTTAGAGCTCTGAAAGACATGAATCCAATTCCCATGTTAAGCTAGCTTACTTTTCAATATTGAAACAAAATTTGAGACTGAAATAGATACGACAAAGCATCCAAGTAATCCAATCTATCAAAAATTATGTGATGTCATGCAATATGCTTCATTTATAAGCATTTACTCAATGAGCACAAATGATCAGTTTATAATGATCATTTTAACTGACCGTTCAACTTGACATGTCCGTACTAAATCGTCTGTAACTGTTTATTTATAACTCAAAGTTACACGAATCCAATGCCCACACTAAACTAGTTCAATTTTTTATATTGTGACAAAATTTGAAAAAAAACTAGATACGAGAAAGCGTTCAAGTAATCCAATCTATCCCAAACTGCATGATGTCAAGCATTATGGTTCATTTATAAGCCTTTAGCTCAATGAGTACCAACGATCAGTTTAGAATTATCAGTCTAGAATGATCACTTTACCTGGCCGATAAACTTGACATGTCTGCACTAAATCGTCCGATACTTTTCCTTTAGAGCTTAGAAACACACGAATCCAATGCCCATGTTAAGGTAGTTCAATTTTCTATATTGTAACAAAATTTGAGATATAAATAGATACGAAAAAGCGTCCAAGTAATCCAATCAATCCTAAACTGCTTGATGCCATGCATTATTTTTCATTTGTAAGCTTTTAATCAATGCACACCCATCATGAGTTTAGAATAATCATTTTAACTGGCCGATCAACTTGTCATGTCGACACTAAATATTCCATTACTTTTTATTTATAACTCAGAATGACAGTAATCCAATGCCCACATTAACCTAGTTGAATTTTCTGTATTGTGACAAAATTAGAAACAGAACTAGATACGACAAATCGTCCTAATCCAATCTATCTAAACTGCATGATGCCATGCATTATGCTTCATTTATAAGCTTTTACTCAATGAGCACCAATGATCAATTTAGAGTGATCACTATAATTTGCCGATCAACTTATTCTACCGGAATCATCTATAAATTTTGATTTAGAGCTCAAAAACACATGAATATAATGCCCATGTTAAGCTAGCTTAAATTTCTATATTGTAACAAAATTTGAGACAAAAATAGATATGACAAAGCGTACAAGTAATCCAAATTATTCAAAATTGTGTGATGCCATGCATTATGATTCATTTATAAGCCTTTACCAACGAGCACCGATGATCAGTTGTGAATGATCACTTTACTAGCTGATAAACTTGACAATTCTACACTAAATCATACGTTACCTTTGATTTAATGCTCCGAAAGAGACGAATCCAATACCCACGTTAAGATAGCTCAATTTTCTATATTGTAACAAAATTTGAGATAAAAATAGATACGATAAAGCATCCAAGTAATCCAATCTATCCCGAACTTCATGATGCCATGCATTACTTTTCATTTGTAAGCTTTTACTCAATGAGCACTAATGATCAGTTTAGAATGATCAATTTAACTGGCCGATCAACTTGTTACGTCGACACTAAATTGTCCATAACTTTTGATATATTGATCAGAACAACACGAATCCAATGCCCACTTTAATCTAATTCAATTTTTATATTATCATAAAATTTAAAACAGAACTAGCTACGCCAAAGCGTCCAAGTAATCCAATGTAGCCCAAACTGCGTGATGCCATGCATTTTGCTTCATTTATAAGCCTTTACTATATGAGCACCATCATCAGATTAGAATGACAACTTTAAGTGGCCAATCAACTTGACATGTCCGCAATAAATCGTGCATAACTTTTTGTTTAGAGCTCAGAAACACACGAATCCGATGCCCATGTTAAGGTAGCTTAAATGTCTATATTTTAACAAAATTTGAAACATAAATAGATACGACACAGCGTCCAAGTAATCCAATCTATCAAAAACTGTGTGATGGCATGCATTATGCTTCATTAATAAGCCTTTAATCAATGAGCACCAATGATAAGTTTAGAATGATAACTTTAACTAGACGATCAACTTGACATGTCCGCGTTAAATAGTCCGTAACTTTTGATTTATAGGTCAGAATGACACGAATCCAATGCGCACATTAAGCTATTTTCAACTTTCTATATTGTGACAAAATTTGAAACAGAACTAGATACGACAAATTGTTTAAGTATTCCAATCTATCCGAAGCTGCGTGATGCCAGTCATTATGCTTCAATTATAAGCCTTTACTCAATGAGCACCAATGATCAGTTTAGAATGATCACTTTGGAATGATCATTTTAACTGGTCGATCAACTTGACATGTCCGCACTAAATCATTTTTTACTTTTGATTTAGAGCTCAGAAAGACACGAATCCAATGCTCACGTTAAGATAGCCACATTAACCTAGTTCAATTTTCTATATTGTGACAAATTTTGAAACAGAACTAGATACGACATAGCAAACCAGTAATCCAATCTATCCCAAACTGCATGATGCCTTGCATTTTGTTTCATTTATAAGCTTTTACTCAATGTGCAGCAATGATAAGTTTAGAATTATCACTTTAACTGGCCGATCAAGTTGACATGTGCGCACTAAATCGTCCGTAACTCTTGATTTAGATATAAGAAACATATGAATCCAATGCCCACGTTAAGCTAGCTCAATTTTCTATATTTTAACACAATTTGAGACAGAAATAGATACTACAAAGTGTACAAGTAATCCAATCTATCCAAAACTCTGTGATTCCATGCATTATGCTTCATTTATAAGCCTTTACTCAATGAGCACCAATGATAAGTTGAAAATGATCACTTTAACTTGCCGGTCAACTTGACATGTCCACACTAAATAATCTGTAACTATTATTTAGTGCTCAAAATGACACGAATCCAATGCCCACAATAAGCTAGTTTAATTTTCTATATTGTGGGAAAATTTGAGATAGAAATAGATACGACAAGGCATCCAAGTAATCCAATCTATCCCAAACTGCATGATGCCATGCATTTTGCTTCATTTATAAGCCTTTACTCAATGCACACCAATGATCAGTTTAGAATTATCACTTTAACTAGCCAATCAACTTGACATATCTACACTAAATCGTTTGTAACTTTTGATTTATAGCTCAGAATGACACGAATCCAATGCCCACATTACGCTAGTTCAATTTTCTATATTGTAACAAAATTTGAGATAGAACTACATACGAAAAAGTGTCCAAGTAATCCAATCTATCTCAAACTACGTGA
Source organism: Pugionium dolabratum (assembly GCA_018901945.1). Lineage (NCBI taxonomy): Eukaryota > Viridiplantae > Streptophyta > Magnoliopsida > Brassicales > Brassicaceae > Pugionium > Pugionium dolabratum. Next base: position 516,128 of record JAEVFF010000108.1, on the reverse strand, counting down.
TACCATGCATTATGCTTCATTTATAAGCCTTTACTCAATAAGCAACAATGATCAATTTAGAATGATCACTTTAACTGATCAACTTGACATGTCCACACTAAATCGTCCGTAACTTTTGATTTATAGCTTAGAATGACACGAATCCAATTCCCACATTAATCTAGTTCAATTTTCTATACTGTCACAAAATTTTAGACATAACTAGATTCGACAAAGTGTTCAAGTAATTGAATCTATCCCGAACTGCATAAGGCCATGAGTTATTCTTCATTTATAAGCCTTTATTCAATGAGCACCAATGATCAGTATAGAATTATCACTTTAACTGGCCTATCAACTTGACATTTTCGCACTAAATCATCCGTTACTTTTGATTTAGAGCTGAGAGAGACACGAATCTAATGTCCACGTTATGGTAGCTCAATTTTCTATATTGTAACAAAATTTTTGATAGAAATAGATACGACAAAGCGTCCAAGTAATCCAATCTATCCCAAACTCCGTGATGCCATGCATTATTTTTCATTTGTAAGCTTTTACTCAATGAGCACCAATGATCAGTTTAGAATGATCATTTTAACTGGCTGATCAACTTGTCATTTCGGCACTAAATGGTACATAACTTTTGATGTATAGCTTAGAATGAGACGAATCCAATGGCCATATTAAGCTATTTCAATTTTCTATATTATGAATAAATTTGAATTAGAACTAGATACGACAAAGCGTCCAAGTAATCGAATCTATCCCAAACTGTGTGATGCCATGCATTTTGCTTCATTTATAAGTATTTACTCAATGAGCACCAATGATCAGTTTAGAATGATCACTTTAACTGGCCGATCAACTTGACATGTCCGCACTAAATCGTCCACAACTTTTGATTTATTGCTCAAAATGACTCAAAACCAATGCCCACATTAAGCTAGTTCAATTTCCTATATTGTTACAAAATTTGAGCCATAATTAGATTCGATAAAGCGTCCAAGTAATCCAATCTATTGAAAAATGCGTGATGCCATGCAATATGCTTCATTTATAAGCCATTACTATATGAGCACCAATGATCAATTTCAAATAATCATTTTAACTTGCCGATCAGCTTTGACATGTCCACACTCAATTGTCTCTAACTTTTGATTTAGAGCTCAGAATGATAGGAATCCAAAACCCACATTAACCAAGCTTAATTTTCTATATTTTGAGAAAATTTGAGATAGAAATAGAAAGGACAAAGCGTCCAAGTATTCCCATCTATCCAAACTACTTGATGCCATGCTCTATGCTTCATTTATAAGGCTTTACTTAATGAGCACCATTGATCAGTTTCGAATGATCGCTTTAACTGGCCGTTTAACTTGACATTTCTACACTAAATCGTGTGTATTTTCCGATTTAGAGCTCCGAAACACACGAATCCAATTTCCATGTTAAGCTAGCTCAATTTTCTTTAGTATAAAAAAATTGATACAAAATTAGATATGAAAAAGCGTCCAAGTAATCCGATCTATCCAGAATTGTGTGATGCCATGCATTATGCTTCATTTATAAGCCTTTACACAATGAGCACCAATGATCAGTTTAGATTGAGCACTTTAACTAGCCAATAACTTGCCAGTTCTACACGTAATCGTCCGTAACTTTTGATTTAGAGCTCTGAATGACACGAATCCAATCCGCACATTAAGCTTGTACAACTTTCAATATTGTGACAAACTTTTGAGACAGTACTAGATACGACAAAGCATCGAAGTAATCCAATCTATCTCAAAATGCATGATGCCATTCCTTATGCTTCATTTATAAGCCTTTAATCAATGAGCACAAATGATCAGTTTAGAATGATCACTTTCACTAGCCGGTTAACTTGACATGTACACACTTAATCGTATGTAACTTTTGATTAGAGATCAAAATGACACAAATCCAATTCCCACATTATGCTAACTCAATTTTGTCTATTGAAACAAAATTTGACACTGAAATAGATAGGACAAACCATCCAAGTAATCCAATCAATCGAAAACTGTGTGATGCCATGCATTATACTTCATTTATAAGTCTTTACTCAATGAACACCAATGATCAGTTTAGAATGATCATTTTTACTGGCCGATCAACTTGAAGTGTCCTCACTAAATTGTTCGTAACGTTTTATTTATAGCTCAGAATGACACGAATCTAATGCCCACATTAAGCTAGATTAATTTTCTATATTTTGACAAAATTTGAAACAGAAATAAAGATGAAAAAGCGTCAAATAATCCAATCTATCCCAAAATGCGTTATTCCATGCTTTATGCTTCATTTATAAGCTTTTACTTAATGAGCACCAAGGATCAGTTTAGAATAATAACTTTAACTGGCCAATCAACTTGACAAGTCTCCACTAAATCTTCTGTAACGTTTTATTAAGAGCATGCCCACGTTAACCTAGCTCAATTTTCTATATTTTAACGAAATTTGAGATAGAAATAGAGACGACAAAGCGTCCAAGTAATCCAATCTATCCAAACTACTTGATGCCATGCATTATGCTTCATTTATAAGCCTTTACTTAATGAGCAACAATGATCTGTTTAGAATGATCACTTTAACTAGCCACTCAACTTGACATGTCCACTCTAAATTGTCCATAACCTTTGATTTGGAGCTCAGAATGAAACAAATCCAATGCGCACGTTAAGCTAACTCAATTTTCTATATCGAAGCAAAACTTGAGACAGAAATAGATTCGACAAAGCATCCAAGTAATCCAATCTATCCAAAATTGTGTGATGCCATGCATTATGATTCATTTATATGCCTTTACACAATGAGCACTAATGATCAGTTTAGAATAATCATTTTAACTGGCCGATCAACTTGACATGACCGCACTAAATCGTCCGTAACCTTTTATTTATAACTCAAAATTACATGAATCCAATGCCCACATTAAACTAGTTAAATTTTCTATATTGTGACTAAATTTGAAACAAAACTAGATACGACAAAGTATTCAAGTAATTCAATCTATCCCAAACTATGTGATGTCAAGCATTATGGTTCGTTTATAAGCCTTTACTCAATGCGCCCCAATGATCAGTTTAGAATTATCAGTTTAGAATGATCGCTTTATCTGGTCGATCAACTTTACATGTCCACAATAAATCGTCAGATAGTTTTGATTTAGAGCTTAGAAAAACATGAATCCAATGCCCACATTAAGGTAGCTCAATTTTCTATATTGTAACAAAATTTTAGAAATAAATAGATACGACAAAGCGTTCAAGTAATCCAATCCATCCTGAACTGCGTCATGCCATGCATTATTTTTCATTTGTATGGTTTTACTCAATGAGCACCAATCATCAGTTTAGAATGATCATTTTAACTGGCCATCAACTTGTCATGTCGGCACTAAATATTCCATTACTTTTGATTTATAGGTGAGAATGACATGAATCCAATGCCCACATTAAGCTAGTTAAATTTTCTGTATTATGACAAAATTTGAAACATAACTAGATACGACAAATCGTCGAAGTAATCAAATCTCTCTAAAGTACGTGATGTTGTGCATTATGCTTCATTTATAAACCTTTACTCAGTAAGCACGAATGATCAGTTTAGAGTGATCACTTTAACTGTCCGATCAACTTTACATATCCGCACTAAATCGTCCGTAACTTATGATTTAGAGCTCAGAAACACACGAATCAAATGCCCACGTTAAACTAGCTCAAATTTCTATATTGAAACAAAATTTGGGACAAAAACAGATATGACAAAGCGCCCAAGTAATCCAAACTATCCAAAACTATGTGATGTCATGCAATATGCTTCATTTATAAGCCTTTACTCAATGAGCACCAATGATCAGTTTAGAATGATCACTTTACTGGCCGTTAAACTTGATATTCTCGCACTAAATGGTCCGTCAGTTTTGATTTAGAGCTCAGAAAGACACGAATCCAATGGCCACGTTAAGGTAGCTCAATTTTCAATATTGTAACAAAATTTGAGATAGAACTAGAGACGAAAAAGCGTCAAAATAATCCAATATATCCCAAACTGCGTGATGCCATGCTTTATGCTTCATTTATAAGCTTTTACTTAATGAGCACCAATGATCAGTTTAGAATAATAACCTTAACTGGCCGATCAACTTGACAGGTCTCCACTAAATCGTCCGTAACATTTTATTAAGAGCATGCCCACGTTAAGCTAGCCCAATTTTCTATATTTTAACAAAATTTGAGACATAAATTCATACGACAAAGAGTCCAAGTAATCCAATCTATCGAAAACTGTGTGATGGCATGCATTATGCTTCATTTATAAGCCTTTATTGAGCACCAATTATCAATTTAGAATGATCACTTTAACTGGAGGATCAACTTGACATATCCGCGTTAAATCATCTCTAACTTTTGATTTATAGCTCAGAATGACACGAATCCAATGCGCACATTAAGCTAGTTCAATTTTCTATATTTTGACAAAATGTGAAACCGAATTAGATACGCAAACCATTCAAGTATTCCAATCTATCCCAAGCTGCGTGATATCATGCATTATCCTTCAATTATAAGCCTTTACTCAATGAGCACCAATGATTAGTTTAGAATGATCACTTAACAACGATCTCTTTAAATGGCAGATCTTCTTGACATGTCCGCACTAAATCGTTTATTAGTTTTGATTTAGAGCTCCGAAAGACACGAATCCAGTGCTCACGTTAAGGTAGCTCAATTTTCTATATTGTAACAAAATTTGAGATAGAAATAGATACGACAAAGCGTCCATGTAATCCAATATATCCCAAAATGCGTGATGCCACGCAATGAGCACCAATGATCAGTTCAAAATGATCATTTTAACTGGTTGATAACCTTGTTATGTCGGCACTAAATGGTCCATAACTTCTGATTTATAGCTCGTAATGACACGAATCCAATACCCACATTAAGCTAGTTCAATTTTCTATATTGTGACAAAATTTGAGACAGAGCTAGATACGAAAAAGTGTCTAAGTAATCAAATCTATCAAAAACGGAATGATCCCATGCATTTTGTTTCATTTATAAGCCTTTACTCAATGCTCACCAATGATCTGTTTGTAATGATCACTTTTACTGGCCGATCAACTTGCACGTGCACACTAAATCGTCCATAATTTTTGATTTAGAACTCCGAAACACACAAATCCAATGCCAACGTTAAACTAGCTCAATTTTTCTATATTTTAACAAAATTTAAGACAGAAATAGATACAACAAAGTGTCCAAGTAATCCAATCTATCCAAAACAGTGTGATTCCATGCATTATGCTTCATTTATAAGCCTTTACTCAATGAGCACCAATGATCAGTTTAACTGGCCCATCAACTTGACATTTCCGCACTAAATCATCCTTAACTATATATTTATAGCTCAAAATGACATGATTCCAATGGCCACATTAAGCTAGTTCAATTTTCTATACTGTGACAAAATTTGAGACAGAACTAGATACGGAAAGTTGTTCAAGTAATCTAATCTATCCAAAAATGTGTGATGCCATGCATTATGCTTCATTTATAAGCTTTACTCAATGAGCACCAATGATCAGTTTAGAATGATCACTTAGAATGATCACTTTAACTGGGTGATCAACTTGACATGCCCACACTAAATCGTTCTTACTTTTGATTTAGAGCTTAGAAAGACACGAATCCAGTGCTGACGTTAATGTTGCTCAATTTTCTATATTGTAGCAAAATTTGAGATAGAAATAGAAACGACAAACTTTCCATGTAATCCAATCTATCCCAAACTGCGTGATGCCATTCATTATTTTTCATTTGTAAGCTTTTTCTCAATTAGCACCAATGATCAGTTTAGAATGATCACTTTTACTGGCCGATCAACTTGTCATGTCAACATTAACTGGTCCATTACTTTTGATTTATTGCTCAGAATGAAATGAATCTAATGCCCACATTAAACTAGTTGAATTTTCTGTATTGTGACAAAATTTGAAACAGAACTAGATACGACAAATTGTCCAAGTAATCCAATCTATTTAAGCTGCGTGATGCCATGCATTCTGCATCATTTATAACCCTTTACTCAATGAGCACCAATGATCAGTTTAGAGTGATCACTTTAACTGGCCGATCAACTTGACATATTCGCAATAAATTATCCGTAACTTCAGATTTAGAGCTCCGAAACACACGAATCTAATGCCCACGTTAAGATAGCTCAAATTTCTATATTGTATCAAAATTTGAGACAAAAATAAATATGACAAAGCGTCCAAGTAATCCAAACTATCCAAAACTGTGTGATGTGCATTATGCTTCATTTATAAGCCTTTACTCAGTGAGCATCAATGATCAGTTTAGAATGATCACTTTACATGCCGATAAACTTGACATTTCTACACAAAATAGTCTGTTACTTTTGATTTGGAGTTCCGAAAGAAACGAATCTAATGCCCACGTTAAGGTAGCTCAATTATCTATATTGTAACAAAATTTGAGAAAGAAATAGATACGATAAAGGGTCCAAGTAATCCAATCTATCCCAAACTGCGTGATGCCATGCATTATTTTTCATTTGTAAACTTTTACTTAATGAGCACCAATGATCAGTTTAGAATAATCATTTTAACTGGTCGGTCAACTTGTCATGTGGGCACTAAATGGTCCATAACTTTTGATTTATAGATCAGAATGACACGAATCTAATGCCCACATTAATCTAATTCAATTTTCTATATTGTCATAAATTTGAAATAGAACTAGATAGGCCAAAGCGTCCAAGTAATTCAATATATCCCAAACTGCGTAATGCCATGCATTTTGCTTCATTTATAAGCCTTTACTCAATGAGCACCATCATCAGTTTAGAATGATCACTTTAACTGGCAGATCAATTAGACATGTCCGCAATAAAATTGTCCATAACTTTTTATTTAGAGCTCAGAAACACACAAATCCAATGTCCACGTTAAGCTAGCTCAATTTTCTATATTTTAACAAAATTTAAGATAGAAATAGATATGACAAAGAGTCCAAGTAATCCAATCTATCGAAAACTGTGTGATGGCTTGCATTATGCTTCATTTATAAGCCTTTACTGAGCACCAATGATAAATTTAAAATGATCACTTTAACTGGACGATCAACTTGAAATGCCACGTTAAATCATCCGTAACTTTTGATTTATAGCTCAGAATGACACAAATCGAATGCGCACATTAAGCTAGTTCAATTTTCTATATTGTGACAAAATGTCAAACCGAACCAGACACGCAAAGCATTAAAGTATTCCAATCTATCCCAAGCTTTGTGATGTCATGCATTATGCTTCAATTATAAACCTTTACTCAATGAGCACCAATGATCAGTTTATAATGATCACTTTAGAATGATCTCTTTAACTCGCCGATCAACTTGAAATGTTCACACTAAATCGTTCGTTAGTTTTGATTTTGAGCTCCGAAAGACACGAATGCAATGCTCACATTCAGGTAGCTCAATTTTATATATTGTAACAAACTTTTAGATAGAAATAGATATGACAAAGCGTCCATGTAATCCAATATATCCCAAACTGCGTCATGCCATGCAATATTTTTCATTTGTAAGCTTTTACTCAATGAGCACCAATGATCAGTTCAGAATGATCATTTTAACTGGCTGATAACCTTGTTATGTAGGCACTAAATGGTCCATAACTTCTTATTTATAGATCATAATGACACGAATCCAATACCCACATTAAACTAGTACAATTTTGTATATTGTGACAAAATTTGAAACAGAACTAGATAAGACAACGCGTCTGAGTAATCCAATCTATCCCAAACTGCATGATGCCATGCATTTTCTTTCATTTATAAGCCTTTACTCAATGCGCACCAATGATCAGTTTAGAATGATCTCTTTAACGGGCTGATCAACTTGACACGTACACACTGAATCGTGCGTAATTTTTGATTTAGAACTCAGAAACACACGAATCGAATGCCTACGTTAAACTAGCTCAATTTTCTATATTTTAACAAAATTTGAGACAGAAATAGATACAACAAAGTGTCTAAGTAATCCAATCTATCCAGAACTGTTTGATGCCATGCATTATGCTTCATTTATAAGCCTTTACTTAATAAGCACCAATGATTGGTTAAAAATTATCAGTTTAACTGGCTCATCAACTTGATATGTCCGCACAAAATCATCCGTAACTATTGATTTATAGCTCAATATTACACGATTCCAATGGCCACATTAAGCTATTTCAATTTTCTATACTGTGACAAAATTTCAGACAGGACTAGATACGAAAAGGCGTTCAAGTAATCCAATCTATCCCAAATTGCGTGATACCATACATTATGCTCCGTATATAAGCCTTTACTCAATGAGCACCAATGATAAGTTTAAAATGATCACTTTAGAATGATCACTTTAACTGGGCGATCAACTTAACATGTCTGCACTAAATTGTTTGTCACTTTTGATTTCGAGCTCAGAAAGACACGAATCCAATGCTCAGGTTAATGTATCTCAATTTTCTATATTGTAGCAAAATTTGAGAGAAAATAGTTACGACAAAGTGTCCATGTAATCCAATATATCCCAAACTGTGTGACGCCATTCATTATTTTTCATTTGTAAGCTTTTACTCAATGAGCACCAACGATCAGTTTAGAATGATCATTTTAACGGGCCGGTCAACTTGTCGTGTTGGCCTTAAATGGTCCATTACTTTTGATTTGTAGCTCAGAATGACACGAATCCAATGCCCACATTAACCTAGTTGAATTTTCTGTATTGTGAAAAACTTTGAAACAGAACTAGATACGACGAATCATTCAAGTAATCCAATCTATCTAAGCTTCGTGATGCCACGCATTATGCTTCATTTAAAAGCTTTTACTCAATGGGCACCAATGATCTGTTTAGAGTGATCACTTTAACAGGTTGATCAACTTGACATATTCGCACTAAATTGTCCATAACTTTTGATTTAGAGCTCCAAAACAAACGAATCTAATGCCCACGTTAAGCTAGCTCAAATTTCTATATTGTAACAAAATTTGAAACAAAAATAGATATGACAAAGCGTCCAAGTAATCCAAACTATCCAAAACTATGTTATGCCATGCATTATGCTTCATTTATAAGCCTTTAGAGCATCAATGATCAGTTTAGAATGATCACTTTACATGTTGATAAACTTGACATTTCTGCACTAATTCGTCTGTTATTTTTTTATTTAGAGCTCATAGAGACACGAGTCCAATCTCCACGTTAAGGTAGCTCAATTTTCTATATTGTAACAAAATTTGAGGTAGAAATAGATACGATAAAGCGTCCATGTAATCTAATCTATCCCAAACTGTGTGATGCCATGCATTATATTTCATTTGTAAGCTTTTATTCAATGAGCACCAATGATCAGTTTAGAATGATCATTTTAACTCGCCGATCAACTTGTCATGTCGGCACTAAATCGTCCATAACTTTTGATTTATATATCAGAATGACACGAATCCAATGCCCACATTAATCTAATTTAATTTTCTATATTGTCATAAAATTTAAAACAGCACTAGCTATGATAAAGCATCCAAGTAATCCAATCTATCCCAAACTGCGTGATGCCATGCTTTTTGCTTCATTTATAAGCCTTTACTCAATGAGCACCATCATCAGTTTAGAATGATCACTTTAACAGGCCGATCAACTTGACATGTACGCTCTAAATTGTATATAACTTTTGATTTATAGCTCAGAATGACTCGAAACCAATGCCCACATTAAGCTAGTTCAATTTCCTATATTGTGACAAAGTTTGAGACATAACTAGATTCGACAAAGCAATCTATCCCAAACTGCATGATGCCAGGCATTATGCTTCATTTTTAAGCCATTACTCAATGACCACCAAAGATCAATTTCAAATAATCATATTAACTGGCCGATCAACTTGACATGTCCACACTCAATTGTCTCTAACTTTTTATTTACAGCTCAGAATGACACGAATCCAATACCCACTTTAAACAAGCTAAATTTTCTATATTTTGACAAAATTTGAGATAGAAATAGAAATGACAAAGCATCCAAGTATTCCCATCTATCCAAACTGCTTGATGCCATGCTTTATGCTTCATTTTTATGGCTTTACTTAATGAGCATCAAGCAGCTCTAAACTGATCAGTTTAACTACCCGATCAACTTGACATTTTCGCACTAAATCGTGGGTATTTCCGATTTAGAGCTCCAAAACATACGAATCCAATGCCCACGTTAAGCTAGCTTAATTTTCTTTATTGTAAAAATAAGTGAGACAGAATTAGATATGAAAGCGCCCAAGTAATCCAATCTATCCAAAACTGTGTGATGCCATGCATTATACTTCATTTATAAGCCTTTACTTAATGAGCAGAATGATCGGTTTAGAATGATCATTTTAACTGGCCAATCAATTTGAAATATCCGCACTAAATCGTGTCTAACTTTTCATTTAGAGCTCAGAATGACAAGAATCTAATGCCCACATTAAGCTAACTTAATTTTCTATATTTTGACAAAATTTGAAACAGAAATAGAAACGACAAAGCGTCAAAGTAATCCAATCTATCCCAAAATGCGTGATGCCTTGCTTTATGCTTCATTTATAAGCCTTTACTCAATGAGCACGAGTGATCAGTTTATAATGAGCACTTTAACTAGCCGATCAACTTGACATGTCTCCACGTAATCGTCCGTAACTTTTGATTTACAGCTCAGAATGACACGAATCCAATGCACACATTAAGCTAGTTCAACTTTCAATATTGTGACAAAATTTTGAGACAAAACTAGATACGACAAAGCGTCGATGTATCCAATCTATCCCAAAATGTGTGATGCCAGTCCTTATGCTTTATTTTTAAGCCTTTACTCAATGAGCACCAATGATCAGTTTAGAATGATCACTTTCACTAGCGGATAAACTTGACATGTCCACATTTAATCGTCCGTAACTTTTGATTTTGAGCTTAGAATGACACGAATCCAATTCCCATGTTAAGCTAGCTCAATTTTCTATATTGAAACAACTTTTTAGATTGAAATAGAGAGGAAAAAACATCCAAGTAATCCAATCTATCGAAAACTGTGTGATGCCATGCATTATGCTTCATTTATAAGCCTTTACTCAATGAGAACCAATGATCAGTTTAGAATGATCATTTTAACTGGCCAATCAACTTGAAATATCCGCACTACATTGTGTCTAACTTTTCATTTAGAGCTCAGAATGACACGAATCTAATGGCCACACTAAGCTAGCTTAATTTTCTATATTTTGACAAAATTTGAAACAGAAATAGAGATGACAATGCGTCAAAGTAATCCAATCTATCCGAAACTGTATGATGCGATGCTTTATGCTTCATTTATAAACCTTTACTCAATGGGCACCAATGATAAGTTTAGAATGATAACTTTAACTGGCCGATCAACTTGACATGTCTTACTAAATCATCCATAACTATTGATTTATATACCTCAAAATGACACGATTTCAATGCCCACATTAATCTAGTTAAAGTTTCTATACCGTGATAAAATTTTAGACAGAATTAGATACGAAAAGGCATTCAAGTAATCCAATCTATCCCAAAATGCGTGATGCCATGCATTATGCTTCATTTATAAGCCTTTACTTAATGAGCACCAATGATCAGTTTAGAGTGATCACTTTAGAATGATCACTTTAACTGGCGATCAACTTGACATGTCCACACGAAATCGTTCGTTAGTTTAGATTTAGAGCTCAGAAAGACACGAATCCAATGCTCACGTTAATGTAGCTCAATTTTCTATATTGTAGCAAAATTTGAGATAGAAATAGATACGACAAAGTGTCCATGTAATCCAATCTATCTCAAACTGCGTGATGTCATTCTTTATTTTTCATTTGTAAGCTTTTACTCAATGAACACCAATGATCAGTTTAGAAAGATAATTTTAACTGGCCGATCAACTTGTCATTCCGGCATTAAAGATAATTTTAACTGGCCGATCAACTGTTGAATTTTCTGTAATGTGACAAAATTTGAAACATAACTAGATACGACAAATCGCCAAAGTAATTCAATCTATTTAAAATGCGTGATGCCTTGCATCATGCTTTATTTATAAGCCTTTACTCAATGAGCACCAATGAACAGTTTAGAGTGATCACTTTAACTGGCCGATCAACTTGACATATTCACATTAAATTGTCCATAACTTTTGATTTAGAGCTCCGAAACACACGAATCTAATGCCCACGTTAAGATAGCTCAAATTTCTATATTGTTTCAAAATTTGAGACAAAATTAAATATGACAAAGCATCCAAGTAATCCAAACTATCCAAAACTGTGTGATGCCAATCATTATGTTTCATTTATAAGCCTTTACTCAATGAGCTCAATGATCAGTTTAGAATGATCACTTTACATGCTGATAAACTTGACATTTCTGCACAAAATCGTCCCTTACTTTTGATTTAGAGCTCCGAAAGACACGAATCCAATGCCTACGTTTAGGTAGCTCAATTTTCTACATTCTAACAAAATTTGAGATAGAAATATATGCGATAAAGCATCCAAGTAATCCAATCTATCTTAAACTGCGTGATGCCATGTATTATTTTTCATTTGTAAGCTTTTATTCAATGAGCACCAATGATCATTTTAGAATGATCATTTTAACTGCCCGATCAACTTGTCTTGTCGGCACTAAATCGTCCATAACTTTTGATTTATAGATCCGAATGACACAAATCCAATGCCCACGTTAATCTAATTCAATTTTCTATATTGTCATAAAATTTAAAACAGAACTAGCTACGCCAAAGCATTCAAGTAATCCAATCTATCCCAAACTGCGTGGTGCCAATCATTTTGCTTCATTTATAAGCCTTTACTCAATGAGCACCATCATCAGTTGAGAATGATCAGTTTAACTGGCCGATCAAATTGACATGTCCATAATAAATCGTACATAAGTGTTTACTTAGAGCTCAAAAAACACACGAATCCAATGCACACGTTAACCTAGCTCAATTTTCTACATTTTAACAAAATTTGAGACAGAAATAGATACGACAAAGCCTCCAAGTAATCCAATCTATCAAAAACTGTGTGATGGCATGCATGATGTTTCATTTATAAGCCTTTACTAAATGAGCACCAATGCTCAGTTTAGAATGATCACTTTAACTGGACGCTCAACTTGACATTTCTGCGTTAAATCGTCCGTAACTTTTGGTTTATAGCTCAGAATGACACGTATCCAATGCGCACATTAAGCTATTTCAATTTTCTATATTGTGACATAATTTGAACAGAACTAGATACGACAAAGCATTCAAGTAATCCAATCTATCCCAAGCTGCTTTATGCCAGGCATTATGCTTCAATTACAAGCCTTTAATCAATGAGCACCAATGATCAGTTTAGAATGATCACTTTAGAATGATCACTTTAACTGGCCGATCAACTTGACATGTCCGCTTTAAATCGTTCGTTACTTTTGATTTAGAGCTCAGACTAAGACGAATCCAAAGCTCATGTTAAGGTATCTCAATTTTCTATATTGTAACAAAATTTGAGATATAAATAGATATACGACAATGCGTCAATGCAATTCAATCTATCCCAAACTACGTGATGCCATGCATTATTTTTCATTTGTAAGCTTTTACTCAATGAGCACCAATGATAATTTCAGAATGATCATTTTAAATGGCCGATCAACTTGTTATGTCGGCACCAAATGGTCCATAACTTCTGATTTATAACTCAGAATGACGCGAATCCAATACCCACATTGAGCTAGTTCAATTTTCTATATTGTGACAAAATTTGAAACAGAACTAGATACGACAAAGCATCTAAGTAACCCAATATATCCCAAACTGCATGTTGCCATTCATTTTGTTTCAGTTATAAGCCTTTACTGAATACCAGTGATCAGTTTAGAACGATCACTTTAACTGGCCGATCAACTTGACAAGTCCGCACTAAATCATCTGTAACTATTGATTTAGATCTCGGAAACACATGAATCCAATGACCACGTTACGCTAGCTCAATTTTCTATATTTTAAGAAAATTTTAGATAGAAATAGATACGATAAAACTTCCAAGTAATCCAAGCTATCAAAAACTGTGTGATGGCATGCATTATGCTTCATTTATAAGCCTTTACTGAATGAGCACCAATGCTCAGTTTAGAATGATCACTTTAACTAGACGATCAACTTGACATGTCTGTGTTAAATCGTCCATAACTTTTGATTTATAGCTCGGAATGACATGAATCCAAGGCGCACATTAAGCTATTTCAATTTTATATATTCTTACACAGAATTAGATACGACAAGGCATTCAAGTATTCCAATCTATCCCAAGCTGCGTGATGCCAAGAATAATGCTTCAATTATAAGCCTTTACTCAATGAGCACCAATGATCAGTTTAGAGTGATCACTTTAGAATGATCACTTTAACTGGGCGATCAACATGACATGTCCACACTAAATCGTTCGTTACTTTAGATTTAGAGCTCAGAAAGACACGAATCCAACACTCACGTTAATGTAGCTCAATTTTCTATATCGTAGCAAAATTTGAGATAGAAATAGATACAAAATTTGTCAATGTAATCCATTCTATCCCAAACTGCGTAATGCCATGCATTATTTTTCATTTGTAAACTTTTACTCAATGAGCACCAATGATAAGTTCAGAATGATCATTTTAACTAGCCGATCAACTTGTTATGTCGGAACCAAATGGTCCATCACTTCTGATTTATAGCTTAGAATGATATGAATCCAATACCCACATTAAGCTAGTTCAATTTTCTATATTGTGAAAAAATTTGAAACAGAACTAGATACGACAAAGCATTCAAGTAATCCAATCTATCCCGAACTGCATGATGTTATGCATTTTGTTTCATTTATAAGCCTTTACTCAATGAGCCCCAATGATCAGTTTAGAATGATCACTTTAACTGGCCGATCAACTTGACGTGTGCGCACTAAATCGTCCGTAACTTTTGATTTAGATCTCCGAAACACACGAATCCAATGCCACATTAAGCTAGCTCAATTTTCTATATTTTAACAAAATTTGAGACAGAAATAGATACCACAAAACGTCCAAGTATTCCAATCTATCAAAAACTGTGTGATGGCATGCATTATGCTTCATTTATAAGCCTTTACTGAATGAGCACCAATGCTCAGTTTAGAATGATCACTTTAACTGGACGATCAACTTTACATATCTGCGTTAAATCGTCCGTAACCAATGATCAGTTTAGAATGATAACATTAACTGGCCGATCAACTTGACATATCTGCACTAAATCATACATAACTTTTGATTTAGAGCTCGAAATGACACAAATCCAATGCCCACGTTAAGGTAGCTCAATTTTATATATTGTAACAAAATTTGATACAAAACTAGATACAAAAAGTGTCCAAGTAATCCAATCTATCTCAAACTGCGTGATGCCATGCATTATGCTTCATTTATAATCCTTTACTCAATGAACACCAATGATCAGTTAAAAATAATCATATTAACTGGCCAATCAACTTGACATGTCCGCACTAAATCGTCAGTAACTTTTGATTTATATCTCAAAATGACATGAATCCAATGTCACCTTAAACTAGCTCAATTTTCTATATTTTGACAAAATTTGAGAAAAAAGATAGAGACGACTGAGCGTTCAAGTAATCCAATCTATCCAAACTGTTTGATGCCATGCTTTATGCTTAATTTATAAGCCTTTACATAATGAGAACCAAAGATCTGTATCGAATGATCACTTTAACTGGCCACTTAACTTGACATGTCCGCAATAAATTGTGCGTAACTTTTGATTTAGAGCTCAGAATGACAGGAATCCAATGCCCACGTTAACTTACCTCAATTTTCTATATTTTGACAAAATTTGAGATAGAAATAGAGACCACAAAGCGTCCAAGTAATTCAATCTATAAAAAACTGTTTGATGTCATGTATTATGCTTCATTTATAGGCTTTTACTAAATGAGCACCAATAATCACTTTAGAATAATCACATTAACAGGCCGATCAACTTGACACATCCGCATTAAATCATCCGTACCTCTTGATTAGAGCTCATAATGACACGAATTGAATGCCCACGTTAAGCAAGATAAATTTTCTATATTTTGAAAAAATTTGAGACAGATATAGAGATGACAAAGCGTCCAAGTAATCCAATCTATCCCAAACTGCTTGATGTCATTCCTTAGGCTTCATTTCTAAGCGTTTAGTTAAGGAGCACTAATGATAAGTTTAGAATGATCACTTTAATTGGCCGATCAACTTGATATGTCCATACTAAATTGTACGTAACTTTTGATTTAGAGCTCAGAAACACACGAATCCAATGCCCACCATAAGCTAGCTCAATTTTTTTTATTGTAACGAAATTTGAGGCCGAGCTAGATATGATAAAGAGTCCAAGTAATCCAATCTATCCAAAAATTTGTGATGCCATGCATTATGCTTCATTGATTAGCCTTTACTCAATGGGCACCAATTATCCATTTATAATTATCACTTTAAATGGCAGATCAACTTAACATGTCCCCACTAAATCGTTCGTAAATTTTGATTTAGAGCTAAGAATGACGCGAATCCAATGTCCACGTTAAACTAGCTCAATTTTCTATATTTTTTAAAAATTTGAGATAGAAATTGATACGACCAAGCGTTCAAGTAATCCAATCTATCCCAAACTATGTTATGCCATACATTATGCTTCATTTATAAGCCTTTACTCACTGAGCATCAATGATCAAATTAGAATGATGACTTTAACTGGCCAATCAACTTGATATGTCCGCACCAAATCGTCCCTAACTTTTGATTTAGAGCTCAGACTGACACTAATCCAATGCCCACGTTAAGATAGCTTCATTCTCTATATTTCGACAAAATGTGGAACGGAAATCAAGACGACAGAGCGTCCAAGTAATCCAATCTATCTAAACTGCTTAACGTTATGCATTATGTTTCATTAATAAGCCTTTACTTAAAGAGAACCAATGATAAGTTTAGAATGATCATTTTAGCTGGCCGATAAACTTGACATGTCCGTACTAAATCGTGACTAAGATTTTATTTAGAGCTTTGAATGACACGAATCCAATGCCCATGTTAAGCTAGCTCAATTTTCTATATTTTGAAAAAATTTGAGACTGAACTAGCTATGACAAAGCGTCCAAGTAATCCAATCTATTCAAAATTGTGTGATTCGATGCATTATGCTTCCTTGATAAGCCTTTACTCAATGGGCACCAATGATCAGTTTAGAATGATTACTTTAACTGGCCGATCAACTTGAAATGTCTGCACTAAATCATCTGTAACTTTTGATTTAGAGATCAGAATGACATGAATCCAATGCCCACGTTAAGCTAGCTCAATTTTCTATATTTTGACAAATTTTGGAGCAGAAATGGCGACGAACAAGTATCCAGGTAATCCAATCTATCCCAAATTGTGTGCTGCCATGTTTTATGCTTCATTTATAAGCCATTACTTAATGAGCACCAATGCTCAGTTTAGAATGAACACTTTAACTGGCCGATCAACTTGACATGTATGCACTAAATTGTCCATAACTTTTGATTTAGAGCTCAGAAACACATGAATCCAATGCCCACTTTAAACTTGGTCAATTTTCTATATTGTAACAAAATTTGAGACAGAACTAGATATGACAAAGCATCCAAGTAATCCAATCTATCCAAAACTTTGTGATGCCATGCATTATGCTTCATTTATAAGCTTCTATTCAATGAGCACCAATGATCGGTTTAGAATGATCACTTTAACTGACCGATAAACTTGAAATGTCTCCACTAAATCGTTAGTAAATTTTGATTTCGAGCTCTGAATGACACGAATCAAATGCCCATGTTAAGTTGGCTCAATTTTCTATATATTGTTAAAATCTGAGAAGGAAATAGAGACTACAAAGCGTCCAAGTAATCCAATCCATCCATACTGGTTGATGCGATGCATTATGCTTCATTTATAAGCCTTTACTTAATGGGCACCAATGGTATGTTTAAATTATCACTTTAACTGGTCGATCAACTTGACATTACCGCACTAAATCGTCTGTAACTTTTGATTTAGAGCTCAGAATGACACAAATCCAATGCCCACGTTAAGGTAGATCAATTTTATATATTGTGAAAAAAATTTGAGATAGAACTGGATACAACAAAGCGTCCAAATAATCCAATCTATCTCAAACTGCGTGATTCTACGCAATATGCTTCATTTATAAGCCTTTACTCAGTGAACACCAATGATCAGTTAAGAATAATCATATTAACTAGTCGATCAACCTGACATGTCCGCACCAAATCGTCCATAAATTTTGATTTAGAGCTCAAAACAACACGAATCCAATGTCACGTTAAGCTAGCTAAATTTTCTATATTTTGACAAAATTTGAGACTGAAATAGAGACGAAAAAGCGTCCAAGTAATCTAATCCATCCAATTTGTTTGATGTCAAGAATTATGCTTCATTTATAAGCCTTTACTTAATGAGCACCAAAGATCAGTTTAGAATGATCACATTAACTGGCCGATCAACTTGACATATCTGCACTAAATCGTACATAACTTTTGATTTAGAGCTCGGAATGACACAAATCCAATGCCCACGTTAAGGTAGCTCAATTTTATATATTGTAACAAAATTTGATATAAAACTAGATACAAAAAGTGTCCAAGTAATCCAATCTATCTCAAACTGCGTGATGCCATGCATTATGCTTCATTTATAATCCTTTACTCAATGAACACCAATGATCAGTTTAAAATAATCATATTAACTGGCCGATCAACTTGACATGTCTGCACTAAATCGTCAATAACTTTTGATTTCTATCTCAAAATGACATGAATCCAATGTCACCTTAAACGAGCTCAATTTTCTATATTTTGACAAAATTCGAGACAAAAGATAGAGACGACTGAGCGTTCAAGTAATCCAATCTATCCAAACTGTTTGATGCCATGCTTTATGCTTAATTTATAAGCCTTTACATAATGAGAACCAAAGATCTGTACAAAATGATCACTTTAACTGGCCGCTTAACTTGACATGTCCGCAACAAATTGTGCGTAACTTTTGATTTAGAGCTCAGAATGACATGAATCCAATGCCCACGTTAACTTACCTAAATTTTCTATATTTTTACAAAATTTGAGACAGAAATTGAGACCACAAAGCGTCCAAGTAATTCAATCTATAAAAAACTGTTTGATGTCATGTATTATGCTTCATTTATAAGCTTTTACTAAATGAGCACCAATAATCACTTTAGAATAATCATATTAACAGGCCGATCAACTTGATACATCCGCATTAAATCATCCGTACCTCTTGATTTGAGCTCATAATGACACGAATTGAATGCCCACGTTAAGCTAGATAAATTTTCTATATTTTGACAAAATTTGAAACAGATATAGAGATGACAAAGCGTCCAAGTAATCCAATCTATCCCAAACTGCTTGATGTCATTCCTTAGGCTTCATTTCTAAGCCTTTAGTTAAGGAGCACTAATGATAAGTTTAGAATGATCACTTTAATTGGCCGATCAACTTGATATGTCCATACTAAACTGTACGTAACTTTTGATTTAGAGCTCTGAAACACACGAATCCAATGCCCACAATAAGCTAGCTCAATTTTTTATATTGTAACGAAATTT
Organism: Pugionium dolabratum; assembly: GCA_018901945.1. Lineage (NCBI taxonomy): Eukaryota > Viridiplantae > Streptophyta > Magnoliopsida > Brassicales > Brassicaceae > Pugionium > Pugionium dolabratum. The sequence continues at coordinate 496,317 of JAEVFF010000108.1, read as the reverse complement.
GAGGCCGAGCTAGATATGATAAAGAGTCCAAGTAATCCAATCTATCCAAACTGTGTGATGCCATGCATTATGCTTCATTGATTAGCCTTTACTCAATGGGCACCAATTATCCATTTAGAATTATCACTTTAAATGGCTGATCAACTTAACATGTCCGCACTAAATCGTTCGTAAATTTTGATTTAGAGCTAAGAATGACACGAATCCAATGCCCACGTTAAACTAGCTCAATTTACTATATTTTTAAAAAGTTTGAGATAGAAATTGATACGACAAAGCGTTTAAGTAATCCAATCTATCCCAAACTATGCGATGCCATACATTATGCATCATTTATAAGCCTTTACTCACGGAGCATCAATGATCAAATTAGAATGATGACTTTAACTGGCCAATCAACTTGATATGTCGTCCCTAACTTTTGATTTAGAGCTCAGACTGACGCGAATCCAATGCCCACATTAAGATAGCTTCATTCTCTATATTTCGACAAAATGTGAAACGGAAATCAAGACGACAGAGCGTCCAAGTAATCCAATCTATCTAAACTGCTTAACATTATGGATTATGTTTCATTAATAAGCCTTTACTTAAAGAGAACCAATGATAAGTTTAGAATGATCATTTTAGATGGCAGATAAACTTGACATGTCCGTACTAAATCTTGACTAAGATTTTATTAAGAGCTTTGAATGACACGAATCCAATGCCCATGTTAAGCTAGCTCAATTTCAATATTTTGACAAAATTTGAGATTGAACTAGATATGACAAAGCGTCCAAGTAATCCAATCTATTCAAAATTGTGTGATTCGATGCATTATGCTTCCTTGATAAGCCTTTACTCAATGGGCACCAATGATCAGTTTAGAATGATTACTTTAACTGGCCGATCAACTTGAAATGTCTGCACTAAATCATCTGTAACTTTTGATTTAGAGATCAGAATGACATGAATCCAATGCCCACGTTAAGCTAGCTCAATTTTCTATATTTTGACAAATTTTGGAGCAGAAATGGCGACGAATATGTATCCAGGTAATCCAATCTATCCCAAATTGTGTGCTGCCATGTTTTATGCTTCATTTATAAGCCATTACTTAATGAGCACCAATGCTCAGTTTAGAATGAACACTTTAACTGGCCGATCAACTTGACATGTATGCACTAAATTGTCCATAACTTTTGATTTAGAGCGCAGAAACACATGAATCCAATGCCCACTTTAAACTTGGTCAATTTTCTATATTGTAACAAAATTTGAGACAGAACTAGATATGACAAAGCATCCAAGTAATCTAATCTATCCAAAACTTTGTGATGCCATGCATTATGCTTCATTTATAAGCTTCTACTCAATGAGCACCAATGATTGGTTTAGAATGATCACTTTAACTGACCGATAAACTTGAAATGTCTCCACTAAATCGTTAGTAAATTTTGATTTGGAGCTCTGAATGACACGAATCAAATGCCCATGTTAAGTTGGCTCAATTTTCTATATATTGTTAAAATCTGAGAAGGAAATAGAGACGACAAAGCGTCCAAGTAATCCAATCCATCCATACTGGTTGATGCGATGCATTATGCTTCATTTATAAGCCTTTACTTAATGGGCACCAATGATATGTTTAAATTATCACTTTAACTGGTCGATCAACTTGACATTACTGCACTAAATCGTCTGTAACTTTTGATTTAGAGCTCAGAATTACACAAATCCAATGCCCACGTTAAGGTAGATCAATTTTATATATTGTGAAAAAAATTTGAGATAGAACTGGATACAACAAAGCGTCCAAATAATCCAATCTATCTCAAACTGCGTGATTCTACGCAATATGCTTCATTTATAAGCCTTTACTCAATGAACACCAATGATCAGTTAAGAATAATCATATTAACTGGTCGATCAACCTGACATGTCCGCATCAAATCGTCCATAAATTTTGATTTAGAGCTCAAAACAACACGAATCCAATGTCACGTTAAGCTAGCTAAATTTTCTATATTTTGATAAAATTTGAGAGTGAAATATAGACGAAAAAGCGTCCAAGTAACCTAATCCATCCAATTTGCTTGATGTCATGAATTATGCTTCATTTATAAGCCTTTACTTAATGAGCACCAAAGATCAGTTTAGAATGATCACATTAACTAGCCGATCAACTTGACATATCTGCACTAAATCGTACATAACGTTTGATTAAGAGCTTGGAATGACACAAATCCAATGCCCATATTAAGGTAGCTCAATTTTATATATTGTAACAAAATTTGATACAAAGCTAGATACAAAAAGTGTCCAAGTAATGCAATCTATCTCAAACTGTGTGATGCCATGCATTATGCTTCATTTATAATCCTTTACTCAATGAACACTAATGATCAGTTTAATATAATCATATTAACTGGCCGATCAACTTGGCATGTCCCCACCAAATCGTCAGTAGCTTTTGATTTAGAGCTCAGAATGACACGAATCCAATGCCCACGTTAAACTAGCTCAATTTTCTATATTTTGAGAAAACTTGAGAAGGAATTAGAGATGGCGAAGCGTTCAAGTAATCCAATCCATCCAAACTACTTGATGTCATGCATTATGTTTCATTTATAAACCTTTACTTAATAAGCACCAATGATCTGTATAGAATGATCACTTTAATTGGCCGATCAACTTGACATGTCCGCTCAAAATCGTCCGTAAATTTTGATTTAGCGCTTAGAATGAAATGAATCCAATGTGCACGTTAAGCTAGCTCAATTTACTACATTTTGACAAAATTTGATACAAAAATAGAGACGACAAAGCATCCAAGTAATCTAATCCATCCAAAATTGTTGATGTCATGCGTTATGCTTCATTTATAACCCTTTACTTAATGAGCAACAATGATCAGTTTAGAATGATCACTTTAATAGGCCGATCAACTTGACATGTTTGTACTAAATCGCCCCTAACGTTTTATTTAGAGCTCTGAATGAATTGGATCCAATGCCCACTTTAATCTAGCTCAATTCTCTATATTGTGACATATTTGAGACAGAACTAGATACGACAAAGCGTCCAAGTAATCCATCTATCAAAAACTGTGTAATGCCATGCACTATGTTTCATTTATAGGCCTTTACCCAATGCGCACCAATGATCATTTTAGAATGATCACTTTAACTGACCGACAAACTTGACATGTCCACAGTAAATCGTCTGTAACTTTTGATTTAGAGCTCGGAATACATGAATCCAATGCCCACGTTAAGCTCGCTCAATTTTCTATATTTTGATCAAATATAAGAAGGAAATAGAGACGACAAAGCGTCCATGTAATCCAATCCATTCAAACTGCTTGATGTCATGCATTATGATTCATTTATAAGCCTTTACTTAATGAGCACCAATGATCTGTTTAGAATGACCAGTTTAACTGGCCGATCAAATTGACATGTCTGCTCTAAATCGTCTGTAAATTTTGATTTAGCGCTCAGAATGACATGAATCCGATGCCCACGTTAAGCGAGCCTAATTGTTTATATTGTAACAAAATTTGAGACAGAAATGATATGAAAAAGCGTTGAAGTAATCCAATATATCGAAAACTGTGTGATGCCATGCATTATGCTTCATATATAAACCTTTACCTAATGAGCACCAAGGATCAGTTTAAAATCATCACCTTAACTCGCCAATAGACTTGACATGTCTGCACTATGTCTTGTGTAATTTTCAATTTAGAGCTCAGAAACACACGAATCTAATGCCCACAATTGAGACAGAGCTAGATGCGACAAAGCGTCCAAGCAATCCAGTCTATCCAAACTGTGTGATGCCATGCATTATGCTTCATCGATATGCTATTACTCAATGGGCACCAATTATCCATTTAGAATTATCACTTTAACTGGAAGATAAACTTAACATGTCCGCACTAAATCGTCCGTAAGTTTTGATTTAGAGATAAGAATGATACGAATACAAAGCCCACGTTAAACTAGCTCAATTTTCTATATTTTTACAAAATTTGAGACAGAAATTGATACGACAAAGTGCCCAAGTAATCCAGTATATCCAAAATTATGTGATGCCATACATTATGCTTCATTTATAAGTCTTTACTCAATGAGCGTCAATGATCAAATTAGAATGATGACTTTAACTGGCCGATCAACTTGATATGTCTGCACTAAATTGTCCGTAACTTTTGATTTACAGCTCAGAATGACACGAATCCAATGTCCACGTTAAGCTAGCTTAATTCTCTATATTTTGAAAAAATTTGAAACAGAAATCGAGATGACAAAGCATCCAAGTAATCCAATCTATCTGAACTGCTTGACGCTATGCATTATGTTTCATTTATAAGGCTTTACTTAATGAGCACCAATGATTAGTTTAGAATGATCACTTTAACTGGCCGATCAACTTGACATGTCTGCAATAAATCCTCCATAACTTTTGATTTAGAGCTCTAAAACACATGAATCCAATGCCCACGTTATGCTTGGTCAATTTTCTATAGTGTAACAAAATTTGAGACAGAAATAGATATGAAAAAGCGTCCACGTAATCCAATCTATCCGAAATTGTATGATGCCGTGCATTATCCTTCATTTATAACTCTATGAGCACCAATGATCAGTTTAGAATGATCACTTTAACTGGCCGATAAACTTGTCATGCCCCCACTAAATCGTCTGTATCTTTTGATTTAGAGCTTAGAATGACACGAATCTAATGCCCACGTTAATCTAGCTCAATTTTCTATATTTTGATAAAATTTGAGAAGGAAATAGAGATGACAAAGCATCCAAGTAATCCAATCCATCCAAACTACTTGATGCCATGCATTATGCTTCATTTATAAGCCTTTACTTAATGAGCACCATTGATATGTTTAGAATGATCACTTTAGCTGGCCGATCAAATTGACATAACCACACTAAATCGTCCGCAACTTTTGATTTAGAGCTCAGAATGAAACAAATCCAATGCCCATGTTAAGGTAGCTCAATTTTATATATTGTGACAAAATTTGAGATAGAACTAGATACGACGAAGCGTCCAATTAATCCAATCTAACTCAAACAGCGTGATGCCATGCATTACGCTTCATTTATAAGCCTTTACTCAATGAACACCAATGATAAGTTTAGAATAATCATATTAACTAGTCGATCAACCTGACATGCCAGCATTAAAGCATTCATAAATTTTGATTTAGAGATCAAAATAACACGAATCCAATGTCACGTTAAGCTCGCTAAATTTTTATATTTTGACAAAATTTGAGACACAAATAGAGTCGACTAAGCGTCCAAGTAATGTAATCCATCCAAACTGCTTGATGTCATGAATTGTGCTTCATTTATAAGCCTTTACTTAATGAGTACCAATGATCAGTTTAGAATGATCACTTTAACTAGCCGATCAACTTGAAATGTCCGCACTAAATCCTCCGTAACTTTTGATTTACAGCTCGGAATTACGCAAATCCAATGCCCACGTTAAGCTAGCTCAATATTATATATTGTAATAACATTTGAGACAAAACTAAATACGAAAAAGCGTCCAAGTAATCCAATCTATCTCAAATTGTGTTATGCCATGCATTATGCTTCATTTATAATCCTTTACTCAATGAACACCAATGATCAGTTTAAAATAATCATATCAACTGGTCGATCAACTTGACTTGTCAGCACTAAATCGTCAAAAACTTTTGATTTATATCTTAAAATAACTTTTGAGTCCAATGTCACGTTAAGCTAGCTGAATTTTCTATATTTTGACAAAATTTGATGCAAAAATAGAGACTTTTCTATATTTTGACAAAATTTGATGCAAAAATAGAGACGACAAAGCGTTCAAGTCATCCAATCTATCCAAACTGCTTGATGCCATGCTTTATGCTCAATTTATAAGCCTTTACATAATGAGCACCAATGATCTATATAGAATGATCGCCTTAACATGCCACTTAACTTGACATGTCTGCACTAAATTGTTCGTAAGTTTTGATTTAGAGCTCAGAATGACAAGAATCCAATGCTCACGTTAAGTTACCTCAATTTTCTATATTTTGACAAAATTTGATACAAAAATAGAGACCACAAAGCGTCCAAGTAATCCAATCTATTGAAAACTGTTTGATGCCATGCATTATGCTTCATTTATAAGCATTTACTCAATGAGCACCAATAATCAGGTTAGAATAATCATATTAACTGACAGATCAACTTGACACATCCACATTAAATCGTCCGCACCTCTTGATTTGAGCTCATAATGACGCGAATCGAATGTCCACTTTAAGCTAGATAAATTTTCTATATTTTGACAAAATTTGAGATAAAAATAGAGATGACAAAGCGTTCAAGTAATCCAATCTATTCCAAACTGCGTGATACCACTCCTTAGGCTTCATTTATAAGCCTTTAGTTAAGGAGCACCAATGATAAGTTTAAAATGATCACTTTAACTGGCCGATCAACTTGGCATGTCCGCATTAAATCGTATGTAACTTTTGATTTAGAGCTTAGAAACACACGAATACAATGCCCACGTTAAGCTAACTCAATTTTCTATATTGTAACAAAAGTTGAGATAAAACTAGATACGGCAAAGCGTCCAAGTAATCCAATCTATCCAAAACTGTGTGATACGCATTGTGCTTCATTGATAAGCCTTTACTCAAAGGGCACCAATGATCCATTTAGAATGATCACTTTATCATGCTGATCAACTTGACATGTCTCACTAAATCGTGCTTAACTTTTGATTTAGAGCTCCGAATGACACGAATCCAATGCCCATGTTAAGCTAGTTAAAGTTTTTAAATTGTGACAAAATTTGCGACAGAAATAGAGACAACGAAGCTCAAAAGTAATCCAATCTATCCAAACTTCTTTATGCCTTGCTTTAGGCTTCATTTATAAGCCTTTACTTAATGAGCAACCAACTATCTTTATAGAATGATAACTTTAACTGGCCACTCAACTTGACATGTCTGCAATAAATTGTCCATAACTTTTGATTTAGAGCTCAGAATGAAACGAATCCAATGCCCACGTTAAGCTAGCTAAATTTGTTATATTTTGATAAAATTAAAGACCAAACTAGATACGACAAAGGGTCCAAGTAATCCAATCTATCTCAAACTGCGAGATGCAACGTATTAGACTTCACTTATAAGCCTTTACTCAGTGAACACCAATGATCATTTTAGAATAATCACTTTATTTGGATAATCAACTTGACATGTTCGCACTAAATCGTCCATAACTTTTTATTTAGAGCTCAAAACGACACGAATCCAATGTCCACATTAATCTAGATCAATTTTCTATATTTTGACAAAATTGAGGACAAAAATTGAGCCGAGAAAGTGTCCAATGAATACAATCTATCCAAACTGCTTGATGACATGCTTTATGCTTCATTTATTAGCCTTTACTCAATGAGCACCAATGGTCAATTTAGAATGATCACTTTAACTGGCCGATCAACTTGACATGCCCGCGCTAAATCATGTGTAACTTGCGATTTAGAGCTCTGAAATACACGAATCCAATGCCCACGTTAAGCTAGCTCAATTTTCTATATTGTAACAAAATTTGAGACTGTATTAGATATGACAACGCGTCCAAGTAATCTAATTTGATCTAAAACTCTGTGATGCAATGCACTATGCTTCATTGATAAGCCTTTACTCAATGGGCATCGATGATCAGTTTAGAATGATCACTTTAAATGCCCGATTAACTTAACATGTCCGCACAAAATCGTCCGTAACTTTTGATTTAGAGCTCTGAATGACACGAATCCAATGCTCACGTTAAGCTAGCTCAATTTTCTATATTTTGATAAATTTTGGAACAGAAATAGAGACGACAAAAGCATCTAAGTAATCTAATATATCCCAAATTGTGTGATGCCATGCATTATGCTTCCTTGATAAGCCTTTACTCAATGGGCACCAATGATCAGTTTAGAATGATCACTTTAACTAGCCGATCAACTTGACATGTCCGCACTAAATCTTCCGTAACTTTTGATTTAGAGCTCCGAATGACACCAATCCAATTCCCACGTTAAGCTAGCTCAATTTTCTGTATTGTAAAAAACATTTGAGACAGAAATAGACATCTCAGAGTGTCAAAGTAATCCAATCTATCCAAAACTGTGTCATGCTACGCATTATGCTTCATTTATAAGCCTTTACTCAATGAGCACCAATGATCATTTTAGAATGATCATTTTAACTGGCCGATAAACTTGTCATGTCCCCACTAAATCGTCTGTAAGTTTTCATTTAGACCTCAGAATGGCACGAATCCAATGCCCAGTTAAGCTAGCTCAAATTTCTATATCTTGATAAAATTTGAGAAGGAAATAGAGATGACAAAGCATCCAAGTAATCCAATCCATCCAAACTGCTTGATGTCATGCATTATGCTTCATTTATAAGCCTTTACTTAATGAACACCAATGATCTGTTTAGAATGATCACTTTAATTGGCCGATCAACTTGACATGTCTGCTCTAAATCGTCCATAAATTTTGATTCAGTGCTAAGAATGACATGAATCCAATGCCCACGTTAAGCTAGCTCTTTTTTTATATTGTAACAAAATTTGAGACAGAAATGATACGATAAAACGTCCAAGCAATCCAATCTATCGAAAACTGTGTGATGCCATGCATTATACTTCATTTATAAGCCTTTTCTTAATGAGCACCAATGATCAGTTTAAAATCATCACTTTAATTCGCCGATCAACTTGACATGTCTGCACTAAATCTTGTGTAACATTCAATTTAGAGCTCAGAAACACACAAATCCAATGCCCACAATTAGCTAGCTCAATTTTCTATCTTATAACAAAATTTGAGACCGAGCTAGATACGACAAAGCGTCCAAGTAATCCATTCTATCCAAAACTGTGTGATGCCATGCATTATGCTTCACTAATAAGCCTTTACTCAATGGCACCAATTATCCATTTAGAATTCTCACTTTAACTAGCAGATCAACTTAACTGGTCCGCACTAAATCGTCCGTAAATTTTGATTAAGAGCTAAGAATGACACAAATCCAATGCCCACGTTAAACTAGCTCAATTTTCTATATTTTTACAAAATTTGAGACATAAGTTGATACGACAAATCGCCCAAGGAATCCAATCTATCCCAAATTATGTGATGCCATACATTATGTTTCATTTATAAGCCTTTACTCAATTAGCATCAATGATCAAATTAGAATGACAACTTTAACTGGCCCATCAACTTGACATGTTCATACTAAATCATCGCTAGCTTTTCATTTAGAGCTTAGAATGACACGAATCCAATACCCACTTTAAGCAAGCTCAATTTTCTATATTTTGACAAAATTTGAGACAGAAATAGAGACGACAAATCGTCCAAGTAATCTAATCCATCCAAACTGCTTGATGTCATGCATTATGCTTTATTTATAATCCTTTACTTAATGAACACCAATGATCAGTTTAGAACGATCATTTTAACTGGCTGATCAACTTGACATGTTCGTACTAAACCGTCCCTAACTTTTTATTTAGAGCTCTGAATGAATCGAAAGCAATGCCCACGTTAAGTTAGCTCAATTTTCTATATTGTGATAAAATTTGAGACAGAACTAGATATGACAAAGCGTCCAAGTAATCCAATCTATCCCAAACTGTGTGATGCGATGCATTATTCTTCCTTAATAAGCCTTTACTTAGTGAGCACCAATGATCAGTTTAGAATGGTCACTTTAACTACCCGATCAACTTGACATGTGTGCACTAAATCTTCCGTAACTTTTGATTTAGAGCTCAGAATGACTCCAATCCAATGCCCACGTTAAGCTAGCTCAATTTTCTATATTGTAAAAAACTTTGAGACAGAAATAGACATGACAGAGTGTCCAAGTAAACCAATCTATCCAAAACTGTGTCATGCCATGCATTATGCTTCATTTATAAGTGTTTACACAATTAGCACCAATGATCAGTTTAGAATGATCAATTTAACTGGCCGATTAACTTGATATGTCCCCACTAAATCGTCCAAATTTTTTATTCAGAGCTCAGAATGACACTAATCCAATACCCACGTTAAGCTAGCTCATTTTTCTCTATTTTTATAAAATTTGAGAAGGAAATAGAGACGACAAAGCGTCCAAGTAATCCAATCCATCCAAACTGCTTGATGTCATGCATTATGTTTCATTTATATTCCTTTAATTAATGAGCTCCAGTGATCTGTTTGGAATGATCACTTTAACTGGCCGATCAACTTGACATGTCTGCTCTAATTCGTCCGTAAATTTTGATTTAGACCTCAGAATGACACGAATCCAATGCACATGTTATGGTAGCTCAATGTTTTTATATTGTTAAAAAATTTAAGACAGAAATGATACGACAAAGCATCCAAGTAATCCAATCTATTGAAAACTGTGGGATGCCATGCATTATGCTTCATTTATAAGCCTTTACTTAATGAGCACCAATGATCAGTTTAGAATCATCACTTTAACTCGCCGATCAACTTGACATGTCTGCACTAAATTTTGTGTAACTTTCAATTTAGAGCTCAGAAATAAGCTTGCTCAATTTTCTATATTCTAACGACATTTGAGACTGAGCTAGATGCGACAAAGCGTACAAGTTATCTAATCTATCCAAACTGTGTGATGCCATGCATTATGCTTCATTGATAAGCCTTTACTCAATGGGCACCAATTATCCATTTAGAATTATCATTTTAACTGGCAGATCAACTAAACATTTCCGCACTAAGTCGTCCGTGAATTTTGACTTAGAGGAAAGAATGACACGAATCCAAAGCCCACGTTAAACTAGCTCAATTTTCTATATTTTTACAAAATTTGTGACAAATATTGATACGACAAAGTGCCCAAATAATCCTATCTATCCCAAACTATGTGATGCCATACATTATGCTTCATTTATAAGCCTTTACTGAATGAGCATCAATGATCAAATTAGAATGATGACTTCAACTGGCCGATCAACTTGATATGTCCGCACTAAATCGTCCATAACTTTTGATTTAGAGCTCCGAGTGACATGAATCCAATGCCCACGTTAAGCTAGGTTAATTCTCTATATTTTGGCAGAATTTGAGACATAAATAGATACGACAAAGCATGCATGTAATGCAATCTATCCAGAACTGCGTGATGCCATGCATTATGCTTCATTTATAAGCCTTTACTTTATGAGCACCAATGATCAGTTTAGAATGATCACTTTAACTGGCCGATCAACTTGACATGTGTGTACTAAATCGTCCCTGAGATTTCATTTAGAGCTCTGAAAGACACGAATCCAATGCCCATGTTAAGCTAGCTCAATTTTCTATATTGTAACAAAATTTGAGACAGAACTAGATATGACAAAGCGTCCATGTAATCCAATCTATTCAAAATTGTGTGATGCGATGCATTATGCTTCCTTGATAAGCCTTTTCTCAATGGGCAACAATGGTCAGTTTAGAATGATCACTTTAACTGGCTGATCAACTTGACATGTCTGCACTAAATCATCTGTAACTTTTGATTTAGAGATCACTATGACACGAATCCAGTGCCCACGTTAAGCTAGCTCAATATCCTATATTTTGACAAAATTTGGAGCAGAAATAGAGACGAAAAAGCGTCCAAGTTATCCAATCTATCCCAAATTGCGTGCTGCCATGCTTTATGCTTCATTTATAAGCCTTTACTTAATGAGCACCAATGATCAGTTTAGAATGATCACTTTGACTAGCCGATCAACTTGACATGTCTGCACCAAAATTGTCCATAACTTTTGATTTAGAGCTTAGAATCACATGAATCCAATGCCCACTTTAACTTTGGTCAATTTTCTTTATTGTAATAAAATTTGAGATAGAAATAGATACGACAAAGCATCCAAGTAATCCTATCCATCCCTAACTACGTAATGCCATGCATTGTTTTTCATTTATAAGCTTTTAATCAATGGGAACCATTGATTAGTTTAGAATTATCACTATATTTGGCCGATACTCTTGACATGTACGTACTAAATCGTCAGTAACTTTTGATTTACAGCTTAGAATGACACGAATCCAATACCCACGTTAAGCTAGCTCAATTTTCTAAATTGTAACAAAATTTGAGATAAAAATAAATACGACAAAGCGCCCAAATACTCCAATCTAACCAAAATTATATGATGCCATGCACTATGTTTCATTTATAAGCCTTTACTCAATGAGCACCAATGATCAGTTTAGAATGATGAAATTAACTCGCCGATCAACTTGACATGTCAGCACTATATTGTCCGTAACTTTTCATCTAGAGATTAGAATGACACGAATCCAATGCCCACGTTACGCTAGCTTAATTTCTATATTGTGACAAAATTTGAGTTAGAAATAGATATGACTAACCATCTAAGTAATCCAATCCATCACAAACTTTGTGACGCCATGCATTATTTTCCGTTTATAAGCTTTTACTAAATGAGCACCAATGATCACTTTAGATTGATTACTTTAACTGCCTGATCAACTCGACGTGTCCACACTAATTCGTCCGTACCTTCTGATTTAGAGCTCAAAATGACACGAATCGAATGCCCACGTTAAGCTAGCCAAAGTTTCTATATTTTGACAAAATTTGACAAAGAAATAGATACGACAAAGCGTCCAAGTAATCCAATCCATCCCAAACAGCATAATGTCATGCATTATTTTTCATTTATGAGCTTTTACTCAGTGGGAACCAATGATCAGTTGAGAATGATCACTAGAACTGGCCGATACTCTTGATATGTACGCACTAAATCGTGAGTAACTTTTGATTTAGAGCTTAGAATGATACGAATCCAATGCCCACTCAATTTTCTAAATTGTAACAAAATTTGAGATAAAAATAAATACGACAAAGCGTCCAAGTAATCCAATCTGACCAAAATTATATGATGCCATGCACTATGCTTCATTTATAAGCCTTTACGCAATGATCACCAATGATCAGTTTAGAATGATGAAATTAACTCGCCGATCAACTTGAGATGTCAGCACTAAATTGTCCGTAATTGTTCATTTAGAGATCAGAATAACACGAAGCCAATGCCCACGTTAAGCTAGCTCAATTTCTATATTGTGACAAAATTTGAGAAATAAATAGATATGGCTAACCGTCTAAGTAATCCAATCCATCACAAACTGCATGACGCCATGCATTATTTTTTGTTTATAAGCTTTTACCAAATGAGCACCAATGATCAGTTTAGATTTATCACTTTAACTGCCTGATCAACTCGACGTGTCCGCACTAAATCGTCTGTAACTTTTGATCTAGAGCTCAAAATGACACGAATCGAATGCCCACGTTAAGGTAGCCAAATTTTCTATATTTTGACAAAATTTGACAAAGAAATAGATACGATAAAGCATCCAAGAAATCCAATCCATCCCAAACAGCATAATGTCATGCATTATTTTTCATTTATAAGCTTTTACTCAATGGGAACCAATGATCAGTTTATAATGATCACTATAACTGGCCGATACTCTTGACATGTACGCACTAAATCATGAGTAACTTTTGATTTAGAGCTCAAAATGACACGAATCTAATAATGGCCATGTTAGGGTAGCTAAAGTTTCTATATTTTGACAAAATTTGAGACAGAAATAGAGACCACAAAGCATCGAAGTAATCCAATCTATCCCAAACTGCATGATGCCATGCTTTATGGTTCATTGATAAGCCTTTACTTAATGAGCACCAATGATCAGTTTAGAATGATCACTTTAACTGGCCAATATCCCTGACATGTCCGCAGTAAATCGTGTGTAACTTTTTAGAGCTCAAAATGACACGAATCCATTGCCCAATATTAAGCTAGCTTAAGTTTCTATATTTTGATAAAATTGGAGACACATATAGATACAACAAAGCGTCCAACTAATCCAATCTATCTCAAACTGCGTGATGTCATGCATTATGCTTCGTTTATAAGCTTTTACTCAATGAGCACCAATGCTTAGTTTAGAATGATCATTCTAATTGGCCGATCAACTTGACATGCTCGCATTAAATCGTCCGTAACTTTTGATTTAAAGCTGAAAATGACACGAATCCAATGCCCACATTAAGCTAGCTCAGTTTTCTATATTTCGACAAAATTTTAGACAGAATAGAGACCACAAAGCTTCCAAGTAATCCAATCTATCCCGAACTGCGTGATGCCATGTTTTATGCTTCATTTATAAGCTTTTACTTAATGAGCACCAATTATCAGTTTAGAATGATCACTTTAACTGTCCGAAAAACTTGACATGTCCACACTAAATCGCCCGTAACTTTTGATTTAGAGCTCAAAATTACAAGAATCCAATGCCCACGTTAAGCTAACTCCATTTTCTATATTTTGGCAAAATTTGAGACAAAAATAGATACGAAAAATCATCCAAGCAATCCATTCCATCCCAAACTGCGTGATGCCATGCATTATTTTTCATTTATAAGCTTTTACTCAATGAGCACCTATGATCGGTTTATAATGATCATTTTAACTTGGCGATCAACTTGTCATGTATGCACTAAATCATCCATAACTTTGATATAGAGCTAAGAATGACACGAATCCAACGCCCACGTTAAGCTAGCTCAATTTTATAAATTGTAACAAAATATGAGGCAGAAATATATAAGACAAAGCGTACAAGTAATCCAATCTGTCCAAACTACTTGATGTTATGCATTATGCTTCATTTATAAGACTTTACTTAATGAGCACCAATGATCAGTTTATAATGATCACTTTAACTGGCCGATCAACTTGACATGTGCGCACTAAATCCCTAGTAACTTTTTATTTAGAGCTAAGAATGACACGAATCCAATGCCCACATTAAGCTAGCTCAATTTTCTAAATTGTAACAAAATTTGAGATAAAACTAGATACGACAAAGCGTCCAAGAAATCCAATCTATCCAAAATGTCAGCATTCATTCGTCCCTAACTTTTCTTTTAAAGCTCAGAATGACACTAATCCAACGCCCATGTTAAGCTATCTCAATGTCTATATTGTGATAAATTTTGAGATAGAAATAGATACGACAAAGCGTACAAGTAATCCAATCTATCCAAACTGCACGATGCAATGCATTATTTTTCGTTTATAAGCTTTTACTCAATGAGCACCAATGACCAGTTTAGATTGATCACTGTAACTGGCCGATCAAATCGACATGTCCACACTAAATCGTCCGTAACTTTTGATTTAAAGCTCAAAATGACACAAATCCAATGCCCACGTTAAGCTAGCTCAATTTTCTATGTTTTGAAAAAATTTGAGACAGAAATAGATACGACAAAGCATCCAAGTAATCCAATCCATCCCAAACTGCGTAATGCCTTGCATTATTTTTCATTTATAAGCTTTTACTTAATGGACAACAATGATCAGTTTTGAATGATCACTTTAACTGGCCAATTAACTTGACATGTCAGCACTAAATCGTCCATAACTTTTGATTTAAAGCTCAAAATGAAACGAAACCAATGTTCACGTTATTCTAGCTCAATTTTCTATATTTTCACCAAATTTGAGACAGAAATAGAGACCACAAAGCGCCCAAGTAATCGCATATATCCCAAACGACGTGATGTCGTGCTTTATGCTTCATTTATAGGCTTTTACTTAATGAGCACCAACGATCAGTTTAGAATCATCACTTTAGCTGGCCGATCAATTTGATATGTCAACATTAAATCGTCCGTAACTTTTGATTTAGAGCTCCGAATGACAAGAATCCAATATATCCAAAACTATGTGATGCCATGCATTATGCTTCATTTATAAGCCTTTACTCAATGAGCATCCATTTCAGTTTAGAATGATCACTTTAACTAGCCGATCAACTTGACATGTCTGCACTAAATCATCTGTAACTTTTGATTTAGAGCTTATAATGACACGAATCCAATACCCACGTTAAACAAGCTCAATTTTCTATATTTTGACAATATTTGAGGTAGAAATAGAGACGACATGGCGTCCAAGTAATTCAATTTTTCGAAGCTGCTTGATGCCATGCAATATGCTTCATTTATAAGCCTTAGCTCAATCAGCACCAATTATCAGTTTAGAATGATTATTTTAACTGGCCGATCAACTTGACATGTCCACACTAAATCGTCCGTAACTTTTGATTTAGATCTCAGAATGACTCGAATCAAATGCCCACGTTAAGCTAGCTCAATTTTCTGCATGGTAACAAAATTTGAGACAGAATTAGATGCGACAAAGCGTTCCACTAATCCAATCTATCTAAAACTGTGTGATGCAATGCATTATGCTTCATTTATAAGCCTTTACTCAATGAGCACCACTGATCAGTTTAGAATAATCATATTAACTTGCCAATCAACTTGACATGTGCACACTAAATCATATGTAACTTTTGTTTTGAGCTCAGAATGACACGAATATAGTACACACGTTAAGCTAGATAAATTTTCAATATTTTGACAAATTTTGAGGCGGAAGTAGAGACGACAAAGTGTCTAAGTAATGCAATCTATCGCAAACAGCGTGATGCCATGCATTGTGCTTCATTTATAAGCCTTAACTCAGTGAGCACCAATGATCAGTTTAGAATAATCCTATTATCACAACTTGACACATGTCCGCACTAAATCATGTGTAACTTTTTATTTAAAGCTTCGAATGATACGAATCCAATGCATTTGTTAATCTATCTCAATTTGCTATATTTGGACAAAATTTGAGACAGAAACAGAAAAGACAAAGCATCCAAGTAATCGAATATATCCAAACTCCTTGATGCCATGCATTATGCTTCATATACAAGCCTTTACTTATTGAGCACCAATGACAAGTTTAGAATTATCACTTTAACTAGCCAATCAACTTGCACTTCCGCACTAAATCGTCCGTAACTTTTGATTTAGAGCTCAGAATGACAAGAATCCAATGCCCACATTAAGCTAGTTCAATTTTCTATGTTGTGACAAAATTTGAGACAAAACTAGATACGACAAAGCGTCCAAGTAATCACATCTATCCCAAATTGCGTGAGACCATGCCTTATGCTATATTTATAAGCCTTTACTCAATGAGCACCAATGATCAGTTTAGAATAATCATATTAACTGGCCGATCAACTTGACAAGTCCGCACAAAATCGTCTGTAACTTTTGATTTTGAGCTCAAAATGACATGAATCCAATGCGCACGTTAAGCTAGCTCATTTTTCTGAATTGTAAAAAAAAACTTGAGACCGAAATAGACACGACAAAGCGTCCAAGTAATCCATTCTATCCAAAACTGTGTGATGCCACGCATTATGCTTCATTTATAAGCATTTATTCAATGCGCACCAATGATTAGTTTAGGATATTCATACTAACTGGCCAATCAACTTGACATGTCCGCGCTAAATCGTCCGTAACTTATGATTTAGAGCTCCGAATGACACAAATCCAATGCCCACGTTAAGCTAGTTCAATTTTCTATATTGTGACAAAATTTGAGACAAAACTAGATATGACAAAGCGTCCAAGTAATCAAATCTATCCCAAATTGCGTGAGACCATGCCTTATGCTTCATTTATAAGCCTTTACTCAATAAGCACCAATGATCAGTTTAGAATAATCATATTAACTGGCCAATCAACTTGACATGTCCGCACTAAATCGTCCGTAACTTTTGATTTAGAGCTCAGAATGACAAGAATCCAATGCCCACATTAAGCTAGTTCAATTTTCTATAATGTGACAACATTTGAGACAAAACTAGATACGACAAAGCATCCAAGTATTCCAATCTGGCCAAAATTATATGATGCCATGCACTATGCTTCATTTATAAGCCTTTACGCAATGATCACCAATGATCAGTTTAGAATGATGAAATTAACTCGCCGATCAAGTTGAGATGTCAGCACTAAATTGTCCGTAATTGTTCATTTAGAGATCAGAATGACACAAAGCCAATGCCCACGTTAAGCTAGCTCAATTTCTATATTGTGACAAAATTTGAGAAATAAATAGATATGGCTAACCGTCTAAGTAATCCAATCCATCACAAACTGCATGACGCCATGCATTATTTTTTGTTTATAAGCTTTTACTAAATGAGCACCAATGATCAGTTTAGATTGATCACTTTAACTGCCTGATCAACTCGACGTGTCCACACTAAATCGTCTGTAACTTTTGATCTAGAGCTCAAAATGACACGAATCGAATGCCCACGTTAAGGTAGCCAAATTTTCTATATTTTGACAAAATTTGACAAAGAAATAGATACGATAAAGCATCCAAGAAATCCAATCCATCCCAAACAGCATAATGCCATGCATTATTTTTCATTTATAAGCTTTTACTCAATGGGAACCAATGATCAGTTTATAATGATCACTATAACTGGCCGATACTCTTGACATGTACGCACTAAATCATGAGTAACTTTTGATTTAGAGCTCAAAATGACACGAATCTAATAATGGCCATGTTCAGGTAGCTAAAGTTTCTATATTTTGACAAAATTTGAGACAGAAATAGAGACCACAAAGCATCGAAGTAATCCAATCTATCCCAAACTGCATGATGCCATGCTTTATGGTTCATTGATAAGCCTTTACTTAATGAGCACCAATGATCAGTTTAGAATGATCACTTTAACTAGCAAATCAACTTGACATGTCCGCATTAAATAATCAGTAACTTTTGATTTAGATCTTAGAATGACATGAATCCAATGCCCCCGTTAAGCTAGCTCAATTTTCTAAATTGTAACAAAATTTGAGATAAAAACAGATACGACAAAGCGTCCAAGTAATCAAATCTATCCAAAATTGTGTGATGCCATGAATTATGCTTCGTTTATAAGCCTTTACTCAATGAGCACCAATAATTAGTTTAGATTGCTGAATTTAACTTGCCGATCAACCTGACATGTCAGCATTCAATCGTCCCTAACTTTTCTTTTAAAGCTCAGAATGACACTAATCCAACGCCCATGTTAAGCTAGCTCAATGTCTATATTGTGATAAATTTTGAGATAGAAATAGATACGACAAAGCGTACAAGTAATCCAATCTATCCAAACTGCACGATGCAATGCATTATTTTTCGTTTATAAGCTTTTACTCAATGAGCACCAATGACCAGTTTAGATTGATCACTGTAACTGGCCGATCAACTCGACATGTCCACACTAAATCGTCCGTAACTTTTGATTCAAAGCTCAAAATGACACAAATCCAATGCCACGTTAAGCTAGCTCAATTTTCTAAGTTTTGAAAAAATTTGAGACAGAAATATATGCGACAAAGCATCCAAGTAATCCAATCCATCCCAAACTGCGTAATGCCATGCATTATTTTTCATTTATAAGCTTTTACTTAATGGACACCAATGATCAGTTTTGAATGATCACTTTAACTGGCCAATTAACTTGACATGTCAGCACTAAATCGTCCATAACTTTTGATTTAAAGCTCAAAATGAAACGAATCCAATGTTCACGTTATTCTAGCTCAATTTTCTATATTTTCACAAAATTTGAGACAGAAATAGAGACCACAAAGCGCCCAAATAATCGCATATATCCCAAACGACGTGATGTCGTGCTTTATGCTTCATTTATAGGATTTTACTTAATGAGCACCAACGATCAGTTTATAATCATCACTTTAGCTGGCCGATCAACTTGATATGTCAACATTAAATCGTCCGTAACTTTTGATTTAGAGCTCCGAATGACAAGAATCCAATATATCCAAAACTATGTGATGCCATGCATTATGCTTCATTTATAAGCCTTTACTCAATGAGCATCCATTTCAGTTTAGAATGATCACTTTAACTAGCCGATCAACTTGACATGTCTGCACTAAATCATCTGTAACTTTTGATTTAGAGCTTATAATAACACGAATCCAATACCCACGTTAAACAAGCTCAATTTTCTATATTTTGACAATATTTGAGGTAGAAATAGAGACGACATGGCGTCCAAGTAATTCAATTTTTCGAAGCTGCTTGATGCCATGCAATATGCTTCATTTATAAGCCTTAGCTCAATCAGCACCAATTATCAGTTTAGAATGATTATTTTAACTGGCCGATCAACTTGACATGTCCACACTAAATCGTCCGTAACTTTTGATTTAGATCTCAGAATGACTCGAATCAAATGCCCACGTTAAGCTAGCTCAATTTTCTGTATGGTAACAAAATTGGAGACAGAATTAGATGCGACAAAGCGTTCCACTAATCCAATCTATCTAAAACTGTGTGATGCAATGCATTATGCTTCATTTATAAGCCTTTACTCAATGAGCACCACTGATCAGTTTAGAATAATCATATTAACTTGCCAATCAACTTGACATGTGCACACTAAATCATATGTAACTTTTGTTTTGAGCTCAGAATGACACGAATACAGTACACACGTTAAGCTAGATAAATTTTCAATATTTTGACAAATTTTGAGATGGAAGTAGAGACGACAAAGTGTCTAAGTAATGCAATCTATCGCAAACAGCGTGATGCCATGCATTGTGCTTCATTTATAAGCCTTAACTCAGTGAGCACCAATGATCAGATTAGAATAATCATATTATCACTTGACACATGTCCGCACTAAATCATGTGTAACTTTTTATTTAAAGCTTCGAATGATACGAATCCAATGCATTTGTTAATCTATCTCAATTTGCTATATTTGGACAAAATTTGAGACAGAAACAGAAAAGACAAAGCATCCAAGTAATCGAATCTATCCAAACTCCTTGATGCCATGCATTATGCTTCATATACAAGCCTTTACTTATTGAGCACCAATGACAAGTTTAGAATTATCACTTGAACTAGCCAATCAACTTGCACTTCCGCACTAAATCGTCCGTAACTTTTGATTTAGAGCTCAGAATTACAAGAATCCAATGCCCACATTAAGCTAGTTCAATTTTCTATATTGTGACAAAATTTGAGACAAAACTAGATACGACAAAGCGTCCAAGTAATCACATCTATCCCAAATTGCGTGAGACCATGCCTTATGCTACATTTATAAGCCTTTACTCAATGAGCACCAATGATCAGTTTAGAATAATCATATTAACTGGCCGATCAACTTGACATGTCCGCACAAAATCGTCTGTAACTTTTGGTTTTGAGCTCAAAATGACATGAATCCAATGCCCACGTTAAGCTAGCTCAATTTTCTGAATTGTAAAAAAAAACTTGAGACCGAAATAGACACGACAAAGCGTCCAAGTAATCCAATCTATCCAAAACTGTGTGATGCCACGCATTATGCTTCATTTATAAGCATTTATTCAATGCGCACCAATGATTAGTTTAGGATATTCATACTAACTGGCCAATCAACTTGACATGTCCGCACTAAATCGTCCGTAACTTATGATTTAGAGCTCCGAATGACACGGATCCAATGCCCACGTTAAGCTAGTTCAATTTTCTATATTGTGACAAAATTTGAGACAAAACTAGATACAACAAAGCGTCCAAGTAATCAAATCTATCCCAAATTGCGTGAGACCATGCCTTATGCTTCATTTATAAGCCTTTACTCAATAAGCACCAATGATCAGTTTAGAATAATCATATTAACTGGCCAATCAACTTGACATGTCTGCACTAAATCGTCCGTAACTTTTGATTTAGAGCTCAGAATGACAATAATCCAATGCCCACATTAAGCTAGTTCAATTTTCTATATTGTGACAAAATTTGAGACAAAACTAGATACGACAAAGCGTTCAAGTAATCAAATCTATCCCAAATTGCATGAGACGATGCCTGATACAAGCCTTGATTCAAGGATGTATGCGCGTGGGCTGTTTGTAGAAGATTAGGTGAGAAACTCAACCTTAGGCTTCTGGATAGGGGTTTTCTGGTTCGTAAACGATGGAAGGGTGAAGTGAACCACACGAGGGGTGATGAACCTCGTGATAAATCACAAACTTAGAGCTAGGAGGGCTGGTCTCAACTAGGTTCAAAGCGCACAAGCTTCTTTGAGAGAATAACTTGTAAAGAAAATTCGATCTTTATTAATTAGCAAAAAGGTTGTCGAACTACAATGTTGGAAGGAGCCTTATTAATATGCTCGACAGCTTGACCTTCTAGGGTCGACTCAAATAAAGAAAGGAAAGTTTACAAAAGTGCACAAATGGAAAAGATACAAAAGTGTATAACCGAAAAAGGACCTATTCCTAAAATGTTCTTGACTCAAAAATGTAAAGCATCTAGATCCTACCCTGCAAAATAGAAAGAGGCATATATTCGAATTGAAACTTACCTTAACTTACCTCACAGCCAAGAAATGGAAGGTGGCCGTCCTTGTGGCATGCACGCGCCTTGCTCCTAGTCTTCGACTTGGAGTAGGGTTAAAAATCTTTGGCCCTGACCTCTCTTGCCACTAAAGCCCAAGTCTCTGATGTTCCTTGTGTTGTTGAGAAGCCTTTGGACTCTACTTTGCTCTTCTGGCCAATTGTCCTTAGCTGATCTTCCTCTAGGAGCTTGTCGACCCATAAGCTGAATTTGTGGAAGAGTGCCCTTGATCTGCTTCTTGTCATTGCTCCTTGAGGTACCACTGGTGTAGATACTTTTTCTAGGTGCATGTCCTGGAGCTGGTAGCTCATTTGGTCCGAGTCCTCTTGTGTAGAAGTGGAAGTGCGCGTGTACTCGGCTGGATCGGCTGTACTGGCTGGATTGTGCGCGGTACTGGCCGGAATGACTTCAGGACCGGCCAAGTTGATCCCGGAGTCGGCGGTGTCATCAGGGGGACCGGCGGTGTCATTCACATCCCCACCAAGTGTGCCGGGAGCTTGGGCCTCTCCGCCGGCGATGTTGACCGGTCTGGTCCTATAGGTCGAGGGTCCGGCGGTACTGTCTGGTCCGGCNAGGACATGCACCTAGAAGAAGTATCTACACCAGTGGAACCTCAAGGAGCAATGACAAGAAGCAGATCAAGAGCACTCTTCCACAAATTCAGCTTATGGGTCGACAAGCTCCTAGAGGAAGAGCAGCTAAGAACAATGGGCCAGAAGAGCAAATTAGAGTCCAAAGGCTTCTCAACAACACAAGGAACATCAGAGACTTGGGCTTTAGTGGCAAGAGAGGTCAGGGCCCAAAGATATCTAACCCTACTCCAAGTCGAAGACTAGGAGCAAGGCGCGTGCATGCCACAAGGACGGCCACCTTCTATTTCTTGGCCGTGAGGTGAGTTAAGGTAAGTTTACATTCAAATATATGCCTCTTTCTGTTTTGCAGGGTAGGATCTAGTTGCTTTACATTTTTGAGTCAAGAACATTTTAGGAATAGGTCCTTTTTCGGTTATGCACTTTTTGTATCTTTTCCTTTTGTGCACTTTTGTAAACTTTCCTTTTATTTGTTTGAGTCGACCCTAGAAGGTCAAGCTGTCGAGCATATTAATAAGGCTTCTTCCAGCATTGTAGTTCGACAACCTTTTTGATTATTAATAAAGTAGAACTTTTTCCCTACAAGTTTTCTCTCTAAGAATCTTGTGCACTTAGAACGTAGTTGAGACCAGCCCTCCTAGCTCTAAGTTTGTAATTTATCACGAGGTTCATCACCCCTCGTGTGGTTCACTTCACCCTTCCATCGTTTACCACCCAGAAAACCCCTATCCAGAAGCCTAAGGTTGAGTTTCTCACCTAATCTTCTACAAACAGCCCACGCGCATACATCCTTGAATCAAGGCTTGTATCACTCTTGGTAAGAACCTCAAGAAATGGGTGGAGTGCCTACCATTCATAGAATTTTCCTACAACAGGGTCGTCCACTCAGCCACCAATAACACACCTTTTGAAATTGTCTATGGCTACAATCCTCAAACGCCCTTGGAGCAAACCCCATTGCCACCAGCTGAGATGACCAATTTGAACAGAGAGTCTAAGGCAGAATTTGTCAAAAAGCTACACCAGAAGGTCATGGAAAATCTAGAGAAGAGGACCGGGCAGTACATGACTCATGCCAACAAGGGGCGAAAGGAGATGATCTTCCAACAGGCGATTGGGTGTGGCTACACCTAAGGCAGGAGAGGTTTCCGCACCTAAGGAGTTCTAAGCTAGCCGGTTGGAAGAATCAACAACAATGCCTACTGGTTCGAGCTTCCATGTGAATTTAACGTGTCTAACACCTTCAACGTAACTGATTTAGCTCCCTTCCTTGCAGATGATTCAGTTTTGAAGACAAAACCTACTGAAGATGGAGAGGATGATGAAGGCACCAGATCAAATGGCCGGCCAGAAGGACCTAACCATGAAGATGGCCGACCAGAAGACCTGCCCGCCACAGCCGGCCTGATTGGCGACATGGCCGGATCAAGCAGCGAGATGGGCAGCACGAGCAACACCCTAGAAGACTCGAACCAGCTGTCCAGCCAGCTTGAAGGCAGGGATCTAGAAGAGAACTTAGCCCCAATGGTGCCACCAGGAGAAATGACCAGAAGCAGAAGTCGAGCATTCTACCACAAGTTCAGCTTGTTCATGAAAGGACTTCTAGAAGACCAAGGCAATTCAACCATGGGCCAAGAATTCAACAAGCGAGCCAAGGGCCTACCACTTTACCAAGTTTCTCTAGAAACATGGGCTCTCGTGGCAAAGGAGGTCAAGGACCAAAAGTATGTAAACTTACTTCAAGTGCAAGATTAAGAGCTAGGCGCATGTCTACCACAAAGTCGACCACTTTCTATGTCTTGGCCGAAAGATAAGAAGGTAAGTTTTACATTTCTATATATTGCCTTTTCTGTTTTTCAGGGTAGGATTTAGTATTTTTCCTTTTGTTGAGTCAAGAACATTAAGTAGTTTACTTTTCGGTTGTTTCCATTTGTAGTAATTTTTCTTTGTGCACTTTTGTATCTTTTTATTTTTTCTTTGTGGGTCGACCCTAAGAGGTTAAGGCTGCTGAGCATATTAATAAGACTCCATCAGAATTGTAGTTCGATAACGTTTTGTCCCATATTAATAAAGATATGAATTTTCTTCCAATGAGTCTTTGCACACAATGTTCTCTTGTTAGCTCTAAACCTAGTTGAGATCCATACTCCTAGAGTTAGAGCTGTGATTTATCACGAGGCCTCTCACACCTCGTGTGGTTCACTTTACCTCACCACCCCAAACACACGTCAAAAACTTTCCTAAGAAGCCTAATGCCGAGTTTCTCGCCTAAGCTCCTTGCACCCGGTCCAAGAGCATCATGGCCATGATCCCACGCTTGTATCATTGAGGAAGGACCGGCAATGGTAAATCATGAGTATAGTGCAATACACCAAGGCTCTATATAGGAGAAGCTTCAAGATCCAAGTAGTTCACTCTTCCTTATACCTTAGGACCTTTGTACTTTGGTAAATGCCTGGTGGATCCTGGCGCTAATGTGAGCCTAATGCCTCTGATGGTTTCTTAAATAATGGGTTTAACAGAACTCAAGAAGGCTTGCATCTCTTTGGTTTTGGCAGATAAGTCCAAGAGGTCTCATTAGGGTCTTGGAAAACTTACCGGTGAAGGTTGGCGACTCAATAGTCTCCATGGATTTTGTTGTGCTAGAGATAGATGAGGAGCTAGCCAACCCAATAATATAGGGGAGACCATTCCTAGCCACCGCATGAGCTGTAATCGACCTCAACTTAAAAAGCTCTACTCTCAGGTTCAGCATCATAGGGTCAAGCAAGAAACCCACCATCGAAGGAAAGGTCTTCTCCATCGAAACCTTTGAAGGTTTGGAGGATATGAACGCTAAGGTATTGGCATTGACAAAATATGAAAGTATCTTAGGGAAGGAAGACGCTAGCAATGGAAGCCTAGTGAGAATGAAAAGTTTCGTGAGCACAAGGCGGAAAAATCAGAGCCAAGATCTCGACCAAGTGATATACACTTCAAACCTAAGATGTCAAGGTATAAACATGAGGAGGAAAAAGGAGTTAAGGCAATTCGAAGGTCACTGTCTGTCCCGCGATTGGCTACCTGGCCAATCTCGGACAGGCCGATCGCACGAAGTCGAGGGTCGCTAGAATTTTTTGGATCGATGGCTGATCTCGGGAGGCTGATCATGCCATGAGTCCAAGAGACTGGATGTGTGGCAGATCTCAGGCAGATAGATCGCGGGGGCCAAGGGTCGCTGGATTTTTGTGGAGTGGCCACTTGGCTGATCACCAGAAAGGGCTATCGCACCACGAGTTGGAGAGACTGTCCGTATGGCTGATCTCGGGCAGACCAATCGCAGAGACCAAAACTCCCTAGAATTTTCAGGACCGGCCACTCGCCGATATCGGGAGGCCGATCGCAGATGGATCTCAAAAGATCGGCCTCTAGGACGATCTAGGGGAGGCAGATCGCACATGGGATCGCGGCACAGCACACGTGATCAGCCATAAGGCAGCCTGGATGATCTCAATGGCCGATTGCACATGAAGGCGACACGGACAAACCTCCTGGATGTTCTGCAATTAGCCACTTGGCAGATCTCAATGGCCGATTGCACATGAAGGCGACACGGGCAAACCTCCTGGATGTTCTGCAATAAGCCACTTGGCCGATCTCAATGGCCGAATGCCCTGGTCACTCAAACTACATGAGCGCACACCCAAGAACGAACACAACACCTTCCTCAACCCTTTCCCGCCAATAAAGAGATACCAATCACTCAAACTTGCCTCTTTTTCATCATTTTTGTTTATTTTATTTTTATCTCTCCTTCGTATTTATTTTCTCAGCGAGACAGTGAGAGATAAGTCTGGTGGAGAGAACACTGGCGGTAACATTTGCATCATTTTGTATTTACATATATTTATACATTAGAAAAACACAAAAAAAATTTCAAAAAACCAAAAAAAAAAGTTTTCATTGTCATTTACATTTCATGTGTTAGGATTGAGTCTAGAAGCATATAGGATTTCACTTAGATTTGCGTATAGACCATGGTTAGATGGCCTTGACTAAGTTGCACTTAGGATTAAGATTGGAATTCTTGCCAAGAGTATTGTGATGCTTGCACCATTTCAACAAAAAAAAAACTTGGGAATATTTTATTGTGCCAACAACCTATTAGGTAGATCATTCTTTGGAATTGAAATGTATCTGATTTGATCCAGATGAGGTCATTGGCCCAACCCCAGGCCGACCCGAGGAACACCAAGACGGCCAAATACACACAAAATTACATGGGTGTTTCTTCATGAATTCAAGCCTAACCAAGAAGCGGCCACCCAAGACTAAATCTGGCCTATAATCCTGACTCACATAGAACACTCGAAGACATGGAGCTCACCCCAAACCAAGCCCGACCAAGTAATACACCATTCATCATGTTGGTGTTTCCGCAACATACCATATTTGGCACTTTTCTTATATGAAAGTCTCCAAAAATTTTCTTTGCAGACAAGGAGAATTTTTGGTACGTTTAGGATTTCCCTTAAGAACTTCTAGAAGCCCAAACATGCCTTGGACCAGGCGGGTCCATCCATGCCTTCAAATGAACCAAGTGGAGCCGTTTATGGCAAGTGAGATGACCAACTGATTAAATCACTTGCAAAACAAAAAATGGCATCCAAGAGATATTATTAAGGCCCTAAGGATGCCCAATATCAATCTACCATTTACTAGCCACCATAGGATCAGGCGGATCCCTCTTCTCCAAGACTTGCCATATGTGGACCAAAGGGCACTTACTGTGTTCAGATTGCAACATCTCTATTCCTTGCAACTTTGACATGTATTGCAAACTTTCCAAAGTATACAGGATGTACCTAGACACCTTATAAGCTTTCAAGATAGAAGCATCTACACTTTTCATATTTGCCAAATAATCCATTAATGGCCAACAGCCATATACTTTAAATGTACGCTTTTTTCTGTTTTTAAACTTTAGGACCGTTTCTATGAGCACTGTATAAGCTCAGAATGACCCCCATTAAAATAAAAAGTTGAATACAAAGTATTTTTTTCAAGGCCTTGTCTTTGAATCTTGTTCTTGTTATTTGGAAACTAAGTGTGTGATTCACTTCCTTTCTATTGTAGTCACGACCATGTTAGTTTGAGAGATTCAAACTCCCTTGGTTCACCTTTGATTGTATGATTTGATCAAAATCCACTCCTTTTAGTTCCCTTTTAGTTCCCTTGTCGTACCGCTTGTGAGATTGATACTCAATCTTACATCAGATTAACTCCATACATTAGAACTTGAACCAGATTCAAAATTATCTTATGTGCATCTTTCCTAATACTTGTTTATGGATACTGATATACACATTCGGGTTTTCTTTCACCTTTATACCACCCTCTGCTAACCCAAATGACTGAATCCTCCTCTTTGGGATGGTGACGCCATTCCCCAATCAAATCTTTTCCTTGAAGCCAACATTACTATTTCGTGTGAACATTATGTAAGGCCTTTTTACTAGAATGCTTACTTTGCAAAACATGTTGAGTTTTGAGAACGACAATAGTAGGACTTTCATGTAGATTCTATCTTCACACTATAAGCTCGGCATAGGTTCGGATTTAGGTGGACTTGTTAGGGTTTTTGATTATGAGATGAAAAGAAAAAAAAAGAGAAAATGAAATGAGAGGAACCACGGAAAGGAACGTGTGGGATTGTACATAAGAAAAGGGGCATGAGATTCGGTTAAAAATATAAAAGATAGCTCTAAGTTTCAAAGTGAAGAATTCCTCTAATAAAAAAAAAAGAAGCCAAAAGCCTAAATCGATTATCAAGAGTAGAGGAAAAACTAAGAAACAGAGCTAAAAAGAAGAGTGATTCAAATGAGCCCAATTAATCACTACCTCAAAGTTCCAAAAAGAGAAGTTCAAAGTGAGAAAATAAAAAAAGATAGGCAAAAAAGCCTCGAAAGAGTAGATCATTTAAGATAGGATTGACTTGGCTTTGAGATAGAGAGTTCTATGCTAGAACATGGATAGATGGAAGTTTTGCCTTATATGCATCATTGTTTTTGACTCTTAATATTTTACGAAAGTTTCATTCCTTTACAAAAGAACCCTTGTGATAACTCGAACCACTTTATCTCACTTTAGAAACCATTTCTTCCTACCCAAATGAACTTATATTGATTGATGCATTGAAATATTCACTTATGTCTTTAATTGAATGTTAAGAATTTATTGGATTTGATTGCGCATAGCATGATATGGGATTGACATTAATTGTGGCATATGCAAAAAGTATTAGGAAGTAGGCTTGATTCAAGCATTATAATAGATAGTGATGGATTGTTACCACGAGAGTGGATCAGCCTAATAGATAGTGTTCTACATCTTACGGATTTATCTAATCAAACCTGTAGAATCGTTAATCAATGGAAGATTGCCCCAAATCGAATGTCTTGATTATTGAATTAACACGTCTTACTTTCTCTGCAATTAGATTATTAGACAAATAAAAAAAACTCAATTAGTATTTACCTATATTTAAGTGTTTCTGTATTCCTAGTGTGTTAATAAGGCTTCATTGGGGATTTGATTGCCCTGCACTTGGAGTTGTATTAGGGATTAAAACTTAAGATACATCAGCAGGTCAGGTGCTCTATTCCGATCAGGTGGCAAGTCGTCTTCCTCCAATACATGCATGTTCTCATCTTGTTGACCATTTTGGTTTTGTGCTCCTTGTTCGTTGGGTCTTGGCCCTTCCAAACGGCCAAGTACTCACCCACACTAGCAATGTTTTGCTCCAGTCGTAATTCCATGTGCCTCATTTTGGTTTGAAAGGTTGTGAACATTTGCATCATGGCCATGAGTGGTTCAAGGGGTACGTCTCCTATGGTGCCTATCACAAATTTTTTTAACAACTTATTAGATATTTAAGTGTTTCTGTATTCCTAGTGTGTTAATAAGGCTTCCCTGGGGATTTGATTGCCCTGCACTTGGAGTTGTATTAGGGATTAAAACTTAAGATACATCAGTAGGTCAGGTGCTCTATTCCGATCAGGTGGCAAGTCGTCTTCCTCCAATACATGCATGTTCTCGTCTTGTTGACCATTTTGGTTTTGTGCTCCTTGTTCGTTGGGTCTTGGCCCTTCCAAACGGCCAAGTACTCACCCACACTAGCAATGTTTTGCTCCAGTCATAATTCCATGTGCCTCATTTTGGTTTGAAAGGTTGTGAACATTTGCATCATGGCCATGAGTGGTTCAAGGGGTACGTCCCCTATGGTGCCTATCACAAATTTTTTAACAACTTATTAGATATCGGAAAAAGATTCAAAAAACAAGATTTTCTATTTTTTAGTAGAAAAATAAACTAACAATAAATTTGTTTTTGAGTTTTTAGAGAGTTAAGAACTAAGAATAGCAAGATAACTAGATGATTTGAAGGGAAACTAACAAAGAGAAAGACCTTTTTTAACTTGTTGAAATGAAATCAAAGAATTAGTTTTTTTTGTTTTTATAAAAACGTTTTTGAATTATAAAAAGAAGAAAATGCAAAACAAAAAAAAACAAAAGAGAAGGTTGAATGAACACACCCTGGGATATGAGATTTTAAGTTTTGATGCCAATGATGTAAGATCCAATAGCCTGCCCACAAACAATAGCCTCTGATGGCTCTTGGCTCTGAAATGGGTTAGTAGAGGTAAGAAATAAGTGATACTTGGATTTCTTGTGGGATTCCACACACTAGAAATACAAGACTTAATCGATTCTTAAGCATGGGGAACTCCATGCACAATACTTAGAAGAAATTGACTAGAGAACCGAATGCAAAAGGCACAAAGGTTTGATTAAAAAAGAAAAGATTTATTACTGAATAATGGTGTGCCATTAAGTACAAGGAAGATGAGCTTTTATAAGCTCAAAGATACATCGGTCATAAAACAAAAAAGAGGAATATTTGCAAAATAATGGTGAATATGGCTCTTGGGATTTAAAGCACCTTGCCAAGTAAAGCAACTTGGTTTAGGCGTGCTGGCTCTTCTAGAAACCTTGTGGGATGATTCTTCCATGTGGGGCCACACGTTTCATTTTTGGTAAGTTGATGCTTATGTGGTTTTTCTTTAGTGTGAACACTCCAAGTTGTGGATAAGCTGGATTTTCTCCTTTTTGGTCTCCTTTTGCATCCTAGAGGAGGTCTAAAGCATGAAATTTCAATTGGTCCATTGCCACCAAGCTGATTTGCAATACAAGACTTTAGTATGGCCCAAACAGGGAGTCTCGGCCAGTTTCATATGGGACTTGATGCAAAGGTGTTTTCCCCGGTCATAAATCTTCTTATGGATGGTTTTTTATTATCTTTGAGGCTGAATAGAATGCTTTGAAGTTAGGGCATCGCTTAAGTGTGCAGGTTGGTACGCTTTGGTGTTGTACACCGTTGGAGAGTTCGTGCAGCCAATGTGAATTATTATTGGATAGTTAGCTTGATGAGGTGATTTTGGTTGGTGTAATTCCAAGCTCTATGTTTTGGCCTGATTTAAATCTTTTAAAACCTCCTTGATCTCCTTCGGCCTGCCGTCTACTTGTTTCGTAACAGCTCCAGTACAGCCAGCTTGGCGCGAGTCAGCCAGGTTAGGATCGAGGTCTTCATAATTTCCTGCCCTCTTGCAAAAGGTTTCCACCTCAAAACCATATATTTTGCACCACGATAAAGCAAGCTATAGTTGTATCCCATGTGTTACTCTAAGGTCTTACCTTGGTGTTGGTTCAGCCTTTGGTCATGGTATGACCATAGGACTTCTTTGATGAGCATGAAGTAGAAGTAGCCATGCTGCAACGTTATGGGTGTGTTAACCTTTGGGATTGGGTGTAATCTAGAGTTGATGGGATCTCCAGTTGTAAGCTCATCCGTACCTGCCTGTGACTCTTTTGACAAGCTCAAGCGTGTGATGTGCTCTAAAGAATGTATTTTATCATATTTTTCTTAAAAAAGACTTATCTTGGCCCGCCTTTTTCTTTAGCATTAGCTTGCATCACACGAACTTCGAAATGATCTACTAGAGCAATGTAACCTTATAGTTGTTAAAGCTAAAGGACTATATATTTGTCCTCCCATTGTGCTAAAGGTCAAATTGTTAGGGCCTAAAAGGATATATCCAGCTTGCATGGGTGCCACATCTCGCACCACCTCATCTTTGTATTGGGGGATTGAAAAGGGAACGGTCCCTTGTTTTCACATGTTGAGTTATTCCTTATCATTCAGCCATTTTAGCTTGTACGGTCTAGGGTAATTAATGGTGGTGATACCTAGCTTTTCACCATCAAGAACTTTGCAATATTAGTACAAGAATCACTACCAATAATAGTGTGACATATCTTGTCTTTCAAGAAAAAACGGGTGTGAAAGACGTTTTCTTTTTGCTTCGTGGCTTTTACAGCCGCTTGAGTGTTTAGGGCCCTTAGGATGACTAGGGACTCACTTTCATCAGCATAGTCAATGGTGTTTTCATGGGTCTCTGGTTATTCTTCATCATGTGACTCATAGTCACGGGATGGTAACATCACCACGACTTTCGGATCTGGACAGTCATGTGAGATGTGTCCACAGCCTTTGCACATGTAGCATGTTACCACTTGACTCATCATCTTGGTCGTTTGTTGACTCAGTATCACCACTTGGAATAATAATCATCACTTGGTGATTTGGACAGTCTCTAGCCATGTGTCATCGACCCTAACACTTAAAACATATAATGTTAAGGGTCCTAACTTGATTAAAGTTATGATATTTACCTTGTTCTGGCTATGGTGTCTTAGATGGTTCAACATTCTTGCTCTTGAACCAATACTCCACTTCTATGGCCTTGCCTTTGTCTATCAGCCGGTTGTTGCTTACAGTTCATTGTTGATTGCTCTTTGGCCAACTAGTCATGGCTGTCTTGTGTTTGATTTGTTGCTCTACTTGCACTGCCAAGTGCAACAATTCATGCAAGTTGTTGTACCTATCTCATTCCACCTTTCGAGTAATGCGTTCTTGAAAACCATCTATGAATTGTGCCATCAATGTTTCTTCGGACTCTTGTAGGTCGAGGGAGTTCATGATCTTCTCAAACTCTTCAAAATACTCATCTAGTGTCCTAGTTCTACAACATTTTTTAGGTCCCTAGGATAATGTTCTGGGAAATACCTTGATCTAAGAAGGCACTTCATGCCGGCCCAATTGTTTACGGTGACATAACTTTGCCTTCTCCTTTCAGCTATTATCCTTCCAATAAGCTAGTGCATTTTCAGTAAGTTGGATCCAACTTTCCGGAAAGCTGTTAGGGAATCTTTTTTTTTCTCATTATAGTTGTAGCATTCAAAGATGTACTCTACACACCTCTTGAAAGAATATTGAGATTATAGAGGAGAAATGTGAAGAATTGAATCTGAAAACTCAAAGAGAAGTATGAGAAAATGAGAAATGACTTAGACTTATGGAGAAGAATCTCCTAAGAGTATATTATACATTGAGTCTTTACAGCCCTTTTATAGAGGATTTACAATGTGAACACAAAAGAAAACGAATTCAAACTTGTGGATGAGTTTGAATAGAGGAGGAGCCTGTCAACAACCAATGAGAAGAGAGGAGACAGCAGGCATGACTGTTTGGTGTGGTTGCCAAGACTGTGTGCAGCATGGACATGTCCTTTTCACCTTGATTCTTCTCCCAAGGTAGCTATTTAACCATTTTAACCATGTGGTTAATAATAACTCCCTCCTTTTTCATTTCCCTTGTTATTCAAACTGAATTTTCGTGCTCACACTTGCCTTGTAGGTCAAGATAGGTCTTATTTGATTTTCCTATGTCAATACTCCCCCTCAAGCTAAAGACTTTGGAATCACCCTAAAGTCTTAAGCTTGGGAACCCAAGGCAACACCTCATTAAAAACCTTATTAAGGAAAACCACTTGGGACAAAACCTTAATAAGGGAAAAAGAGTGTGTTGCTCTTGGATTAGGAGACCTTTGATCATGGGTGTGATAAATCAACAAGCCCAAGTTTGCTAAGATGTTCTTGCAAACTTTGAGACTTGCTGCCTTTGTGAAGATGTCAGCTAGTTGGTCTTCACTCCTTGTATAACATGGCAGAATGGTTCCATCTTGAACTTTCTCCCTAACCTTATGGCAGTCGATCTCTATGTGCTTGGTCCTCTCGTGAAACACTGAGTTTGAAGCTATGTGAATGGCTGCCTGATTATCACAATGGAAGGTAATTGGCCCTGGTTGTGCAATACCGAAATCTTTCAAGAGTGCTTTGAGCCAAGTTACTTCATTTGTCAGCTTCCTCATAGCCCTATATTCTGCTTCAGCACTAGAACATGATACCACCTTCTGCTTCTTAGTCTTCCAAGTGACTAAGTTCCCACCAACGAAGGTGCAATACCCAGTGGTTGATTTCCTATCCACCCTATCACCAGCCCAATCCGCATCACAATACCCGACAATCTCAGTGTTCCCATTCTTGCCCATCCATATACCTTGACCAGGAGATCCTTTGATGTATCTAAGGATCCTTTCTACCATGCTCCAATGATATACAGTAGGCTTTTGCATATGTTGACTTACTTGATTCACAGCAAAACACAAGTCTGGTCGTGTGAGGGTGAGGTAGATCAGCTTCCCAACTAGTCTCCTATACTGAGAAACATCCTTAAATAACTCATCAGCTTTCTCCCCCTTTCCGTTGACCTTGTAGCCATCTTCAAGAGGAGTTTTGGCCGGTTTAGCCCCAAGCTTTCCCGTGTCTGTCAACAGATCAAGAGCATACTTTCTTTGGGATAGAAAGAGCCCTTCTTGAGACCGACACACTTCAATACCCAAGAAGTACTTCAACTCTCCAAGATCCTTGATGTCAAATGATCTGTTTAAGAAGGCCTTTGTGGACTGAATTCCTTCCTTATCATCTCCTGTGATGATAAGGTCATCCACATAAACCAAGACCGCCACGATTCCTTTGGAGTTTTGACGAGTGAACAAAGTATGATCTGAATGGGATTTCCTAAACCCATTATCAGTAAGTGTGGAGCTTAATTTGTGATACCAGGCCCTTGGTGACTGCTTCAACCCATATATTGCCTTCCTAAGTCTTAGAACCTGTCCCTCTTTGCAAAGATCTTCAAGGCCTGGTGGTGGAGTCATATACACTTCCTCTTCAAGTTCTCCTTGTAGGAATGCGTTCTTGACATCCATTTGCCATAAGTCCCAAGTCAGATTCGTAGCTAGTGAAAGAACAACCCTTACAGTGTGTAGCTTAGCCACCGGTGCAAATGTATCAGTATAGTCCTCTCCATATGTCTGAGTGAAACCTCTTGCAACTAGACGTGCCTTGTACCTTTCTATGTCCCCATTGCTCTTATACTTGATGGTGAACACCCACTTGGAACTCACAGCCTTCTTGCCTTTGGGAAGTTCTTGTATATCCCATGTATGATTCCTTTCCATAGCTCCCTTCTCATCTCTTACTGCATCTAACCATTCTTTCTTGCTCTTAGCTTCTTCATAAGTCCTTGGAATCTGACTTTGTTCAATCTTTCCAAGGAATGCTTGATGACTAGATGGCAAGAGGTCAAGGGAACAAACAGCTTGTATGGGATGAGCCACGGCTTGGTTGTTGTAGAATACCCTAGTGTTCCTAAGTCTAGTACTCCTCCTTAAATGCTGAACAGGTGGTGCAGCCTCCTCTACAACCGTTTCCTCTTCCATTTGGTGAATAGGTTCCTCTATACCCACTTCCAAGTCGTCTTGTTCTTGATTTTGGGCCATAGCTTCTTCTTGGATTGGAGTTGGTTCTTGAGTTACCACCCCTTGTTCATTCTCTTGGGTATCTTGTGAACTACTTAAGGTTCTTGTTTCTTCGTGTCTTGAATCCTTTGGCAGATCATTTCCCAAATGATTCAAGAGAAACCTCAAACTCGTAGCCAAATCAGAAGGTGACCTTGAGAGATCCTTCAATCCTTCCCAATCTTTCTGATCATAATAGCTTCGTTCTTCTATGAACTTGACATCTCTAGACACATATGTCCTGTTGTTGCTCGGATCATAGCACTTATAACCCTTTTGTGTTGTCGAATATCCAAGGAACATACACTTGATGCTCTTTGCCTCCAACTTGTTTCTTAGATCACCTGGAACATACACAAAGCACACACACCCAAATACACGTAAATGATCAATGGAAGGTTTAGTTTTATTGAGTACCTCAAATGGGGATATATCTTGCAAGACTTTGGTTGGAATCCGATTGATGAGGTAGCAAGCAACCAAGACTGCATCTCCCCAAAAACTTTTAGGAACATTGGTATGAAACATCATGGATCTTGCTACTTCCATTAAGTGTCGGTTCTTCCTTTCAGCAACTCCATTTTGTTGTGGTGTGTGTGGACAGCTAGTTTGATGTAGTATTCCATGTTTGTTTAGATGAGCTTTGAATCTTTGACTTGTGTATTCCCCTCCATTATCTGATCTTAACACTTTGATCTTGGCATTGAATTGATTAGTAACATAATTATGAAAGTTTATAAATGCCTCATAAACCCTATCTTTAGATGGAAGTAATGTAACCCATGTATATTTCGATTTCTCATCTATAAAGGTCACAAAGTATTTATTCCTATCTCTAGACATGCAAGGTGAGGTCCAAACATCGGAATGTACTAAATCAAAGCAATGCTCATAAATTGTAGACGATTTAGGGAAAACAACACGACAATGTTTGCCAAGGATACAAGCCTCACAAACTGAGTGATCATAAGCGACATTAGGAATTATTAAGCTTAAAGCACGAGCATGAGGATGTCCTAATCTAGCATGCCATAAGACATCTTTATTAGCAAAAACACAGGATTTGAAAGCTAAGGAATCCAAATTGCTTGGAGGGTCTTCAAGAACATAGAGCTCATCTTGAGTTACACCACCTCCAAGTATCTTACCACTCTTAATATCCTGAAAGTAAACATTGTTAGGCCCAAATGTAACATTGCAATTGAGGTCTTTAGTAGCCTTTTTGACAGAAACTAGATTAGACTTAAATTTAGGTACAAAGAATGCATTAGTTTCTTTGTCAAATAGTCTTAATTTTCCGGTTCCTTCAATTGGAATACCCTTACCATCAGCTATAGTTACTTGTCCTAGACATGGTTCAATGTTCTTTAACAACCTAGCATTGCTAATCATATGGTGAGAAGCACCTGAATCCACTACCAACTTATGATCTGGTTTATCAAGCGATTTATGGGAGTAGAGTGTGATACCGGAGAGTTTTGAGGCATAGGCCTTGATGAGATCCTCCAAGTCACTCTTCTTAACATACTCCATGGATACATTCATAGCTAGCTCCCCTCCTTGGTTGGATGAACTTGCCGGTTCAGTCGCAACCATTTGAGAGATGTTAGCCTTTGAATCCTTGAACCGGTTTGGCTTGAGATGAGGATGAAGTATCCAGCACTTGTCCTTGATGTGGCCATTCCTCTTACAATGCTCACACATCACACTCTTCCTATCCTCTTGCTTAAACACGCTTTTGTTGGCCATGACTAGTTCTCCTTTACCACCAAACAAACCAATGTTGCCTTGCTCCCTTTGAATCCGTGAGCACACCTCTTCGAAATCAGGGAGTTTTGGCTCTCTCAGGATGGACTTAATCACATCCTTAAAGGCTGGATTTAGGTTGAGAAGGAGCCCAAATATCTTGTCTTGTTCCTTCCTTTCATTAAGCACCTTTGGATCCATAGAACTTGGTCTCAACATGTCAAGCTCGGACCATGTTGACTGGAACTTGCCCAGGAATTTTGTGAACTCCATATCCTCTTGGTGTAGATCATTGAGAGCCTTCTTAACCTCATACACACGGCTGAGTTTTGAAACATCCCCATACACCCTCTTGAGAGTGTCCCAAAGAGACTTGGCAGTTTCACAATGTGAATAAGCTTCAAGAATGGATGGGTCCAATGAATTTGGAGGAATCCAAGGACTGATTGATCTTCTTGGAACCACCTAGCTTCTTCTTTTCTTGTTGCCTCATCCTTCTTCTCCTTTGGATCATCTATAGATGGAGTATTATCCTCCAAGATGTGATTCCAAAAGTCCTTTGCCACAAATGGCTGTCTTGATGGTTCTTGACCATAATGTGTAGTTCAAGCCTTTGAGAACTACTGCTATCACCGTAGGTTTCAGGCTGGAACTAATTTGAACTGTATCCTCCATTGTTAGGCTTTGAAGAGCTCAAAGGAAGCAGCTTTTATGGTTGAATGAAACCGTGAGTTTTAGTCTAAAGACTGAGAGATTTTGACAAAATTTTAGATTAGAAACTGAGAGATTTGAGTAGAAAAGATAAGAGAATGATCTTATGCTCTGATACCATGAAAGAATATTGAGATTATAGAGGAGAAATGTGAAGAATTGAATCTGAAAACTCAAAGAGAAGTATGAGAAAATGAGAAATAACTTAGACTTATGGAGAAGAATCTCCTAAGAGTATATTATACATTGAGTCTTTACAGCCCTTTTATAGAGGATTTACAATGTGAACACAAAAGAAAACGAATTCAAACTTGTGGATGAGTTTGAATAGAGGAGGAGCCTGTCAACAACCAATGAGAAGAGAGGAGACAGCATGGGCATGACTGTTTGGTGTGGTTGCCAAGACTGTGTGCAGCATGAGCATGACTGTTTGGTGTGGTTGCCAAGACTGTGTGCAGCATGGGCATGACTTTTCCACCTTGATTCTTCTCCCAAGGTAGCTATTTAACCATTTCAACCATGTGGTTAATAATAACCCATCCTTTTCATTTCCCTTGTTATTCAAACTGAATTTTCGTGCTCACACTTGCCTTGTAGGTCAAGATAGGTCTTATTTGATTTTCCTATGTCAATACCTCTCTCAATTCATGTAGGCCTTTGGGTCCAATTTTCCTGCAAAAGTAGGAAGGGATTAGCTTAACCTCTAAGTTATCTTCTCGAGGTTCATAGTCTCTAATTCGAGGCCCTCGGATTGGTTCGTGTCTCCAAGGGTGTTGAGGCTGCTAGGATGCCATGTGTTCTTAATAAAAGTCTCTTTCTTCAAAAAGAATACATTCATCTTCACCTACTGGCCGATAGTTCTCTCGGCCTTAGTTTTGTCTCTCAGGTATGTGTGTATGGTTGTTCTAGTCGTACACGTCTAACTCCAAAGCTCCTCATCTCTTCGCACAAGGCAAAAAGAATTTAGAGCACATAATCTTATAGTCAGGGCCGGGCCTGGGCCCAAGCAAAGCAAGCCCGTGCTTGCGGCCCTCAATGTTAATATAAAAAAATCAGCCCTTATTTTAAAAGTACTCTTAGCACAAATGGTAAATAAAAGTAAACTGTTTTTTTAGTTCTTCAGTTCGAGTCCTTCTAACAACAAAAAATTTTAAAAATTAGAACGGTCCAATTTTTTTTGTAGTATAAAATGGCCCAACTTTTTTTTGCTTGTGGCCCTATTAAATTCAGGGCCGGCTTGGTTCTCTTCTCCGATAGTTTTAACTGCAAAACAATCAAAAGCAAGATACT
Source organism: Pugionium dolabratum (assembly GCA_018901945.1). Classification (NCBI taxonomy): domain Eukaryota; kingdom Viridiplantae; phylum Streptophyta; class Magnoliopsida; order Brassicales; family Brassicaceae; genus Pugionium; species Pugionium dolabratum. Next base: position 456,772 of record JAEVFF010000108.1, on the reverse strand, counting down.
TTTCTTGGCAAGTAGTTAGGAAGAAAAGAAAATCCAAATTAAAATATGTGAATGGAAAGTCTACTATTTTTAGGTTTTTGATTTATGTAAATTTTATAGTATGCTATAGGTAATAGAATTGGTAATCTAAGTAAAATGGTAAAGTTTTGTCGACGAGGATAGAAAAAGGAAATTTTTTTCTTTTGGAGTTTTCCTTTTTTAGGATTGCAATATTGTCTTATTTCTTTTTTTTCTACTATTTTTTTTTGTTGATTTTTTTTTCTTAATTCTAACTAATGATAAAAATGGTTATGAATGATTAAGGACGAAATCTAAAATTATAACAAGATGCAAACTTATTTTTGGTATTTTTCTTAAACCGACTAACTAATGCAATGAAACCATTCGATCTACTATCTAAACAACGTAATGAAACAAACTGAAATAAATTAAACCTAGTTGTAAGAAGTTTTATATCTAATACAAGATTATGTAAGACGCTGTATGAAACTTTATAAAAGACAAGGAGCTGGCCGTGATACGAGTTGTTGGTCATTTTCTTTCGGTATGGCCAAAGAGAATAAGGTGGAAAAGTAGCGAGCTAGAGATCTCTCTCTTTCCTGAGATCAAGCCAAATGCAGTGTTGGAGAAGGTGAGGTCACTACAAAAAGGGTGAAAAATCTTTAATACAACACGAGAAGTTCAAGCAAATAGATGACGATGCTTTGTTGATTGAACTCGTAAAAGGGATACCTTTATCAATTCAATAAAATTAATCAAATCTAAACTATTTGGTACCCGAATCGAATCACAATTTAGTTTGGTTATTTCGATACAATATTTTAAAACCAAACTACACAATTAACCGAATTATCCGAAGTAAAAAGCCAAAATTTTAGGCCTAATTGGAACACTAGAAGTCTTTTCTTGTGTGAAAGGATATATGATAGAGAGATGAGTTCTGTGGATCTATGTGATCCGATAATAAAGTACTCTTTTCTTATCAAAATGTTACCGTCAAGTTCTACAAATTACAACTGAATTGCAAGAACAACAACGCAAAGCTACAAGGTTTCACCTCAAGCAATGCAACCTACAAGTATTGTAGTGTCAGCCATGAAACCTAAACTAAAGAAAAAGTGAAGCCTCTACTATCTAACTCAGAGACTGACAGGCTGTATCTCTCTAGAAACATTTAGATCTGTAGTTTTCTTGTCACGATTCTCCTTCAAGCTCTTTGCGATCCATATCGCGGTTTCTCTGGGAGACACCTTTCCTGGACCAAAAGGTTTAAGCAACACGTTGAGTTCATCGTATCTTCCTTCTTGTAACAATCTGGCACTAAACTCAAGCAACCCCTCCAAAGCATCAGCTCGTTGACGATATGATGATGGGTCAAACCGGCATCTTCTTGTGTTAGAGGATGTAGTCTGGCTTGATGCACCAGCAGTTGCATTCTGGTCAGATGATGATGACCCGTCACTTCTATTGTCTAACATGTTGAGTTGGATACCCTGCCACGTCGAGATATTATCAGATCTGGACTTACACGTCTGAACAGTGCATTTGTCTTTTGTTATAGTGCAGTCATCGACAATGTTGTCCCAGGGCGAGGCAGAGGAGCCTTTGGACAGTGTTTTCTTTTGCATGGGAATGAAGAAGATGTCTTCTTCGTATGAGGCTAACGGAAAAATAGCAATCTTATCAACTCGTGGCTCATTAATGGAAACTTCTGGAGAAACCACATTCTGCAAGATCCCAGCTATTGGGTTGTAAGTTGCAGCTTTTTGGGTACTTGTAGCTTTTTTCGTGAGTACTAGAGAAGTCCGGCGAGCTGAAGGAATTATCTTCCTGGTGGTACCACCTGAAACTGGATGCTGAACGCCGAGCAAAAAAGCAGTCATGGTTATCAGTGTCTAAGGTATTAATTCTATGATACAATCCATATAAGGTGAAGTAACATAAAGCTATTTGGTAGGTAGAAACCTGAGACATGTAGAGAAATAAGTCAAAACAGGAATATCTGGTAATGGTATTGGCAGCATTGTAAACCAACGATATTCTTGTCAGCAACATTTTCACCGGAAAGATTTGTGGTATACTTGCAATTGATTACTTTTAATTTGACATTGCAATTGGTTACTAAGATAACAAAAATGAGTTAAGTATAAGTATTACCAAGTGTTGTTTGGGTTTCCTTCGAGTTTCCATGAATCTTTTGTGAGTATCACCAAAAGTATATTTCGAGATCTTAGATACACTTGAAGCAACTTGCTTACATATCACTGTTTCTTTGCTGCTCTCAATTGATAAATCTGAAATTCTGCGACTCATACATTTGATAGACGATGCAGTATCTTCTTCGGCTTCTGGATTCGAAGCTCGGTCATTCCAGAGAGAACTATGTCTTCTATTCCCAAAAGCCGGACAAGTGACAGCGGGTTCAGAAAAATGGGCTTTCTTCACAGTCCTCTTAGAATCTGGCCACTGAGGCGGTAATGTTTTGCGTCTCAAGTTATTGAGCTTGAGTTTGACATCCAGAACATAAGGTTGGAGATGTGGATGTCTAAGTAAATCTGAGGCCTGTGACATATTTTTCATAGTTAACAAACATTGGCAATTCAGTTTGCATTAACAAGCTATGTTTGGTATCTACTAAGGTTACATACAGATGGCCTAACTTCTGGGTTTTTTCGCAGCATGCTTTTGACAAGACCTCGGCTGAAAATAAGGTTCAGAAAATAACACAGTATACATGAAACCCAAGATAATTAAATTATGACGTTATGAGGGAAACAACACAAGAAGACTTACAATGAACCAGAATATTTTGCGGGGAGAGGAGCCACAATCGTCTTGTTTATCTTGTTTATCAATGCTTGCATGTCCTAACGAAGACATTATAAATGTATCATAACAAAAAATGGTTTAAAGATGGATAAGTTTCTAGTACACAGCAACTTACAAATGCTTTAAATGCCGGCTTAAGATAAGCCATTTCATATATACAGCATCCTGCAGTAAGAAGTTCAGATGTCCGTAAGTAAATCATCATAGGATAAATATTTGCAACACATTACTAATCGTTCCAAGTCATCAAGCAACATGTTTGTTAAAATGAAATTGATATTCTTTATTTCTCACATTAGAAGCAGAACCAAAGAACAAACTAGGGATTAATACAAAAGATTCACTTGCTCTCCCAAGCAACCGTTCAGTTCCAATTCACTTAACACACTACACATTTTTTTCTGCATCTCGTATTAGTGACGAGATTAAAAATTAACCGACGTATTTAGTCAGCTAACACAGCTGGTACTTCCGCTACGATTCAAGGCTTTCACCACTAGGGTACTTAGAATGATCCAGCGAACAAGACAACATGTAGACTTGATTTTCAGAATCCTCAGGATAACTAAATTGCCGTAATCTTTTTGAGGCCATTATTTATGACAGAAGCTTGAGGCCATTATTTATGACAGAAGCTTCAGTAGTACAAGCTCGAAGATAGAGAGAAGTAACAGATAAGTGAACTTATACCAAATGCAAAACCACACACCTAAAGACCAAATGTCAGATTTAGAACCATAAGGTATATCTGCTAGAAGCTCGGGACACATATAGCTGGGAGTCCCAACAACCTGACATTCATATGAAAAAGTATCTTAGAAGTGACATACAGGAAACAAAATGGCAGATATGCGCATGATAAAGTAACCATAGAACTCACGGAGGAAGTGAGATTGTCAGATGTTAGAACCTTGGCTAACCCAAAATCCCCTGTACAGCAATAATCATGGACTGATATTCAATTTCTTCTGAAGATGGGTCTACAATTAAATGCTCAGAAAAGCTTACCAAGGCGTGTATCTTGTTCCTTGGTCAAGAATATGTTAGAACACTGGACCAAATTAAAAAATATTAGCATACAGAAAAAGTCAGCTTTCAGAAATGGATTGTGGAGATTGCAACATGAGAATGATACCTTGACGTCACGATGAAGAATATGATTCGAGTGTAAGTACTCGAGGGCCATCAGAAGCTGAACAAGCCACTTGCACAGTTTCTGAAAAGAAAGCACAGAATAGGATCACAGTTATATCAAATAAAAGTTCAAGAGAAGCACCGACAAAATAAGATCTGCGCACCTCTTCCTGAAAATGCACACCATTGGCTTTCTTGATAGCTTCTGCCCTGTAACATAAGAAGAACGTGAGGCTGCCTCACTGTTGCTATAGTAAAGCCAAAATGGGAAATATTATACAAAAAGCTGAACCCCAGGAAATTCAAGACAAAACACTGACATGTCCCCTCCTTCACAATAACCTATGATGATGCACACATAGCAAGCCTAAGAGAAAAATATACAAAAGCTTTATCAGCTCAAAAGGTGTGGGATTATATAAAATTGTGTTAAGTCAGGAGGTCTATCTTACCTTTTCCACCCAAGAGTCTTTGTATTCCACAATAAATGGATGACGCATCTTCGAGATGAGCTCCATCTACCGAAAGCAGGGAAACTTAGATCAAACGATATGAAAAATTTACAATACAAAGAGCATTCTAAAGTTTATAACTCATAAAACAGGAATGCCAACCTCTTGATGTGCAGATCGTCTGGTCCTTTCAGTTTGCCGGGCAAGACGGATTTTTTTCAATACATATCTAATGAAACAATACATGATATCAGAAAATTTCTTCTTTCTTTTAGGCAATATAGGAGGCAACGATAATAGCATTCCTCACTTTTTCTTCTCATGCTTATGTCTCACTAGAAGAGCTGATCCGAAAGATCCTTTCCCTATTTGCTCAAGAATCTCATATTGTTCCATTTCTGACTTTGTTATCTTTTACCTGGAACCTAGAAGGGAAATACAAGTAACCGTGTGATGCTCCATGATCACATTGAAAACAAAGAGAATGGATGTTGTATGAGTTATGTACATTCAACGTCAATAACACATGCTCTCGTAAGTACACTGTATATTTGATAAAAGCAAATGAGAATAACTATCAGATGTGACTTTTAGCTTCATAAGAACATAAATTTATTCAAGGCCAAAGAATCAAACACCTTTTTCACAAAATGATGGTTAACTGAACAACAAGTACACAATGATCTTCCCAGAATCTGAAAGAAACAAATCAAACAAGCATCCTGCGTTGCTTAGATGATGTTGATGCAAGCAAAACTGAGCTCAAGCTCATCCCATGAGTTCGAGTGTATAAGCATCTTAATGATAAAATCATAAGCAGAAACAAGTTTACAGAATGCAGACGATAAAAATGATAATCTTGAAGTTGTACCCTAGAATCGCCATGAGTACAACCTGATATAAACTTAGAAGCAAGCAAGCAAGAGGGTATTTAAAAACCCTAAAAAATAAAACAGAGAAACTGCAGAGATAGAAACAAACAATCCTAAATCGCAAGAACACCGAGCAAAAGTGAAGAAGAGACACAATGTGGACACATAATAGGGAACAAAAGCCATCTGAGAAATGAGAAAGAAGAGGGAAACTGACCCAAGAAATCGAAGAACCAAACAGAGTTAGAGCCGGAGGGGATAGAGATCTGATGGGGGGAAATAGATCAGAAACTCGAATATAGCAGACTTTAGGCTGCAATGGCGGAGGAAGAAATGTCGTCTCCTTGAAGAAAATGGAAAAAAGAAGGAAGCTTCCTATACGGTGCGAGTGATTTGTGGGGAGGACACTGACAAGTGAGAGAGAGTGTGGCAAAAGAGTGAGATCCATTAATGGTGGCTTTTGTCTGACATCATAATTAGATTTTCTTTATACAAGCATAATAATTAGATTGGATGACCGAGATTAGTAATCTAATGTTTATGTACCATCGGGATTCAAATTGTGAAATAACAGAGAATAGAGATGAATGCTTTATTAATTATTCTGATTTTTTTTTTAAAAGCAAATATCTAAAATAACATTTTTCTAAATTTTTATTCTAAAAATAGTATTATTAGTTTAAATTTCCAATAATAACATATATTTAAAATTAAAATACATTAAAACTATATTTTAATAGAAAAAAAATAAATCATAAATTGGAAATAATGAATCCAAATACAATACTTTAAATTTATGTATAATTTATTTATAATAAATAAGTATTTTCACATAAGTATTTGTGCTATTTTTGGGAATTTAATTTTATGATGCTAGATTTGGAAGAAAAATTTTTAAAAATATTATTTTAAGGTATTACTCTTTTTTTAATTTTATCTATAATTAGATAGAAGAGGGGTTAATATTTATTTATGTATTTATAAAGTTGGTGAACGATGGATAATTATTATTCATAACATTCTCTATTAATTATACATTGTTATTATTACATTGTACATATGGTCTAAAAATCTTATTATAAAAAAAAATTATTAAGAAAAAAATCATGATCATAGAAAAAAATACAAATACGTAATCTTTCCTTCCAAAAATAGATATATTTTCCTTCATAAATCTCATAGATGATGCATTCAAATACTCTGAACATAATTTTTGATTGTTGTTGTAACACGCATCTTTGTAAACAAATATGCTGAATTATCGTTTAAACGAATATATTCAATGTCAAGTTTTTAATTTTTTTTAAAAGTTTTTGGATATAGAAAAAAAATTTCGGAAGAATATGTTTTGTCTGGTCACTCACTCTTGATATTTTTTATTTGGATGTTACATGTAGCATTATCTTCGAAAAATTTGGTTGACTCCTTAGAGTTGATTAGTTCACTTGTTACTTTTATATGTTGGGTCATAGGTGTCAGTCATACACATTATCTACATGTTTTATGAAATGCAATGATTTCTCCATATATAATTTGAAAAATTGGCAACCAAAGTTTGTTTTGAAAACGTCACGAGATTGCAGTTCCCGTAATTGTGAAAACATAACTGGTTTGGGATCGAGTTTCGTGTGCATCTGATAAATGTCCAGCATCTACCAAACCAACTAAACCAAACTCGAAATTTTTAGAATAAAATAATTCCAAATCAATAGTACCTAGGATATAACGAAAAATATGATTTATTTCATTCCAATATCTGTTTGTAAATGATAAACTATATCTCGCAAGTAAATTTATATCAAATGTTATATCTGATCGAGTAGAGTATGCAAGATACATAAGTCTATATTCGAATTTTCAACTCCCACCAAATTAATGGTGGTCGCAAATCAGTCGCATATTTGCGACTGATTTGCGACTACGGTTAAATTATTCGAATAAATTAACATGTGGTCACAAATCAGTGACAAATTTTGTGACTGATTTGCGACCACGGGTAATTTGTTCGAGAAATTACCTTGTGGTCGTAAATCAGTGGTAAATTTGCGACTGATTTGCCACCACAGGTTCATTTATTCAAAAATAAACTTGTGGTCGCAAATCAGTGGCAAATTTGCCACTGATTTGCGACCACAAGTAATAATTGTGAGTGAATTGCAACCACATTCTCAATGCCTTGGCAAAATGGTGGCAAATCAGTCACAAATAATACCATAAACCCTAAATTTATTGATTTTGGTAAATAAATTGAATTATATAAGATTGATTAGTTGATTATAAGTTGTACAAATTTCAATTGCTAAGAAAACAATAACATATTACTAATAAATTAATAAATTTAATATAATATATATGTCATATAATTAAACATACATAATCTCTAACCCATATGTGGAACTTTTCCTTTATTTTCGATGAAATGTTATCTTCCGAAAGATATGGATACGTACATCGAATGTGATCTTCAAACATGATACAAAGGTAAATATGAAAAAATAATATATATTACTTGATACAATGAACTGAAATGTAATAAATACAATTAATTGTTTTCATATACCTCTCTAGTGGCCGAAAATATTCACAATTCCGTAAAATATATGCATGTGCATATTTATATTCTTTTTCGGAGAGCCATATTTCTTTACATTTACCACTTGGACGACCCATGTGCGTAAATACATCCGGTATTTTGGGATCTGGATATACAGGAACGTCACCTTCATCGAATCTTATAGACTTGTATATATATATTATATTACACGATATATCAACACGAAAATTTGTCATTCATAATAAAATAATTAATTAATAAACATAAGAATTAATTTATGGTACCTATTTTTCGTGCGTATGTGGGCAACAAAGTAATATTCCGAGAAGTAAGATATCTCATCATTCACATATGATTCAACAATCGACCCTGCAGCATATCGTTTATTTTTCGCCTTGCTTTTCAGTTTTTTAAAAAACCTTTCAAATGGATACATCCACCTATATTGCACAGGTCCACCCAGTTCAGCTTCGTATGGTAGTCTGTACACGAAGATGCTCCATGACGTCGAAAAATGAAGACGGAAAGATCTTTTCCAAATTGCACAAAATTATGACTATGTTTTCCTTCAGAATTCGGACACGACTTTGTTGTAATGATTTGGAGCATAGATCACGGAAAAATCCTCCAATCCCTATATATATTACCATCTACAATTAATTAGTACATGCAATTATTATTAATTTACATACTTCAAATATAAAATATATTTATTACTATATATACCTGATAATGCTAGATGAACGCTGCGTGATCAAAGTTCTGCAAAGATAAAATGGAGAAGCCTTTCCATAAAAACATGGCAGTCATGGCTTTTCATACCCGAGAACTTCAATCCATCTATATCCACACAATTTGCTAAATCTGCCGCGTAGCCATCCGGAAATTTGACATCATTTTTTATACATTCCAATAATCGTTCTTTCGCTTTTTGTGTCAATAGGGAATGGAGCATTACCCCGACCATCCACGTGCAACTCCTTTCGTGAATCCAAAAGAAGCAAAGGAGCTGGAAAGACAAGTACAAGACTTAATGTCTAAGGGCTATAACCGAGAAAGTCAAAGCCCATGTGTTGTTCATGTTCTTCTAGTGTCTAAGAAAGATGGAACTTGGAGAATGTGTGTTGATTGTAGAGCAATCAACAATATCACTGTCAAATACCGACATCCAATTCCAAGACTTGATGACATACTAGATGAACTCAATGGAGCAATTATCTTCTCAAAAATTGATCTAAGAAGTGGATATCATCAGGTGACAATGAGAGAAGGTGATTAATGGAAGACAATGTTTAAAACCAAACAAGGATTGTATGAATGGCTAGTCATGCTATTTGGACTCACAAACACTCCAAGTACATTCATGAGATTCATGAACCACGTCCTAAAAGCATTTATCTGTAAGTTCGTAGTGGTTTAGTTTTATGACATTCTAATCTATAGCTCTAATCTTGAAGATCACTTACGACATTTTGAGCAGGTACTTGAAACGCTTAAGGCTGAAAACCTTTATGCTAACCTTAAGAAATATACTTGCTGCACTGATTAAGTTGTATTCCTATGATTTGTTGTAAGTTCTGAGAACTTAATGGTCGATGAAGAAAAGATTAAAGCAATTCAAGATTGGCCAATCCCAACAACAATCGGACATGTGAGGAGTTTCCATGGATTGACTAGTTCTATAGGATATTTGTCAAGGAATTGAGTACTATTGTTGCACCCCTCACTTCAGTAATTAAGAAGAATGTGGAATTCAAATGGGGACCAACACAAGAGAAGGCATTCAACAAGCTGAAAGATAGCCTCACACATGCGCCTGTTTTGGTACTTCCTAACTTTGATAAAACCTTTGAAATTGAATGTGATGCTTCTTGAACAGGTATAGGAGCTGCCCTAATGCAAGGAGGAAAACTAGTGGCTTATTTCAGTGAGAAACTTAGTGGAGTTCCACTTAACTATCCCACATATGATAAAGAGCTCTATGCTTTGGTAAGATCTCTTGAAACTTGGCAACATTACCTACTGTCAAATGAGTTTTTATTCAAATAGATTATGAGACGCTCAAGCACTTGAGAAGACAAACTAAGCTTAAGAAGAGGCATGCAAAGTGGCTTGAGTTTATAGAGACTTTTCCATATGTGATCAAATATAAGAAAGGTAAAGATAACGTGGTGGTTGATGATTTATCAAGGATACATGCTCTTATCAGCACAATGGAAGCTAAGATTATGGGATTTGAGCAAATCAAGACAATGTATGAGACTGATCCAGATTTTCAAAAAATGTTCAAGGAGACAAACAAGGCCGCATGTGGTATGTTTTATCAACATGGTGGATTTTTTTTCAAAGAAAAACATTTTTGTATTCCTCAGGGATCAATGAGAGAACTATTGATTGAAGAAGCTCATGGAGGAAGAGTTATGGAGAATCGGCCGAGATAAGAACTGAGTGTATTTATGGAACATTTCTATTGGTCGCATCTAAAAAGAGATGTGAAAGGTTTTGTGCTAAATGCATCACTTGACCCTAAACCCTAAACCCTAAACCCTAAACCCTAAACCCTAAACCTTGAAAAGAAAACCGAGCAGTATGGAGAAATGCATATAAATACCAAAAAGACATATCATTTGAACTTGGATATTGGGTCTGGTTGCACATGAGACATGAAAGATTCCCCAACCCAAGGAAGTCCAAGATTTTCCCAAAAGAAGATGATCCTTTTCATGTTTTAGAGAAGATCAACAATAATGCCTATAAGCTTAATCTGCCAAGTGAGATGACCATATCTCATACTTTTAATATTACTGATCTTGCTCCTTTTCATGTAGATGTACCTATTTTGAGGACATAACCTTTTCAAGAGGGAAGAGATGATGAGAACATCAATACCAACTCACTAAAAGTCGACGAAGATCCCATTAAGATACCTACTATGAGAGAAGCTCTAAAAACAAGATCGGACATAAGAAACCTTAGTAAGATGTTCAAAAGTTTGTGGAGAGTCTCATCATAATCACAGAAGATGGAGAATTCTATGAAGCTGAACTTACTAAAAAACTACAAGAAGAAGATTATGAACAACTAAACACAATAACAACTTCACTTTTTCTAGTTTTACAAGGCTTTAAAGATACAATTTTGTTTACCATTGCCAAACAAACATTATAAGGCATTAATAGGAGATACAAGAGACCAAGGTGCATATTAAAAATTCATATATTTAAATTAACAAGTTTCTTTGCCTTGATTTGCAGAAATATAACTATTAATATTAAGAGTCTTTTATTTGTCTTTAGGTCCTAGTGTCTTGTTGTTGTTTTCATTTTAGTCTTTTAATTATAATGTATTCTCAGTCCTAGAAGGCATATGTTGCTAGAATAGTATATAAAGTCCATTCTAAACATGTAATCACAAAAAGTTTTATTAAATGAAAACTTAGTTTTTCTTCTTTTGAAAGGAGCTGCACCTCCACCCTTCTTGTGTGAGAATCCTTGAAACTTGAATGCTCTAAACTTATCACATACTTTCCATAATCTGTATTACATTTCTCGAACCACTTATCTACTCAACCATCTCTTAGATCCTCTAGAAAGTGCTCTACAGCCAGCTGAAGGTTCACCATCGATCTGCTCATCACACCATCACTTCTGAGTCTCTAGAAAGTGTTGTACAGCTAGCTAGAGCCTCTCCAGTAGTTCCCCTTACTTGAACAAGCCTTCTTGTTCCTGCATCAATGTACAACAATGATCACAAAGCTTGATGGGGATTTTTTTGTAAATACCCAAGGGCATATCGCATTGTTAATATATCTTTTTTTCAACAAATATTCACTTAAACGATTATATCGTTGTAACTTGACCGAATACAATTCTTTGGATCCTTTAGTGATCTTTTATCCTTTAGAGATCTTTGATCCTTTAGCGATCTTTGATCCTTTAGAGATCTTTGATCCTTTAGAGATCTTTGATCCTTTTGAGATCTTGAATTCTTTTGGGATTTATATATATATATATATCACTATCAAGTGTTCCATATAGGTATTCAGTCATGAAATTTATAAAATACATTTCTAACCTTGTGGAAGATAATAAACTCATCGAATATCTGAGTGTAATTGCATCCATAAACAGAGAATATGTTTCTTCATAATCTATTCTTGTCTTATAGAAAAACCTTGTGCTACAAAGCGGGCTTTATATCTCGTGACCTCGTTTTTCTCATTTCTTGTTCTCACAAAAACCTAATTGCACCCAATTAGTATTACATCTTCAGGTGTAATGACAATGCGTCTGAAGAAATTTATTTTTTGTAATGAAAATAATTAATTTCTCATGGCTATTTGCCATTTTTTCAAATCAGGTCTTTTTTATAGTGTGATACACACGTTGGATTTGCATCACCATTCTCATTCTTAATTTTTTGGATACATAAAAGGAGAATACTCTATCAATATCTTCTATGTCACTTCTAACCCATAATTTTCTATTTAGAGTATAGTTAATAGAAATCTCATATTTTTATGTATCCCGTTCGTCTTATGGACGAATGTTTTTCTCGGAGTCTTCGAGAACCGTCTTGCATGTGTCTTATGAACTTTCCTTTTGATATGGTTCCTCTAGAAACTTTTAAAAAATGTTTTCGAGATGTTTTTCATTGTGAGATTCTTCAGGAACCTTTTCATTTTGTTCTCCCAAATTCTTTTTCTTGCGGAGATTTTTATCTTTTGAGCCTATCGGTATCTCACTCTTTAACTAAACTTTGGACTTATTTTCTTTATTGCCATCAACATGTTTTACAGGAACATTAAATTTTGATGGAGCATTAACAGTGGGTATATATGACTTCGTCACTCTTTTTGTATATGTGAATGCATTTGGTAATTGATTTGCTATATCTTGTAAATGTACAATTTTCTAAACTTCCAATTTGCGTTGTTTGGTGGGAGGATCAAGATATACCAAAGATGGTGTACACTATTTAATATCTTCTTGCACTTGTTTAATTCCTCTACTACAAGAAACCAGTCATTTGCCACTCCAATTTGTGATGACATTTGTGGTCGCAAATTTTGCGACTCCAATGCCACGTTTTTGTGACCAATTTGCGACTACACACATGTAGTCACAAATTGGTCACACTTTTGGGACTAAAACCCTTAGTCGTATATTGGTCGCAATGTACAACCAAACTATGACTAATATGTGACCAAATTACGACCAGGTGTGTAGCTGCTATTTAGTCGCGCTTTTGCGACCAAATAGCGACTCCATGTGCTAGACCCATATTGTGGTCGCAATTTGGTCACAAAATTTGCGACCAATATGCGACCACAGTTGGAGTAGCACTTCAGTCACAAAGTGGTGGATAAACGACAACGTGGAAAACATGTGCGTGGTAGGTATACCTACAAATAAGCGACCACACTACTGTGATCGCAAAATAGTCACAAATAAACTTCAAACATTTTGGTGAATTACAATAATTTGAGAGATTGAATATACAAAAGGATTGATAATCAAACAAGAAATATATCGGCGGAATTTGCACAAGGCATGGAGCAGTTCATGAATTTTGCAAGTAGTCAGCCAATAGCTCAAAGTAGTGGAGGTAAGTTTTTTGTCTTTGTATTAATTACAAAAATGATAAATTTCTTTCAAGACGCAAAATTTGGAATCATCTGTATAGTTGAGGATTTATGCCAAATTATTATCTTTGGTATAAACATGGAGAAGAACTGAATCTTGAATTAGACACGAGTAGTCATTATGGATGATGTCCACAGAAATCAAGGAGGTACATATGGTACTAGTGAAGAAATAGTAGGTACATACAGTAATAGATACGTTGAAATGGTGACAGATGCATTTCGTAAGACTATGACTAAAAAGTACTATAATCATCACGATGAAGGTTTTAATAATATAGAAAAACCTAATGCACAAAATTTTTACAACATGTTAGAAGCTTATAAAAATCCATTGTATGATGGTTGTCATGAGATGGCATGCAGAGCATGAAGCAGAAAATGGAGAAATGAGTCATCCATCTGATGGTGTGGAGTGGAAAATTTTTCAATATCTACATCCGCGATTTGCTGCTGAATCTCGAAATGTTATCTTGGCTTACATACTGATGAGTTCAATCCATTTGGGTTGTCTCGTAATCATTCATTATGCCCAGTGATTATCACTGCATATAACTTTCCACCTGATATGTGTATGAAAAGATATTTGTTTCTCACAATTCTGAATTCAGGGCCAAATCATCCGCGCTAGTTTGGATATATTCTTCTGACCTTTGATTGATGAGTTGAAAGAATTGTGGTCCACGGGAGTAGAGGCATACAATGTATTTTTGAATCAAAATTTCAATTTTAGAAGTTGTGCTACTATGAACGATAAGCGATTTTCTAGTGTATGGAATGTTGTCAGGATGGACAATACATGATAGACTGTCTTGTGCAAATTGTATGGATGATAGAAAGGCATTTCAATTACCAAATAGTAGAAAGACGTGTTGGTTTGATTGTCACAGAAACATTTTTCCTAAGGGTCATCCATTATGGAAAAATAAAACAAATTTTTAAAGGGCAAGCACGCTTTGAATGACTATCCATTCCAATCATTGCCAAGCGAACAAGTTTTATACGAGCGAATAAAATCTTTCAATCTTTTAAAAACATATGAGTGCGGTGGAAATGGTCATGAATCAAAATAGGAAGGGTATGGAAGCTGGCATAATTGGCATAAAGAAAACATATTTTGAGAGTTATCGTACTGGACGGATCATAACCTACAACATAATCTTGATGTGATGCATATAGAGAAGAATTTCTTCGATAACATCATAAATATTGTTATGAATGTAATCAAAAGATACATTTGAGTCAAAGTTGGACATTGCAAAGTTTTGCTTTCGAAAAAAGCTGCACATTGATGGTCGGGGTAATGCTCCATTCTCTATATTTAGATTGACAAAAAAGCCAAAGAACGCTTATTGGAATGTGTAAAAATGATGTTGAATTTCGGGACAGCGACGCGGCAAATTTAGCGAATTGTGTGGATATGGATGGAATAAATTTTTCGGGTATGAAAAGTCATGACTGCCATATTTTTATGGAGAGGCTCCTGCCTTTTATATTTGTAGAACTTTTACAACGAAACGTTCATCTGGCATTATCAGCTATATACAATTAAACATATGTTATTTTTGACATATATCTAATAATAATAATTGCATGTATTAATTACTTGATTTAAATTAGAGTAATACAGGGATTGGAAGATTTTTCCATGATCTATGCTCCAGTTCATTGCAACAAATCATTTTTGAATTCTGAAGAAAAATATAGTTATAATTTTGTGTAATTTGGAGAAAATCTTTCGAGCTGCATTTTTGACATCCTAGAGCACCTATCTATACATCTGCCATACGAAGCTGAATTAGGTGGACCTGTGCAATATAGGTCGATGTATCCATTTGAAAGGTTTTTAAAAAAATTGAAAAGCAAGATGAATAACAAACGATATGATGCAGGGTCGATTGTTGAATCATATGTGAATGATGAGATATCTTACTTTTCCGAGCACTACTTTGCTTCCCATATATACACAAAAACTAGGTAGTTACCATAAATTATTATGTATATTAATTATTTTATTTATACTTTTAATTAATTCACTTTTTGTGCGGAATTGTGTATATACATGTATATATTCGATGAAGGTGAAGTCTTTGTGTATCTGAATCCTGAAGTACCAAATATAT
Source organism: Pugionium dolabratum (assembly GCA_018901945.1). Lineage (NCBI taxonomy): Eukaryota > Viridiplantae > Streptophyta > Magnoliopsida > Brassicales > Brassicaceae > Pugionium > Pugionium dolabratum. The sequence continues at coordinate 441,164 of JAEVFF010000108.1, read as the reverse complement.
TTAATCACATGGATCGTCCAAATGGTAAAAGTAAAGAAATATGACTCTCTGAAGAAGAATACAAATATGCACATGCATAGGTTTTGCGAAATTGTGAATATTTTCGTCCACTTGAGAGGTAATAAGTTTTTATAAAACAATTTCCTTATGAAATGATAACTGATATTTCCTTAAATTTTAATTAACCAATATATATTATAATTTAATTTAATTTTGTATCATGTTTGAAGATCAATTTCGTTGTACATATCTATATCTTTCGGAAGATGACATTTCATCGAAAAGAGAGGAAGAATTCTATATATGGGTTCAAGATTATGTATGTATATAACTAATATGTATATATATACTGTTTATAATTTTTAAAATTTTGAAATACTAATTAATTAGTATATATATATGATCATAGGTCAATGCAAGTATTTCAACAAATGCATGAACTTTTCTCATATGGGCTCAAGAATTAGTGTAAGACCCGATGAACAAAGCAACAACTTGGCCCATCTATTTTACAAGAGATTATATGTTCCACACGAAAAAACATAAACACAAAAGAGAGACATGTAACTACGGCATTTGTGTCAAAGGAGACAATTACTCAGATGCATCTAATGAAGCTAATTTTTATGGGATTTTAACATATATCATTTAACTTGAGTATGTTGGTGATGAGCATATCAGATCGTCTAGCCGGCCAAAAAATCAAAATTGCCGACCAGAAGGCTTGCCCGAGACAGCCGGGCCATTTGGCGCATCTGCCGGGGCAAGTGGTACCACTAGCCCCACGATTCGCCTGGCCGGGCCGACCAACTTCTCCGGCAGAGAGGCCCAAACCTCTGGCCCAACTGGCGGTGACGTGAACAACACCACCGGCCCAGCTGGTGACGCCGCCGGCCCACAAATTGATCTGGCCGGCTCTGATCTCAACTTGGCCATCTCTACGTACAATCCAGCCGGCTCAAGTGATTGCACCACCATTTCCACCTCTACACAAGGAGAATCGGATCAACTCAGCTACCAGCTTCAAAGCATGAACCTAGATGAAGTCTCTACACTAGTGGTGCCACTAGGAGCCATGACAAGGAGCAGAACAAGGGCACTGTTCCACAAGTTCAGCTTGTGGGTAGAAAAGCTCCTAGAAGACCAACGACAAGAAGCATTGGGCTAAGAATACAAAGAAGAATCCAAGGGATTCCCAACATCTCAAAGGACTCCACAGACTTGGGCTCTCGTGGAAAAAGAGGTCAAGGCCCAACATTTTGTAACCCTACTCCAAGTTGAAGACTAAAGCGCGTGTGAGAAAGGTCGGCCACCTTCCATTTCTTGGCTGAAAGGTAAGAAAGGTAAGTTTTCAATTATATACTTGACGTTTTCTGTTTTGCAAGGTAGGAATTAGTAGTTTTCCATTTATTGAGTCAAGAATAATTTGGGTAGTTGTCCTTTTTTGGTTATTTCCTTTTTGTAATTTTTCCTTATGCACTTTTGTATCTTTTTCATTTTTATTTTGGGTCGATCCTAGAAGGTCAAAGCTGCCGAGCATATTAATAAGAATCCTTCAGCATTGTAGTTCGACAACTTTTTGATAATTAATAAAGAGAGCACTTTTTCCCTACGAGTTTTTCTCCTAAAACTCTATCGTTTAGAACCCTAGTTGAGATCAGCCCTCCTACCTTCTAAGTTGTGATTTATCACGAGGTTCATCACCCCTCGTATGGTTCACTTTGCACCACCACCCAATATCCATCAGAAAATCCAATTCAAGAAGCGTAAGGCCGAGTTTCTAGCCTAAACTTCTCCAACCGGTCCAAGTGCTACGGCCTGTATTCGAGGCTTGTATCATTTTGGTATCAGAGCTTAAGCTCTGACAAATCAGGTTGTTTCTATCCTTACTTTAGTCTTATTTCCAGTTCGTGCATTAGTTTAAGTTTCATTCAAAAAATAAAAAAAAATAACACATAAAAATCAAACCGAGTGAATCTATCTTCTATGTGCATCAATAAGGTCTATATTCATTTTTTTCTTTGCAACTTCGTTTTTTCTTTTTACTAGAGCATATTTTCCACTATTATTTAAGTTAAATCGAAAAAAAACTAACAAGAAAAACCAAAAAAAAATCGACCAAAAAAAAATCGACCAAAAAAAAATCTAGGAGATTTGCAACATTAATTGCTAAGATTTGCATCATTAATTACTAAATCTTTTCCTTTTTTTCTATTTTCCTTTTATTTGAATCTTCTCCTATTATAAAAGAAAACCACTCCTAAAGAATTCTTAGGAGCAACTAACCTTGTTTTCTTTTTGTAGCACACGATGGCTGAGGGAGGAAATCAATACGCCACCGAGGCCATGATGGCCATTTTCACCACCCTCCAAATACAACTCGCATCAATCGGCGAGAGGCTGGAGCGTGTGGAGAGGCCGGTGAGATTCCAGGCCATAATGCACGTGAGGGCTGACAAAGACCATGCTGAAGGTCCTGATCACCCAAGGGCACGGCCAGAACAGGAGGAACCCCACACAGATGAAGATGAGGGCCAACAGCTTCACGGCTATCACCCTAGGCCGAGAGGACCTCCGAGGCAACCAGAAGCAGAAGGCAATGGGTACGAACCATATGGTCACAACTAGAGACCAAGAATGCCCCCTAGACATCATTAGGATGGGGATGACTACGCCTACAATCGGGTAAACAGTCACGATGTCAAACTAACACCTCCTAGTTTTGCAGGAAAAGTAGACCCCGAAGCCTATCTTGATTGGGAAAGGAGGATGGATCACATCTTTGACCACTATAACCAACCAGGCACTAGGAGAGTCTCCATGGCAGTAGCACAACTCACGGATAATGCCCTCATTTGGTGAGATCGTGAGGCTTCTGACCATAGGAGAAGGAGGTTGAGACCCGTAGACTCTTGGGTCGACATGAAGGATCTCATGAGACAAAGGTTTGTTCCACCTTATTTCCATAGAGATTTACAACGCCGTTTTCGTACTAAACAAGGCACAAGATCAGTGGAGGAGTACTACGAGGAGTTTGAGAGACTAAGGAACAGGCTGGATCTCAATGATGATGAAGAAGCATTGATGGCTCAGTTCTTGTATGGATTACAAGAAAGAATCAGCCGCAAAGTGGAGAGACAAATCTACAGTGATTTGAAGGACTTGTTCCACCTTTCTGTCCAGGGCTGAACACATATCAAGCGTAAGAGCCAAGACATAGGCAACAAACCTAGGACGCCTTGGGCACCAAGCAATGGCACTAAGCCCGTAGACAAAGGCAAAAGCATAGAGATAGAATCACGGTTCAAGAGCAAGCCTCCTGAACCAACCCGTGACTAGAGAGAGCCTAGTAAGTCTTCTAACCCTCAAAGATCACGTGATATCACTTGTTTTAATTGTAGGAGTCGCAGTCACATCTCAAGGGAGTGCCCAAACAACTGGGTCATGCTGATCACGGAGGCTGGGGAATATGAGTCTCAAGATGAGGAGGATTTCGAACCAGAAGCAGAATACGGAGCATAGAGTACCCTGATATGGGAGAGGTATTGGTCCCAAGAGTATCCACAGTGCAATGGTAGACCCCTCCGAGACCATTCAAAGGGAGAACATCTTCCACAGCCGGTACACCATCAAAGGCAAGGTATGTAATCTCATCATACATGGTGGTTCTTGCACTAACGTGGCTAGTGCATATATGGTTGATAAGCTAGGTCTAGAGAAGACAAAGCACTCCCGGCCATATCGACTGAGATGGCTAGATGACAAGGTGGAGCTCAAGATCCATGAGCAAGTGACCGTGCCATTTAGTGTGGGCAGATACCAGGACCAGGTAGTTTGTGATGTGGTACCCATGCAAGCTAGCCATCTTCTTCTAGGAAGACCATGGTAGTGCGACAAGGAGACAAGTCATGATAGCCGGACCAATCTATACACCTTTGTGCACGATAAGAGAAAGGTCAGCCTAACTCCTCTCACACCTGCTCAGGTACACGAGCTATAACAACAAATGAGTAAGGAAAAGAAACTCATTAAATCTAATTTTCTCATTCAACTGAGTCATGTCCGGAGAGCTTTAGCCTCAAAGGACTTAATGTTACTAATGGTTTTTAAAGAAGTTTTGAGTGTAGAAAAAGAACAGGTAGACCTACTGATACAAGCCTTGATTCAAGGATGTATGCGCGTGGGCTGTTTGGAGAAGTTTAGGTGAGAAACTCGACCTTATACTTCTTGGATAGGGGTTTTTGGGTTGATATTCGATGGAAAGGTGAAGTGAACCACACGAGGGGTGATGAACCTCATGATAAATCACAAACTTAGAGCTAGAGGGCTGGTCTCAACTAGATTCTAAGCGCACAAGATTCTTGAGAGAAAACTTGTTGGGGAAAAAGTTCTATCTTTATTAATATCAAAAAGGTTGTGGAACTACAATGCTGGAAGGAGCCTTATTAATATGCTCGACAGCTTGACCTTCTAGGGTCGACTCAAACAAATAAAAGGAAAAAGTTTACAATAGTGCAGAAAAGGAAAAGATACAAAAGTGTATAACCGAAAAAGGACCTATTCCTAAAATGTTTTTGACTCAAAAATGTAAAGCATCTAGATCCTACCCTGCAAAACAGAAAGAGGCATATATTTGAATTGAAACTTACCTTAACTTACCTCACAGCCAAGAAATGGAAGGTGGCCGTCCTTGTGGCATGCACGCGCCTTGCTCCTAGTCTTCGACTTGGAGTAGGGTTACAAATCTCTGGGCCTTGACCTCTCTTGCCACTAAGGCCCAAGTCTCTGATGTTCCTTGTGTTGTTGAGAAGCCTTTGGACTCTACTTTGCTCTTCTGGCCCATTGTCCTTAGCTGCTCTTCCTCTAGGAGCTTGTCGACCCATAAGCTGAATTTGTGGAAGAGTGCTCTTGATCTGCTTCTTGTCATTGCTCCTGGAGGTACCACTGGTGTAGATACTTCCTCTAAGTGCATGTCCTGGAGCTGGTAGCTCATTTGGTCCGAGTCCTCTTGTGTAGAAGTGGAAGTGTGCGTGTACTCGGCTGGATGGCCTGTACCGGCTGGATTGTGCGCGGTACTGGCCGGAATGACTTCAGGACCGGCCAAGTTGATCCCGGAGTCGGCGGTGTCATCAGGGGGACCGGCGGTGTCATTCACGTCCCCACCAAGGGTGCCGGAAGCTTGGGCCTCTCCGCCGGCAATGCTGACCGGTCTGGTCCTATAGGTCGAGGGTCCGGCTATACTGCCTGGTCCGGCAGACGTGCCAGATGGTCCTGCTGTCTCGGGCAAGCTTCCTGATCGGCCAGTCTGGTCTCCTGGCTGGATGTACGACCTGATGTCCTCATCAATGCCTTATGCTTCATTTATAAGCCTTTACTCATTGAGCACCAATGATCAGTTTAGAATAATCATATTAACTGGCCGATCAACTGACATGTCCACACAAAATCGTCCGTAACTTTTGATTTTGAGCTCAAAATGACACGAATCCAATGCCCACGTTAAGCTAGTTCAATTTTCTGGATTGAAAAAAACTTGGGACCGAAATAGACACGACAAAGCGTCCAAGTAATCCAATCTATCCAAAACTGTGTGATGCCACGCATTATGCTTCATTTATAAGCCTTTATTCAATGCGCACCAATGATTAGTTTAGAATATTCATACTAACTGTCCAATCAGGTTGACATGTCCGCACTAAATCGTCCGTAACTTATGATTTAGAGCTCCGAATGACACGAATCCAATGCCCACGTTAAGCTAACTCAATTTTCTATATTGTGACAAAATTTGAGATAGAAATAGATACGACAAAGCATCCAAGTAATCCAATCGATCCCAAAGTGCGTGATGACATGCATTATTTTGCATTTATAAGCCTTTACTAAACGAGCACCAATGATCAGTGTAGAATGATCATTTTACTTGGCCGATCAACTTGTCATGTCTGCACTAAATCGTCTATAACTTTTGATTTATAGCTAAGAATGACATGAATCCAATGCCCTTATTAAGCTATTTTATTTTTTTATATTGTGACAAATTTTGAGACAGAACTAAATACGACAAAGCGTCCAAGTAATCTATTCTATCCCAAACTGAGTGATGTCATGCCTTATGCTTCATATATAAGCCTTTACTCAATGAGCAGTAATGATCAATTTAGAATGATCACTTTAACTGGCCGATCAACTTGACATGTCCGCAATAAATCGTCCGTAACTTTTGATTTAGAGCTTAGAATGACTCAAATCCAATACCCAAGTTAAGCTAGCTAAATTTTCAATATTCTGACAAAATTTGAACATACATAGAGACGACAAAGCGTTCAAGTAGTCCAATCTATACCAAACTGTGTGATGCAATGCCTTATGCTTCATATATCTTTCTCAATGAGCAATAATGATCAGTTTAGAATGATCACTTTAACTGGCCAAACAACTTGACATGTCTGCAGTAAATCGTTTGTAACTTTTCATTTAGAGCTTAGAATGACAAGAATCCAATGCCCACGTTAACCTAGCTCAATTTTCTATATTTTGACAAAATTTGAACACAAATAGAGACGACAAAACGTTCAAGTAATCCAATCTATCAATACTCCTTGATGCCATGCATTATACTTCATTTATAAGCCTTTACTCTTAATGAGCACCAGTGATCAGTTTCGAATGATCACTTTAACTGGCTGATCAACTTGACATGTCCGAACTAAATCGTCCGTATCTTTTGATTTAGAGCTTAGAATGACACTATCCAATCCCCATGTTAAGCTAGCTCAATTTTCTATATTTTTACAAAATTTGAGACAGAAATAGAGATGACAAAGCGTCCAAGTAATCCAATCTATCCAAACTGCTTGATGGCATGCAATATGCCTCATTTATCAGCCTTAGCTTAATTAACACCAATGATCAGTTTTTAATGATCACTTTAGGTAGCTACTCAACTTGACATCTCCGCACTAAATCGTCCATAACTTTTGATTTAGAGCTCAGAATGACACGAATCTAATGTCCACTTTAAGCTAGCTAAAATTTCTATATTGTATTAAAATATGAGACATATATAGACATGACAAAGCATGCAAGTAATCCAATCTATCCAAAACAGTGTGATGCCATACATTATGCTTCATTTATAAGCCTTTACTCAATGAGAACCAATGATAAGTTTAGAATAATCATATTAATTTGCCGATCAACTTGACATGTCCGCACTAAATCGTCTAAAAATTTTGATTTTGCACTAAATGTCCGCACTGAATCCAATGTCCACGGTAGTCAACCTCAATTTTCTATATTGTAACAAAATTTGATACAGAAATAGACAATACAATGCATCCAGGTAGTCCGATCTATCCAAAACTGTTTGATGCCATGCATTATGCTTCATTTATAAGCGTTTACTCAATGAGCATCAATGATCAGTTTAGAATAATCATATTAATAGGCCTATCAACTTGACATGTCCTCACTAAATCGTCAGTAACTTTTGATTTTGAGCTCAGAATGACACGAAGACAGTGCCCTTACTAGATAAATTTTCTATATTTGACAAAATTTGAGACGGAAGTAGAGACCACAAAGCATCCAAGTAATCCAATATATCCCAAACCGCGTGATGCCATGCATTGTGCTTCATTTATAAGAGTTTACTCAATGAGCAGCAATAATTAGTTTAGAATATTCATATGATCTGCCCGATCAACTTGACACATGTCCTCACTAAATCATCTGTAACTTTTGATCTAGAGCTCACAATGACACGAATCCAATGCATACGTTAAGGTAGCTCAATTTTCTATATTTTGGCAAACTTTGGGACAGAAATAGAGACGACAAAGCATCAAAGTAATCCAATCTATCCAAAATCCTTGATGTCATGAATAAGCCTTTACTTAATGAGCCCTAATTATCAGTTTAGAATGAACACTTTAACTTGCCAATCAACTTGACATGTCCACACAAAATCGTTCGTAACTTTTGATTTGGAGCTCAGAATAACACGAACCCTATGCCCACGTCAGTTTTCTCTATTTTGACAAAATTTTAGATAAAAACTGATACGACAACGCGTCCAAGTAATCCAATCCATCTTGAACTGCGTAATGTCATACATTATTTTTCATTTATAAGCTTTTACTAAATGAGCAGTAATGATCAGTTTAGAATGATCAGTTTAACTGGCCGATCAACTTGTCATGTCTGCACTAAATCGTCTATAACTTTTGATTTGTAACTTAGAATGACACGAATCCAATACCCACATTAAGCTAGATCAATTTTCTATATTGTGACAAAATTTGAGACATAACTAGATACGAAAAAGCATTCAAGTAACCCAATATATCCAAAACTGTGTGATGTCATGCAATATGCTTCATTTATAAGCCTTTACTCAATGAGCATCAATAATCAGTTCAGAATGATCACTTTAACTGGCCGATCGTACGTAACTTTTGATTTAGAGCCTAGAATTACACGAATCATATCCCCACGTTAAGGTAGCTTACTGATGAGGACATCAGGTCGTACATCCAGCCAGGAGACCAGACTGGCCGACCAGGAAGCTTGCCCGAGACAGCCGGGCCATCTGGCACGCCTGCCGGTCCAAGCAGTACCGCCGGACCCTCGACCAATAGGACCAGAGCAACCAGCATTGCCGGCGGAGATGCCCAAGCTTCCGTCACACTTGGTGGGAACGTGGATGACACCGCCGGTCCCCTTGGTGATGCCACCAACTTGGGGATCAACTTGGCCGGTCCTGAAGGCATTCCGGCCAGTACCTCGCACAGTCCAGCCGGTACAGCCGAGCCAGCCGAGTGCACGAGCAATTCAACTTCCACACAAGGAAACTCGGAACAGATAAGCTACCAGCTTCAGGACATGCATCTAGAGGAAGTATCCACACCAGTAGTGCCACCAGGAGCAATGACAAGAAGCAGATCAAGGACACTCTTCCACAAATTCAGCTTATGGGTCGACAAGCTCCTAGAGGAAGATCGGCTAAGGACAATGGGCCAGAAGTACAAAGAAGAGTCCAAAGGCTTCTCAACGACACAAGGAACATCAGAGACTTGGGCTTTAGTGGCAAGAGAGGTCAGGGCCCAAAGATTTTTAACCCTACTCCAAGTCGAAGACTTGGAGCAAGGCGCGTGCATGCCACAAGGACGGCCACCTTCCATTTCTTGGCCGTGAGGTAAGTTAAGGTAAGTTTCAATTCGAATATATGCCTCTTTCTGTTTTGCAGTGTAGGATCTAGATGCTTTACATTTTTGAGTCAAGAACATTTTAGGAATAGGTCCTTTTTCGGTTATACACTTTGTATCTTTTCCTTTTGTGCACTTTTGTAAACTTTCCTTTTCTTTGTTTGAGTCGACCCTAGAAGGTCAAGCTGTCGAGCATATTAATAAGGCTCCTTCTAGCATTGTAGTTGACAACCTTTTTGATATTAATAAAGATAGAACTTTTTCCCCAACAAGTTTTCTCTCAAGAATCTTGTGCGCTTAGAACCTAGTTGAGACCAGCCCTCCTAGCTCTAAGTTTGTGATTTATCACGAGGTTCATCACCCCTCGTGTGGTTCACTTCACCTTTCCATCGAATACAAACACAAAAACCCCTATCCAAGAAGTCTAAGGTCGAGTTTCTCACCTAAACTTCTCCAAACAGCCCACATGCATACATCCTTGAATCAAGGCTTGTATCACTTACTTTTCTATATTTTGACAAAATTTGAGGCAGAATAGCGGCGACAAATCGTCCAAGTAGTCCAATCTATCCAAACTGCTTGATGCCATACATTATTCTTCATTTATAAACCTTTACTTATCATTTTAGAATGGCCATTTTAACTGGCCGATCAACTTGACATGTCCGCACTAAATCATCTCTAACTTTGGATTTAGAGCTCAGAATGATACGAATCCAGGTTAAGCTAGCTCAAGTTTATATAGTTTGACAAAATTTTAGACCGAAATAGAGACGCCAAAACGTTTACGTAATCCAATCTATCCAAACTGCTTGATGCATGAATCCAATACGCACGTTAAGGTAGCTCAATTTTCTATATTGTAAGAAAATTTGAGACAAAAATAGACACGTCAAAGCTTCCAAGTAATCCAATCTATACAAAACTGTGGGATGCCATGCATTATGATTCATTTATAAGCTTTTACTCAATGAGCATCAATGATCAGTTTAGAATTATCATATTAACTGGCCGACCAACTTGACATGTCCGTACTAAATTGTCCATAACTTTTGATTTTGAGCTCTGAATGACACGAATCCAATGCCCACGTTAAGGTAGATACATTTTCTACATTTTGACAAAATTTGAGATAAAAATAGACACGACAAAGCTTCCAAGCAATCCAATCTATCCCAAACTGTGTGATGCCATGCATTATGATTCATTTATAAGCCTTTTCTTAATGCGCACCAATCATCATTTTAGAATGATCATATTAACTGAACGACCAACTTGACATATTCACACTAAATTGTATGTAACTTTTGATTTTGATCTCAGAATGACATGAATCAAATGCACACGTTAAGATAGGGAAATTTTCTATATTGTAACAAAATATGAGACAGAAATAGACACGACAAATCTTCCAAGTAATCCAATCTATCCAAAATTGTGTGATGCCACGCATTATGCTTTATGTATAAGCCTTTACTCAATGAGCAGCAATGATCAGTTTAGAATAATCATATTAACTGGCCGATCAACTTGACATATCCGCACTAAATCGTCCGTAACTTTTGATTTTGAGCTTAGAATGACAAGAATCCAATTCCCACGTTAAGTTAGATAAATTTTCTATATTTTGAAAACATTTGAGACTGAAGTAGAGACTACAAAGCGTACAAGTAATCCAATCTATCAGAAACTATGTGATTCATGCCTTAGGCTTCATTTATAACCTTTTACTTAATGCGGACCAATGATCATTTTAGAATGATCATTTTAACTGGCCAATCAACTTGACCTGTCCACACTATATCGTCAATAACTTTTTTTTAGAGCTAAGAATGACGCGAATCCAATGCCCACGTTAATCTAGCTCATTATTCTATGGTTTGACAAAATTTGAGACAGAATTAGAGACGACAAAGTGTTCAAGTAATCCAATCTATCCCAACCTACGCGATGCCATGCTTTATACTTCATTTATAATCCTTTACTTAATGTGCACCAATGATCATTTTAGAATGATCACTTCAACAGACCGATCCACTTGACATGTCCCCACTAAATCGTCCGTAATTTTTTATCTAGAGCTCAGAATGACAAGAATCCAATGCCCACGTTAAGCTAGCTCAATATTCTATAATTTGACGTAAATTGAGACAAAAATAGAGACGACAAAGCATCCAAGTAATCCAATCTATCCAAACTATTTGATGTCATGTTTTATGCTTAATTTATAAGCCTTTACTTAATTAGCACCAAATATCAGTTTAGAATGATCACTTTAAATGGCCGATCAACTTGACATGTCCGCACTAAATCGTCCGTAACATTTGATTTAGATATTAGAATGACACGAATCCAATTCCCATGTTAAGCTAGCTCAATTTTCTATATTTTGACAAAATTTAAGACAAAAATAGAGACGAAAAACCATCTAAGTAATTCAATCTATCTAAACTACTTGATTCTATGCATTATGCTTCATTTATAAGCCTTTACCTAAGGAGCACCAATGATAAGTTTAGAATGGTCACTTTAACTGGCCACTCAACTTGACATGTCCGTACGAAATCATCATTAACTTTTGATTTAGAGCTCAGAATGACACGAATCCAATGCCAACGTTAAGCTAACTCAATTTTCTATATTGTAACAAAACTTGAGACAGAAATAGGCACGACAAAGCTTACAAGTAATCCAATCTATCCAAAACTGTGTGATGCCATGCATTATGCTTCATGTATAAACCTTTACTCAATTAGCAGCAATGATCAGCATAGAATAATCATATTAACTAGCCAATCAACTTGACATGTCCACACTAAATCGTCCGTAAGTTTTGATTTTGGGCTCAGAATGAGACGAATCCAATGTCCACGTTAAGCTAGATAAATTTACAATATTTTGACGAAATTTGAGACAAAAGTAGAGACGAAAAAGCATCCAAGCCATCCAATCTATCAAAAATTGTGGGTGCCATGCCTTGGTCTTCATCTATAAGCCTTGACTTAATGAGCACCAATGGTCATTTTAGAATGATCATTTTAAATGGCCGATCAACTTGACATGTCCACAGTAAATCGTCTATAACTCTTGATTTAGAGCTCAGAATGACACGAATCCAATGTCCACGTTAAGCTAGCTCAATTTTCTATATTATGACAAACTTTGAGACAGAAATAGATATGACAAATTGTCCAAAGTAATCCAATCCATCCCAAAATACGTGACGCCATGCATTATTCTTCATTTATAAGTTTTCACTTGATGAGCAGCAATGATCATTTTAGAAGGATCATTTTAACTCGATGATCAGCTAACATGTACGCACAAAATCGTCTATAACTTTGATTTAGAGCTCAGGACACGAATCCAATGTCCACGTTAAGCTAGTTCATTATTCTATGGTTTGAAAAAATTTGAGTCAGAATTAGAGACGACAAAGTGTCCAAGTACTCCAATCTATCAAAACTACGTGACGCTATGCTTTTTGCTTCATTTATAAGCCCTTATTTAACAAGAACCAATAATCATTTTAGAATGATCACTTTAAATTGCCGATCAACTTGACATGTCCGCACTAAATCATCCGTAACTTTTGATTTAGAGCATAGAATGACATGAATCCAATGCCCACATTAATGTAGCTCAATTTTCTATACTTTCACAAAATTTGAGACACAAATAGAGACGATAAAGCATCCAACTAATCAAATCTATCCAAATTGCTTGACGCCATGCATTATTCTTCATTTATAAGCCTTTACATAATGACCACAAATGATCAATTTTGAATGATCACTTTAACTGGCCATTCAACTTGACATATCTGTACTTAATCGTCCGTAACGTTTGATTTAGAGCTCAGAATAACATGAATCCAATGACCACGTTAAGCTTGTTCAATTTTCTATATTGTAACAAAATTTGAGGCAAATATAGACATGACAAAGCTTCCAAGTAATCCAATCTATCCAAAACTGTGTGATGCCATGCATTATGTGTCATGTATAAACCATTACTCAATGTACAACAATGATCAGTTTATAATAATCATAATAAATGTCTGCACTAAATCGTCCGTAACTTTTGATTTTGAGCTTAGAATGATACGAATCCAATGTCCACGTTAAGGTAGATAAATTTTCAATATTTTGACAAAATTTGAGACGGAAGTAGAGACAACAAAGCGTCGAAGCAATCCCATATATCCCAAAGTGCGTGATGCCATGCATTGTGCTTCATTTATAAGCCTTTACTTAATGAGCAGCAATGATCAGTTTAGAATAATCATATTAACTGTCCGATAGACTTGATATGTCTGCACTAAATCGTCCGTAACTTTTGATTTTAAGCTCAAAATGACACGAATCCAATTCCCACGTTAAGGTAGGTCAGTTTTCAGTTTTCTATATTTTGAAAACATTTGAGAACAAAATAGGAACGACAAAGCATCCAACTAATCAAATCTATCCAAACTGCTTGATGCCATGCATTATGCTTCATTTATAAGCCTTTACTTAATGAACACCAATGATCAATTTAGAATGAATTCTTTAACTGGCCACTCAACATGACATATCCGTACTAAATCGTCCGTAACTTTTGATTTAGAGCTCAGAATGACATGCATCCAATGCCCACATTAAGCTTGTTCAATTTTCTATATTATAACAAAATTACGTGATGCTAATAGACACGAAAAAGGCTTGCAAGTAATCAAATCTATCCAAAACTGTGTGATGCCATACATTATGTTTCATGTATAAGAATTTTACTCAATCAGAAGCAATGATAAGTTAAGAATAATCATAATAACTGGCCGATAACCTTGACATGTCCGCACTAAATCGTCTGTAACTTTTGATTTTGAGCTTAGAAAGACACGAATCCAATGCCCACGTGAAGCTAGATAAATTTTCTATATTTTGACAAAATTTGAGATGGAAGTAGAGACAAAAAAGCGTCCAAGAAATCCCATACTGCGTGATGCCATGCATTATGCTTCATTTATAAGCCTTTACTCAATGAGCATCAATGATCACCTTAGAATAATATATTAACTGGTTAATCAACTTGACTTGTCCGCACTAAATCGTCCATAACTTTTGATTTTGTGCTCAGAATTACACGAATTCAATGCCCACGTTAAGTTATATAAATTTTGTATATTTTGACAAAATTTGGGACATAAGTAGAGATGACAAAGCGTGCAAGTAATCCAATCTATGAGAAGCTGCGTGATGCCATGCCTTAGGCTTCATTTGTAAACCGTTACTTCATGAGCACAAATGATCATTTTAATTCGTCGATTAACTTGACATGTCCACACTAAATTTTCTGTAACTTTTGATTTAAAGCTCAAAATGACACGAATCCAATGCCCATGATAAACTAGCTCAATTTTCTATATTTTGACAAAATTTGAGATAGAAATAGAGACGACAAAGCGTCCAAGTTATCAAATCTATCCCAAAATGTGTGATGCCATGCTTTATGCTTCATTTATAAGCCTTTATTTAATGAGCACTAATGATGAGATTAGAAATATCATTTTAACTGGCCGATCAACTTGACATGTCTGCACTAAATTGTCCATAACTTTTGATTTATAGCCCAAAATGACACAAAATCACCACCAGTGCATTTGGTGGGAACCAAAAAATCTCAAAACATTTGTGGTCGCAAATCAGTTGCAAATTTGCGGCTGATTTGTGACCACATATTTAATTTCCCACTTTGCGACTGATTTGCGACCACTTGCATGGTCGCAAATATTTCCTATAAATACGTGACTCTTTTCCCTCATTTTCACATTTCACACAAAACTTCCTACTTCCTAAAACTTTCTCAAACACTTAAAACTCTCTTAAACAACTAAAACTCTCTCAAACACCCAATACCCAATGGCAAATAGCGGTAGCTTGATGAGAGGTCGTGGAAGACGACAAATCCCGTCGTCTTCCGGCCGTGGTAACTCTTCGGCCTTCTCGAACCCCTCACCTGCCGCTTATAGAGCACCATCCCGCCTCCTCCATAATACACCTTCAACCCTCACTTGGTTCCCAAAACCGATCTGTCTCCTCGGTTTCAGGAAGCCGATGAGCATAAGGAGGAATAGGTTCCGCCTTCTGAAACGAAAACAGGGAAACAAACTATCATAATTGATAGTTTGTTACAAACTCCATGGCGGGACCAGTACTTGACTGTACTTTCTCCCGTGCCAGCATTGAACACAACATGGTCCGTTTAAAATTTTATTTTTTTTAATTTTTTATTTCGTAGTATAACATAATAAATATAAAAATATATATTATAAATATTTATTTATAAATAAATAATTTAAATTTAAAATTTAATATTTGTAAATATGTATTTAAGATACTTATATTTTATATACAAAAAGATTTATTTAATTAGGTTTGACCGGGACAAAGAGGCAATAACCCATCAAATTTCAAAAATTTTGAAAAACAAATTTGATGGCCCCTAATACAGTTGGAGAGTCATACCAGCTGAACGACAAGAAAAATATTTTATCTAATTTACGCTAAGTAATTTTTAAAAAAATATTTTATTTTATAAAATTTAATAATTACTAAAACTAATATATTTTAAATTTGCACGCAACCGTACACCTTGGATCATGTGATCACCACGGTGGTACGGAATGAGTTTGACTCCATATGTGTAAGATGGATGAAAGGGATGGTGAGCACGGTGCATACAACCGGCAAACGTTGAAGGTGGATTTCCCCTAATCTGTAACAATGACAGAATATTGGGAAACAGAAACGTCTAATGAGAGGAGTAGTAAGTCGTTCAATAACCACGACTCCTCTCGGGAGGGTCTTGGTCCACACAAGCATTTGTCGGGCCAAAATTTCTATATCCAGATCTAACAGGAAATAGTAAGTATTTTAAAATATTTAAATTAAAATTAAAATTTATTTGTTATTTATTAATAATTTATTTCAATATTTAGGAAAATAATTTGGGACGACCGGTTTCAATTGGTGAGGTCAATATAAAGGCTCACACTCGGCAGTATGGTTCGTATGTCGATTTTAAAGCTAAACAAATTGGTGAAGCATATTAACAAATCATCCAAGAAAAGATGGCGCTCATGGCGGTTGATGCAACTGAAACATCCGACGGTACATCCCATCGAATTGAGCTGACCCAAGATGAGAAAAACGAGATCTTCATTCAATTAAAAAAAATTTTAAAATTTTTTTTGATGTACACTAAATTAAATATAATTATTTTAATCATTTTATTAATTTTTTGTAGTATTCTGTTGCGGATGACCGAGGTCGTCTATACAGACTTGGTAGCCTAAACCACATGCATGTGTTGGGCAGGCGTAGTGGCTTCCAATCCAATATCTCCCACTTCGTTGTGCTTCAGGATCAACTCTTAGCCGTGCAGCGACAGATCGAAGAACAAAACATACGTAATATGCGTATTGAAGAACAAATTGCGCAGATGTTGGAAGCGAATCAGAAGATCTAGGAATTCCAAAAGGAAAACGAAAAAACATTTAACAACTTGCAGATGCTTGTCGCGTATTTCCATCGGTTGGATCCCACTTTCACGTCTTTTATGTGGGATAACGATGCCACAGGTGAATTGTCCAATGCTGCACCAGCATTTTTGCCATCCGATTTTCAATTTCCGCCTCTGGATAATTAGATTTATTTTTCAACTTTTTTTGTAATTTGAATTTAGTCCCAAATTAGTCGCAAATCAGTCCCACATATTTGGTACTGATTTGCGACTATGGATATAATGTAGTCGCAAATCAGTCACAAATTCAGTGAAACACGTGGTCGCAAATCAGTCACAAAATTTTCTGACTGATATGCGACCATGTTGTGTCCATAGTCGCAAATTCGTCACAAAATTTTGTGACCAATTTGCAACCACATCTTCCACTGTGGTGGCAAATCAATTACAAAAATTTCTGACTGATTTACGACTACAGTTTTTGCAACCATTGATGTAATGGCAAAGTGGTCGCAAAATTAGTTACTACAAACCAATCACAAAGTAGTCGCAAATATAGGGACTAATATTTGGTCGCAAATCATTCACAAAATGTACCACTATTATTATGGTCGCAAATCAGTCGCTAAATTGCGACTAATTTTGTGACCAAAAAAATTTGCGACGAAGCTTTTTTCGACCACATACGAGGTCACAAACGCCTTGTGTTTTTTTGTAGTGCACATTAAGCTAGTACAATTTTCTATATTGCAACAAAATTTAAGAAATAACAGGATATGACAAAGCATCCAAGTAATCCAATCTATCCCAAACTGCTTGATGCCATGCCTTATGCTTCATTTATAAGCTTTTACTTAATGAGCACCATTGATCATTTTAATATGATCATTTTAACTTGCCGATCAACTGGACATTTCCGCACTAAATCGTCTATAACTTTTGATTCAGAGCTCAGAATGACACGATTCCAATGCCCTTGCTAAGCTAGCTCAATTTTCTATATTTTGACAAAATTTGAGAAGGAAATAGAGATGACAAGTCGTCCAAGTAATCCAGTATATCCCAAACTGGCTGTCATGCTTTATTCTTTATTTATAAGCCTTTACTTAATGAGCACCAATGATCAGTTTAGAATAATCATATTAACTGGCCGATCAACTTGACACATCCGCACTAAATCATCCGTAACTTTTTATTTAGAGCTCCGAATGACACGAATCCAATGCCCACGTTAAGCTAGCTCAATGTTTTATATTGTAACAAAATTTGAGACAAAAATAGAGACAACAAAGTTTCCCAACAATCCAATCTATCCAAAACTGTGTGATGCCTCGCATTATGCTTTATTTATATGTCTTTACTCAATTAGCACCAATTATCAGTTTAGAAAATCATATTAACTGACCAACCGACTTGACATGTCCGCACTAAATCGTCTGTAACTTTTGAATTTGAGGTCAGAATGACACGAATCCAATTATCACGTTAAGCTAGCTCCATTTTCTATATTCTGAAAATCTTTGAAACAGAACTCAGAATGACACGAATCTTTGATCGTCAGTAACTCTTGATTTAGAGCTCAGAATGACACGAATCCAATACCCACGTTAAGCTATCTCAATTATCTATATTTTGAAAAAAATTTGAGACAAAAATAGAGACAAAAAAGCATCCAAGTAATCCAATCCATCCAAACTGTTTGAGGTCATACATTATGATTCATTTATAAGCATTTTTTTAATGACCACCAATGACGAATTAAGAATGATAACTTTAACTGAACGATCAACTTGACATGTCCATCGTAAATCATTCCTAACTTTTGATTTAGAGCTCAGAATGATATGAATCCAATGCTCACTTTAAGCTAGCTCAATTTTATATATTTTGACAAAATTTGAGACAGAACTAGATACGACAAAGCGTACAAGTAATCAAATCTATCTGAAATTGCGTGATGCCATGCATTATGCTTCATTTATAAGCCTTTACTCAATGAACACCAGTGATCAGTTTAAAATAATCACTTTAACTGGCTGATCAACTTGACATGACCGCAATAAATCGTCCATGACTTTTGGTTTAGAGCTCAAAATGACACGAATCCAATGCCCACGTTAAGCTAGCTAAATTTTCTATATTTTGACAAAATTTGTGACAGAAATATAGATGAAAAAGCATCCAAGTCATGCAATCTATCCAAACTGCTTGATGCCAAGCTTTATGTTTCATTTATAAGCCTTTACTTAATGAGCACCAATGATCTATATAGAATGATCACTTTAACTAGACACTCAACTTGACATATCTGCACTAAATCGTCCGTAACTTTTGATTTAGAGCTTAGAATGACACAAATCCAATCCTCACGTTAATCTAGATCAATTTTCTATACTATAACAATATTTTAGACAGAAATAGATACGACAAAGCGTCCAAGTAATCCAATCTATCGAAAATTGTTTGATACCATGCATTATGTTTCATTTAAAAGCCTTTACTCAATGAGCAACAATGATCAGTTTAGAATAATCATATTAACTGGCTGATCAACTTGACATGTCCTCAGTAAATTGTCCCTACCTCTTTATTTGAGCTTTTAATGACACGAGTCAAATTCCCACGTTAAGCTAGATAAATGTTCTATATTTTGACAAAATTTGAGACAACAGTAGAGAGGACAAATCTTCCAAGAAATCGAATCTATCCCAAACTGCGTGATGCCATTCTTTAGGCTTCATTTATAAGCCTTTAGTTAATGAGCACCAATGATCAGTTTAAAATGATCACTTTACCTGGCCGATCAACTTGACATGTCCTCAGTAAATTGTTCGTACCTCTTGATTTGAGCTCATAATGACACGAATCGAATGCCCACGTTAATCTTGATAAATGGTCTATAATTTGACAAAATTTGAGACAAAAGTAGAGACGACAAAATGTCCAAGTAATCCAATCTATACGAAAATGCGTGATGCCGTTCTTTAGGCTTCATTTATAAGTCTTTAGTTAATGAGCCCCAATGATCGGTTTAGAATGATCACTTTAACTGGCCGATAACCTTGTCGTGTCCGTACTAAATCGTCTGTAACTTTTGTTTTAGAGCTCAGAATCACATGAATCCAATGCCCACATTAAGCTATCTCAGTTCTCTATATTTTGACATAATTTAAATAGAGACGAGAAAACGTCCAAGTAATCCAATTTATTCCAAACTGCGTAATGCAATGCTCTATGCTTCATTTTCAAGGCTTTACTTAATGAACACCAATGATCAGTTTAGAATGATCAGTTTAACTTGCCGATCAACTTGACATGTACGCACAAAATCGTTCGTAACTTTTGATTTAGAGCTTAGAAACACACGAACTGAGTGCCTTCGTTAAGTTAGCTATATTTTCTATATTGTAACAAAATTTGAGACAGAAACAGATAAGACAAAGCGTCCAAGTATTCCAATATACCGAAAAGTGTGTGTTGCCATGCATTATGCTTCATTAGTAAGCCTTTACTCAATGAGCACCAATGATCAGTTTAGATTGATGACTTTAATTGGCCGATCAACTTGACATGAACACACTAAATTGTTCGTAACTTTTGATTTAGAGCTCAGACTGACACGAATCAATTACCCACGTTAAGGTAGCTCAACTGCTATATTGTGACGAATTTTGAGATAGAAATAGATATGACAAAGCGTCAAAGTAATCCAATCCATCCCAAACTGCGTGATGCCATGCACTAATTTTCATTTATGAGCACCAATGATCAGTTTAGAATAATCACTTTTAACTGGCCAATCGACTTGACATGTCAGCACTAAATCGTTCGTACCTATTGATTTACAGCTCGGAATAACACGAATCCAATGCCCACATTAAGCTAGCTCAATTTTCTATATTTTGAAAAAATTTGAGACTGAAATAGAGACGACAAAGCGTCCAAGTAATCCAATCTATCCCAAACAGCTTGATGACATGCATTATGCTTCATTTATAAGCCTTTACTTAATGAGCACCAATGATCAGTTTTGAATGATCACTTTAACTGGCCGATCAACTTGACATTTCTGCATTAAATAATTCGTAACTTTTGATTTATAGCTCAGAATAATAAGAATCCAAAGCCCAGTTAAGGAACCTCAATTTTCTATATTTTGAAAAAATTGGGAACAGAAATTGAGACGACAAACCATCCAAGTAATCAAATGTATCCCAAATTGTGTGATGCCATGCTTTATTTTTCATTTATAAGCCTTTACTTAATGAGCACCAATGATCAGTTTAGAATTATCACTTTAATTGGCCGATCAACTTCACATGTATGCATTAAATCATCTGTAACTTTTGATTTAGAGCTTGGAAACACACGAATCCAGTGCCCACATTAATCTAGCTCAATTTTATATATTGTAACAAAATTTGAGACAGAAATAGATATGACAAAACGTGCAAGTAATCCAATCTATCCAAAACTGTACGATGCCATGAATTATGCCTCATTTATAAGCCTTTACTCAATAAGCACCAATGATCAGTTTAGAATGATCACTTTTAGTGGCCGATCAACTTGACATGTCTGCACTAAATCATCCGTAACTTTTAATTTGGAGCTCAGAATGACCCGAATCCAATGGCCACTTAAGCTAGCTCAATTTTCAATATTTTATCAAAATTTGGAACAGAAATAAAGACGACAAAGCACCCAAGTACTCGAATCTATCCCAAATTGTGTGATGTCATGCCTTATGTTTCATTTATAAGCCTTCACTTAATGAGCACTAATCATTAGTTTATAATGATCACTTTAATAGGCCGATCAACTAGACTTGTCCGCACTAAATCGTCTGTAGCATTTGATTTAGAGCTAATAATGACACGAATCCAATTCCCACGTTAATCTAGCTCAATTTTCTATATTGTGACAAAATTTGAGACAAAAATAGAGACGAAAAAGCATCCAAGTAATCCAATATATCCCAAACTATGTGATGCCATGCTTTATGCTTCATTTATAAGCCTTTACTTAATGAGCACCAATGATCAGTTTAGAATGATCACTTTAATAGGCCGATCAACTTGACATGTCTGCACTAAATCGTTTGTAACATTTGATAATTTAGAGCTTACAAACACACGAATATAATGCCCACGTCAAGCTACCTCAATTTTCTATATCATAACACAATTTGAAACAAAAATAGATATGACAAAGCGTCTAAGTAATCCAATCTATTCAAAACTGTATGATACCATGAATTATGCTTCATTTATAAGCCTTTACTCAATGAGCACCAATGATAAGTTTAGAATGATCACTTTAACTGGCCGATCAACTTCACATGTCCCCACTAAATCGTCCGTAACTTTTGATTTATAACTCATAATGACACGAATCCAATTCCCACGCTAAGATAGCTTAATTTTCTATATTTTGACAAAATTTGAGACAGATATAGAGACGACAAACCGTCCAAGTAATCGAATCCATCCAAATAGCTTGATGTCATTCATTATGCTTCATTTATAAGCCCTTACATAATGAGCACCAATGATTAGTTTAGATTGATCTCTTTAAATGGCCCATCAACTTGACATGTTCGCACTAAATCGTCCGTAACTTTTGATTTAGGGCTTAGAATGACACGAATCTAATGCCCACATTAAGCTACCTCAGTTTTATATATTACAACAATATTTGAGACAGAAATAGATACGAAAAATCATCCAAGTAATTCAATCTATCGAAAACTGTTTGATGCCATGCATTATGCTTCATTTATAAGCCTTTACTCAATGAGCACCAATGATCAGTTTAGAATGATCGCTTTAACTGACCGATCAACTCTACATGTATGCATTAAATCGTCTGTATCTTTTGCTTTAGAGCTTTGAAAGACATGAATCCAATGCCCATGTTAAATAGCTCAATTTACTATATTGTAACAAGTTTTGAGACTGAAATAGATAATGCAAAGCGTCCAAGTTATCCAATCTATCCAAAACTTTTTGATGACATGCATTATACTTCATATATAAGCCTTTACTCAATGAGCACCAATGATCAGTTTAGAATGATCACTTTTAGTGGCCGATCAACTTGCAATGTCCACACTAAATCGTCCGTAACATTTGATTTAGATCTCTGAATGACACGAATCCAATGGCCACTTAAGCTAGCTAGATTTTCGATATTTTAACAAAAATTGGAACAGAAATAGAGACGACAATGCGCCCAAGTACTCGAATCTATACCAAATTGCGTGATGTCATGCCTTATGTTTCATTTATAAGTCTTCACTTAATGAGCACCAATGATCAGTTTTGAATGATCACTTTAAATGGCCGATCAACTTCACTTGTCTGCACTAAATCGTGTGTAGGTTTTGATTTAGAGCTCAGAATGACACGAATCCAATGCCCACGTTAACCTAGCTTAATTTTATATATTGTGACAAAATTTGAGACAAAAATAGAGACGACAAAGCGTACAAGTAATCCAATCTATCCCAAAGTATGTGATGCCATGCTTTATGCATCATTTATAAGCCTTTACTTAATGAGCACCAATGATCAGTTTAGAATGATCACTTTAACTGTCTGATCAACTTGACATTTCTGCACTAAATCGTTCGTAACTATTGATTTAGAGCTCACAAACACACAAATCCAATGCCCACGTTAAGGTAGATCAATTTTCTATATTGTAACAAATTTGAGACAATTATAGATATGACAAAGCGTCTAAGTAATCCAATCTATTCAAAAACTTACGACTCCGTGCATTATGCTTCATTTATAAGCCTTTACTAAATGAGCACCAATGATCAGTTTAGAATGATCACTCTAAATCGTCTGTAACTTTGATTTAGAGCTCATAATTACACGAATCCAATGCCCATGTTAAGTTAGCTCAATTTTCTACATTTTGACAAAAGTTGTGACAGATATAGAGATGACAAAGCATCCAAGTAATCCAATCCATCCAAAAAGCTTGATGTCATGCATTATGCTTCATTTTTAAGCTTTTGCTTAATGAGCACCAATGATTAGTTTTGAATAATCTCTTTAAATGGCCGATCAACTTAACATGTCCGCACTAAACTTTCCGTAACTTTTTATTTATGGCTTAAAATGACATGAATCCAATCCCCATGTTAAGCTACCTCAGTTTTATATATTATAACAATATTTGAGACAAAAATAGATACGACAAAGCATCCAAGTAATCCAATCTATCGAAAAATGTTTGATGCCATGCATTATGCTTCATTTATAAGCTTTTACTCAATGAGCACCAATGATCAGTTTAGAATGATCACTTTAACTGGCCGATCAACTCTACATGTATGCACTAAATCGTTCGTATCACTTGATTTAGAGTTTAGAAACACATGAAACCAATGCCCACGTTAAGGTAGCTCAATTTACTATATTGTAACAAGATTTGAGACTGAAGTAGATACGACAAAGCATCCAAGTAATCCATTCTATCATAAAACTGTATGATACGAATCCATTGCCCGCTTAAGGTAGCTCAATTTTCTATATTTTGACAAAAATGGTAACAGAAATAGAGACGATAAACCATCCAAGTAATTGAATCTATCCCAAATTGTGTCATGCCATGCTTTATACTTGATTTATTAGCCTTTACTTAATGACCATCAATGATCAGTTTAGAATTATCAATTTAACTGCCCGATCAACTTGACATGTCTGCAATAAATCGTCTGTAACTTTTGATTCAGAGCTCGGAAACACACGAATCCAATGCCCATGTTAATCTAGCTCAATTTTCTATATTGTAACAAAATTTGAGACAGAAATTGATATGACAAAGCGTCCAAGTAATGCAATCTATGCAAAACTGTTCGATGCCCTGCATTATGCTTCATATATAAGCCTTTACTCAATGAGCACCATTGATTAGTTTAGAATGATCACTTTTAGTGGCCGATCAACTTGAAATTTCTGCACTAAATCGTCCGTAACGTTTGATTTAGAGCTCAGAATGACACAAATCTAATGGCCTCTTAAGCTAGCTCAATTTTCTATATTTTAACAAAAATTGGAATAGAAATAGAGACGACAAAGCGCCCAAGTACTCGAATCTATCCCAAATTGCGTCATGTCATGTCTTATGTTTCATTTATCAGCCTTCACTTAATGAGCACCAATGATCATTTTAGAATGACCACTTTAACTGGCCGATCAACTTGACTTGTCCGCACTAAATCGTTTGTAGGTTTTGATTTATACCTCAGAATGACACGAACCAATGCCCACGTTAAGCTAGCTCAATTTTCTATATTGTGACAAAATTTGAGACAAAAATAGAGACAACAAAGCCTCCAAGTAATCCAATCTATCCCGAACTATGGGATGCCATTCTTTATGCATCATTTATAAGCCTTTACTTAATGAGCACTAATGATAAGTTTAGAATGATCACTTTAACTGTCTGATCAACTTGACATGTCTACAATAAATCATTCGCAACTTTTTATTTAGAGCTCACAAACACATGAATCCAATTCCCACGTTAAGCTAGCTCCATTTTCTATATCATAACAAAATTTGAGACAAAAATAGATATGACAAAGCGTCTAAGCAATCAAATCTATTCAAAACTGTATAATTCCATGCATTATGCTTCATTTATAAGTCTTTACTCAATGAGCACCAATGATTAGTTTAGAATGATCACTCTAACTGGCCGATCAACTTCACATGTCCGCACTAAATCGTCCGTAAATTTTGATTTAGAGCTCATAATGACACGAATCCAATGCCCACGTTAAGCTAGCTCAATTTTCTACATTTTGACAAAATTTGAGACAGATATAGAGACGACAAAGCGTTCAAGTCATCAAATCCATCCAAAAATCATGATGTCATGCATTATGCTTCTTTTATAAGCCTTTACTTAATGAGCACCAATGATTAGTTTATAATGATCTCTTTAAATGGCCGATCAACTTGACATGTCCGCACTAAATCGTCCGTAACTTTTGATTTAGGGCTTAGAATGACACGAATCCAATGCCCATGTTAAGCTACCTCAGTTTTATATATTATAACAATATTTGAGACATAAATAGATACGACAAAGTGTCAAAGTAATCCAATCTATCGAAAACTGGTTGATGCCATGCATTATGCTTCATTTATAAGCCTTTACTCAATGAGCACCAATGATCAGTTTAGAGTGATGACTTTAACTGGACGATCACCTCTTCATGTATGCACTAAATCATCTGTATCTTTTGATTTAGAGCTTAGAAACACATGAATCCAATGCCCACGTTAACGTATCTCAATTTACTATATTGTAACAAGATTAGGGACTGAAATAGATACGACAAAGCATCCAAGTAATCCAAGCTATCATAAAACTGTGTGATGCCATGCATTATGCTTCATTTATACGCCTTTACTCAATGAGCACTAATGATCACTTTAGAATTATCCATTTATCTGGCCGATCAACTTCACATGTCTGCACTAAATCGTATGTAACTTTTGATTCAGAGCTCGGAAACACAGAATTCCAATGCCCACGTTAATCTAGCTCAATTTTCTGTATTGTAACAAAATTTGAGACAAACATAGATATGACAAAGCATCCAAGTCATCCAATCTATCCAAAACTGTTTGATGTCATGCATTACGCTTCATATATAAGCCTATACTCAATGAGCACTAATGATCAGTGTAGAATGATCTCTTTTAGTGGCCGATCAACTTGAAATGTCCGCACTAAATCGTAAGTAACTTTTGATTTAGAGCTCAGAATGACACGAATCCAAGGGCCACTTAAGCTAGCTCAATTTCTTTATTTTTAACAATAATTGGAACAGAAATAGAGACGGCAAATCGCCCAAGTACTCGAATCTATCCAAAATTGCGTGATGTCATGCCCTATGTTTCATTTATAAGCCTTCACTTAATGAGAACCAATGATCAGTTTAGAATGATCACTTTAACTAGCCGATCAACTTGACTTGTCCGCACTAAATCGTCAGTAGGTTTTGATTTGGAGCTCAGAATGACACGAATCCAATGCTCACGTTAAGCTAGCTCAATTTTCTATATTGTGGCAAAATTTGAGACAAAAATAAAGGCGACAAAGTGTCCAAGTAATCCAATCTATCTCACACTATGTGATGGCATGCTTTATGCATCATTTATAAGCCTTTACTTAATGAGCACCAATGATCAGTTTAGAATGATCACTTTAATTTTATGATCAACTTGACATGTCTGCAATAAATCGTTCGTAACTTTTGATTTAGAGCTCATAAACACAAGAATCCAATGCCCACGTTAAGCTAGCTCAATTTTCTATATCATAGCAAAATTTGAGACAGAAATAGATACAACAAAGCGTTTAAGTAATCCAATCTATTCAAAACTGTATGATTCCATGCATTATGCTTCATTTATAAGTATTTTCTCAATGAGCACCAAAGGTTAGTTTAGAATGATCTCTTTAACTGGCCGATCAACTTCACATGTCCACACTAAATCGTCCATAACTTTTGATTTAGAGCTCATAATGACACAGATCCAATGCCCACATTAAGCTAGCTCAATTTTCTATATTTTGACAAAATTTAAGATAGATATATAGACGACAAAGCGTCTAAGTAATCGAATCCATCCAAAAAGCTTGATGTCATGCATTATGCTTCATTTATAACCCTTTACTTAATGAGCACCAATGATTAGTTTTGAATGATCTGTTTAAATTGCCGATCAACTTGACATGTCTGCACTAAATCCTCTATAATTTTTGATTTAGGGCTTAGAATGACACGAATCTAATGCCCACGTTAAGCTACCTCAGTTTTATATATTATAACAATATTTGAGACAGAAATAGATACAACAAAGCATCCAAGTAATCCAATCTATCGAAAACTGTTTGATGCCATGCATTATTTATAAGCCTTTACTCAATGAGCAACAATGATCAGTTTAAAATGATCACTTTACCTGGCCGATCAACTCTACATGTACACACTAAATCGTCCGTATCTTTTGATTTAGAGCTTAGAAACACAAGAATCCAATGCCCACGTTAAGGTAGCTCAATTTACAATATTGTAACAAGATTTGAGACTGAAATAGATACGACAAAGCATCCAAGTAATCCAATCTATCATAACACTGTGTGATGACAAGCATTATGCTTCATTTGTACGCCTTTACTCAACGAGCACTAATGATTTCAGAATGATCCTTTTAACTGGCCGATCAACTTGACCGCCCTAAATCTTCCGTAACTTTAGATTTAGAGCTCGGAATGACACGAATACAGTGCCCACGTTAAGCTATATTTTTTTGACAAAATGTGAGACAGAAATGGGGATGACAAAGCGTCCAAGTAATCCAATCTATCCCAAACAGCTTGATGCCATGCATTATGCTTCATTTATAAGTCTTTATTTAATGATCACCAATGATCAATTTAGAATGATCACTTTAACTGGCCAAATAACTTGACATGTCCACACTAAACTGTCCATAACTTTTGATTTAGAGCTCGGAATGACACGAATACAGTTCCCACGTCAAGCTTGCTCAATTTTCTATATTGTGACAACGTTTGCGACAAAATTGAGACGACAAAGCGTATAAGTAATCCAATCTATCCCAAACTGTGTGATGCCATGCTTTATGCTTCATTTATAAGCCTTTACTTAATGAGCACCAATGATCAGTTTTGAATGATCACTTTAACTGGCTGATCAACTTGACCTTTCCCCACTAAATCGTCCATAGCTTTTGATTTAGAACTCGGAATGACACGAATCAAATGCCCACGTTAAGCTAGCTCAATTCTCAAATTTTTGACAAACTTTGAGACAAAAATAGAGATGACAAAGCGTACAAGTAATCCAATGTATCCCAAACTGCGTGATGCCATGCTTTATGCTTCATTTATAAGCCTTTACTCAATGAGCACCAGTGATCAGTTTTGAATAATCATTTTAACTGGCCGATGAACTTGACATGTCCACATTAAATTATATATAACTTTTGATCTAGAGCTCAGAATGTCAAAGCATCTAAGTAATCCAATCTATCCAAAACTGTATGATGCCATGCATTATGCCTCATTTATAAGCCTTTACTCAATGTGGACTAATGTTTAGTTTATAATGATCACTTTAACTGTACGAACAACTTGACATGTCCACACTAAATCATCCATAACTTTTGATTTAGAGCTCAGAATGACACGAATCCAATGCCCACGTTAAGCTACCTTAATTTTCTATATTTTGGCTTAATTTGAGACAGAAATAGTGATGACAAAGCATCCAAGTAATCCAATCAATCTAAACTGCTTGATGCCATGCATAATGCTTCATTTATAAGCCTTTATTTAATGAGCACCAATGATCACTTTAGAATGATTCTCTTAACTGGCTGAGCAACGTGACATGTATGCACTAAATCGTCCGTAATTTTTTATTTAGAGCTCAGAAATACAAGAATCAAATGCTCATGTTAAGCTAGCTCAATTTTCTATATTGTAGCAAAATTTGAGATGAAATAGATTCGACAAAGCGTTCAAGTAATCCAATCTATCCAAAACTGTGTGACCATGCATTATGCTTCATTTATAAGCCTTTTTCTCAATGAGCACCAATGAACAGTTTAGAATGATCACTTTAACTGGCTGATCATCTTGACATGTCCACACTAAATCATCCATAACATTTGATTTAGAGCTCTGAATGACACGAATCCAATACCCACTTTAAGCTAGCTCAATTCTCTATTTTTTGACAAAATGTGAAACAAAAATAGGGATGACAAAGCGTCCAAGTAATCCAATCTATCCCAAACTGCTTGATGCCATTCATTATGCTTCATTTATAAGCCTTTATTTAATGAGAACCAATGATCGGTTTAGAATCATCACTTTAACAGGTCTATCAACCTGACATGTCCACAAAAAATCGTCTGTAACTTTTGATTTAGTTCTCGGAATGATACCAATCTAGTGCCCACGTTAAGCTAGTTCAATTTTCTATATTGCGACAAATTTTTAGACCGAAATAGATACGACAAAGCGTCCAAGTAATCCAATCCATTATAACCTACGTGATGCCATTGTTTAGGCTTCATTTATAAGCCTTTACTTAATGAGCACCAATGATCAGTTTTGAATGATCACTTTAACAGGCCGATCAACTTGACATCTCCACAATAAATCGTCCGTAACTTTTTATTTAGAGCTCCGAATGATATGAATCCAATGCCCACGTTAAACTAGGTCAATTCCATATTCTTTGACAAAATTTGATTCAAAAATAGAGACGACAAAGCGTACAAGTTATCCAAACTATCCAAAATTGTGTGATGCAATGATTTATGCTTCATTTATAAACCTTTACTTAATGAGCACCAATGACCAGTTTAGAAAAATCACTTTAACAGGCCGATCAACTTGACATGACCATATAAAATTTTCCATCACTTTTAATTTGGAGCTCAGAATGACACGAATCCAATGCTCAAGTTAAGCTAGCTCAATTCTCTATATTTTGACAAAATTTGAGATAGAAATAGAGACGACAAAGCATCCAAGTAATCCAAATTATACCAAACTGCGTGATGCCATGCTTTATACTTCATTTATAAGCCCTTACTTTTTGAACCCAATGATCACTTTAGAGTGATCACTTTAACTGTCCGATCAACTTGACACGTACGCACTAAATCGTCCGTAACTTTTGATTTAGATCTCTGATACACACGAATCAAATGCCCACATTAAACTAGCTCAATTTTTTATATTATAACAAAATTTGAGACAGAAATAGATACGACAAAGCGTCCAAGTAATCAAATCTATCGAAAACTGTGTGATGCCATGCATTATGCTTCATTTATAAGCCTTTACTCAATGAGCAGTAATGATTAGTTTAGAATGATCAATTTAACTGGTCGATCAACTAGACATGTCCACACTAAATCATCTATAACTTTTGATTTAGAGATTAGAATGACACGAATCCAATGCCCATGTTAAGTTAGCTCAATTTTCTATATTTTGACTTAATTTGAGACAAAAATACAGACGACAAAGCTTACACGTGACCCAATCAATCCAAACTGCTTGATGCCATGCATTATGCTTCATTTATAAGCCTTTAATTAATGAGCACCAATGATTAGTTTAAAATGATCACTTTACCTGGACGATCAACTTGACATGTTTGCACAAAATCGTTGTAAGTTTTGATTTAAAGCTCCGAAACACACGAATCAAATGCTCACGTTAATCTAGATCAATTTTCTATATTGTAACAAAATTTGAAACTAAATAGATATGACAAAGCGTCCAAGTAATCCAATCTATCTAAAACTGTGTGATACCATGCATTATGATTCATTTATAAGCCTTTACTCAATGAGCACCAATGATCAATTTATAATGATCACTTTAACTGGCCGATGAACTTGATATGTCCGCACTAAAACGTTCGTAAATTTTGATTTAGAGCTAGGAATGACATGACTCGAGTACCCACATTAAGCTAGCTCAATTTTCAATATTGTGACAAAGTTTGAAACAGAGATAGATACGAGAAAGCGTCTAAGTAATCCCAATTCATCCCGAACTGCATGATGCCATTCTCTAGACTTCATTTATAAGTCTTTACTTAATGAGCGTCAATGATCACTTTTGAATGATTACTTTAACAGGCTGATCAACTTGACATGTCCATACTAAATTGTCGTAACTTTTGATTTAGAGCTCGTATTGACAGGAATATAGTGCCCATGATAAGGTAGCTCAATTTCTATATTGGGACAAAGTTTGAGAGAAAAATAGATACGACAAAGCGTGTAAGTAGTCCAATCCATCCCAAACTGCGTGATGCCATTCTTTAGGCTTCATTTATAAGGCTTTACTTAATGAGCATCAATGATCAGTTTTGCATGATCACTTTAACTGGCGAATCAACTTGACATGTATGCACTAAATTATCTGTAAGTTTTGATTTAGAGCTCAGAATGACACGAATCCAATGCCAACGTTAAGGTAGCTCAATTCTCTATTTTTTTTAACAAAATTTTAGACTAAAATACAGATGACAAAGCGTTCAAGTAATCCAATCTATCACAAACTGTGTGATGCCATGCTTTATGCTTCAATTATAAGCCTTTTACTTAATGAGCACCAATGATCAGTTTACAATGATCACTTTAACTGGCCGATCAACTTGACATGTACGTACTAAATCGTACAAGTAAAAAAAATATTACAAAATGACATGTTAAGCTACCTCAATTTTCTAAAATATTACAAAATTTGAGGATGAAATAGTTACGACAAAGCGTCCAAGTAATCCAATCCATCCCAAACTGCATGATGCCATGCATTATTTTTCATTTATAAGGTTTTACTCAATGAGTATCAATGATCAGTTAGAATGATCATTTTAACTGCCCGATCAACTTATCATGTCTGCAATAAATCATGCATAACTTTTGATTTATAGCTCATAATAACATGAATCAAATGCCCACGTTAAGGTAGCCCAATTGTGTATTTGGTAACAAAATTTGAGACAGAAATAGATACGAAAAAGTGTCCAAGTAATCCAATCTATCTAAAGCTGTGTGATGCCTTGCATTTTGATTCATTTATAAGCTTTTACTCAATGAGCACCAATTATCAGTTTAGAATGATTACTTTAACTGGCCGATCAACTTGACATGTCCACACTAAATTGTCCGTAACTTTTGATTTAGAGCTCAGAATGGCACGAATCCAATGTCCACCATAAGCTAGCCCAATTTTCTATATTATGACAAAAATTTGAGACATAAATAGATAAGACAAAACGTACAAGTATTCCAATCCGTCTCAAACAGCGTGATGCCATACAATATTCTTCATTTATGAGTTTTTACTGAATGAACACCAATGATCAGTTTAGAATGATCATTTTAATTGTCCGATCAACTTGACATGTCTGCACTGAGTCGTCCATAACTTTTGAGTTAGAGCTTAAAATGATACGAATCTAATGCCCACGTTAAGCTAGCTCAATTTTCTATAATATGACAAATTTGAGACAGGAATAGATACAACAAAGCGTTCAACTAATCTAATCCATCCCAAACTGCGTGATGTCATGCATTATTTTTCATTCATAAGGTTTTACTCAATGAGCACCAATGATCAGTTTAGAATGATCATTTTAACTAGCCAATCAACTTGTCATG
Organism: Pugionium dolabratum; assembly: GCA_018901945.1. NCBI lineage: Eukaryota > Viridiplantae > Streptophyta > Magnoliopsida > Brassicales > Brassicaceae > Pugionium > Pugionium dolabratum. The sequence continues at coordinate 408,193 of JAEVFF010000108.1, read as the reverse complement.
TCTGCACTGAATCGTCCATAACTTTTGATTTTTAGCTCATAATGACACGAATCCAATGCCCACGTTAAGCTAGCTCAATTGTCTATTTGGTAACAAAATTTGGGAGAGAAATAGATACGAAAATGGGTACATGTAATCCAATCTATCAAAAATTGTGTGATACCATGCATTTTGATTCATATATAAGCTTTTACTCAATGAGCACCAATGATCAGTTTAAAATGATCACTTTAATTGGCCGATCAACTTGACATGTCCGCAATCAAATCGTCGATAAATTTTTATTGATAGATCAGAAGACACGAATCCAGTGCCCACGTTAAGATAGCTCAATTTTCTATATTGTGACAAACTTTGAGACAGAAATAGATGCAACAAAGCGTCCAAGTAATCCAATCCATCCCAAACTGCATGATGCCATGCATTATTTTTCATTTATAAGGTTTTACTTAATGAGCACCAATGATCGGTTTAGAATGATCATTTTAACTGGCCGATAAACTTGTCAAGTCTACACTAAATCGTCCATAACTTTTGATTTATAGCTCATAATGACATGAATACAATGCCCACGTTAAGCTAGCTCAATTTTCTATTTGGTATAAAAATTTGAGACAGAAAGAGATACGAAAAAGCGTCCAAGTAATTCAATCAATCCAAAGCTGTGTGATGCCATGCATTATGATTCATTTATAAGCTTTTACTCAATGAGCACCAATTATCAGTTTAGAATGATTACTTTAACTGGCCGATCAACTTGACATGTCCACACTAAATCGTCTGTAACTTTTGATTTAGAGCTCAGAATGGCACGAATCCAATGTCCACGATAAGCTAGCTCAATTTTCTATACTATGACAAAATTTGAGACATAAATAAATAAGACAAAACGTACAAGTATTCCAATCCGTCCCAAACAGCGTGATGCCATGGAATATTCTTCATTTATAAGCTTTTACTGAATGAGCACCAATGATCAGTTTAGAATTATCATTTTAATTGGCCGATCAACTTGACATGTCCGCACTAATTCGTCCGTAACTTGTGATTTAGAACTTAAAATGACACGAATCTAATTCCCACGTTAAGGCATGTCAATTTTCTATAGTATGACAAAATTTGAGACAGTAATAGATACGACAAAGTGTTCAACTAATCTAATCCATCCCAAACTGCGTGATGCCATGCATTCTTTTTTCTCTCATTATGACACGAATCCAATGCCCACGTTAAGCTAGCTCAATTGTCTATTTGGTAACAAAATTTTAGAGAGAAATAGATACGAAAATGGGTAAATGTAATCCAATCTATCCAAAACTGTGTGATGCCATGCATTATGATTCATATATAAGCTTTTAGTCAATGAGCACCAATGATCAGTTAAAAATGATCACTTTAATTGGCTGATCAACTTGACATGTCCGCAATTAATCGTCGATAAATTTTTATTGATAGATCAGAAGACACGAATCCAGTGCCGACATTAAGATAGCTCAATTTTCTATATTGTGACAAACTTTGAGACAGAAATAGATGCGACAAAGCGTCCAAGAAATCCAGTCCAGATGCGACAAAGCGTCCAAGAAATCCAGTCCATCCCAAACTTCATGACGCCCTGTGTTATTCTTCATTTATAAGCTTTTACTCAATGAGCACCAATGATCAGTTTATAATGATCCTTTAACTCGCCGATCAACTTGACATGTCCGCTCTAAATCGTCTGCAACTTTTGATTTAGAGATAAGATATGAATCTAGTGCGCATGTTAGGCTTGCTCAATTTTCTATACTGTGACAAACTTTGAGAAAGCAATAGATACGACAATGCATCCAAGTAATCCAAAACGTTTTGTCTCAATAGAGACACAATATAGAGACAAAATGTCCACGTAATCCAATCTATCCCAAACTACGTGATGCCATGCTTTATTCTTCATTTATATGCCTTTACTTAATGACTACCAATAACCAGTTTTGAATAATCATTTTAACTGGCTGATCAACCTGACATGTCCGCAATAAATCGTTGATAAATTTTTATTGAGAGATCAGAAGACACGAATCCACTGCCCACGTTAAGATAGCTCAATTTTCTATATTGTGACAAACTTTGAGATAGAAATAGATACGACAAAACGTCAAAGTAATCCAATCCATCCCAAACTTCATGAAGCCCTGTGTTATTCTTCATTTATACGCTTTTACTCAATGAGCACCAACGATCAGTTTATAATGATCCTTTTAACTCGCCGATCAACTTGACATGTCCGCTCTAAATCGTCTACAACTTTTGATTTAGAGATAAGATATGAATCTAGTGCCATTGTTTAGCTAGCTCAATTTTCTATATTGTGACAACTTTGAGAAAGCAATAGATACGACAATGCATCCAAGTAATCCAATCTATCCAAAATTGTGTGATGCCATGCATTATGATTCATATATATGCCTTTACTCAATGAGCACCAATGATCAGTTTAGAATGATCACTTTAACTGGTCGATCAACTTGACATATCCACACTACATCGTCTGTCATTTTTGATTTAGAGCTCATAATAACATGAATCCAATGTCCTCGTTAAGCTAGCTCAATTTTCTATATTTTGACAAAATTTGAGATAGAAATAGAGACGACAAAGTGTCAAACTAATCCAATCTATCCCTAAATGCGTGATGCCATGCTTTATGCTTCATTTATAAGCCTTTACTTAATGAGTACCAATGATCAGTTTAGAATAATCATTTTAACTGGATGATTAACTTGAAATGTCTGCACTAAATCGTCCATAACTTTTGATTTATAGCTCCGAATGACACGAATCCAATGCCCATATTTAGCTATTTCAACTTTCTATATTTTGACAAAAAATTTGAGACGGAAATAGAGACAAAAAAACATCCAAGTAATCCAATCTATCTAAACTGCTTGATGCCATGCTTTATGCCTAATTTATAAGCTTTTACTTAATGAGCACCAATGATTAGTTTAGAATGATCACTTTAACTGGCCAATCAACTTGATATGTCCGCACTAAATCGTCAGCATAGATTTAGAGCTCAGAATGACACGAATCCCATGCGCACGTTAAGCTAGCTATATTTTCTATATTGTAACAAAATTTGAGACCAAAATAGATATGATAAAGCGTCCAAGTAATCCAATCTATCTAAAACTGTGTGATGCCATGCATTATGCTTCATTTATAAGCCTTTACTCAATGTGCACCAATGATCAGTTTAGAATGATCACTTTAACTAGCCGATCAACTTGACATTTCCGCACTAAAGCATTCATAACTTTTGATTTTTGGCTTAAAATGACACAAATTCAATGCCCACGTTAAACTAGCTCAATTTTCAATAGTTTTTACTAAATTTAATATTGAAATAGAGATGACAATGCGTCCAAGTAAGCCAATCTATCCCAAAATGCGTGATGCCTTGCTTTATGCTTCATTTATAATCCTTTACTTTATTCGCGCCAATGATCAGTTCAGAATGATCACTTTAAGTGACCGATTAATTAGACATGTCCGCACTAAATCACAAGTAACTTTTGATTTGTAACTCAGAATGACATGAATCCAATGCCCACGTTAAGCTAGCTAAAATTTCTATATTGTAACAAAGTTTGAGACAGAAATAGACACGAAAAAGCGTCCTTGTAATCCAATCGATCCCAAACTACGTGATGCCATGCATTTTTCTTCATTTATAAGGTTTTACTCAATTAGCACCAATGATTAGTTTAGAATGATCCTTTTAACTGGCCGATCAACTTGACATGTCTGCTGTAAATCACAAAATTTTGACACAAAACTAGATACGACAAAACGTCCAAGAAATCCAATCTATCCCAAACTGTGTGATGTCATGCATTATGCTTCATTTATAAGCCTTGACTCAATGAGCACCAATGATTAGTTTAGAATAATCATATTAATTGGACGATTAATTTGACATGTACACACTAAATCATCCGTAACTTTTGATTTAGAGCTCAGAATGATATGAATCCAATGCCCACGTTAATCTACCTCAATTTTCTATATTTTGACAGAATTTGAGACAGAATAGAGACGGCAAAGCGTCCAAGTAATCCAATTTATCCAAACTACTTGATGCCATGCTTTATGCTTCATTTACAAGCTTTTACTTTATGAGCACCAATGATTAGTTTAGAATGATCATTTTAACTTGCCAATCAACTTGACATTTCTGCACTAAATAGTCCGCATCGATTTAAAGCTCAGAATGACACGAATCCAATGCCAACGTTAGTCTAGCTCAATTTTTTATATTGAAAAAAAAATTGAGACAAATAGATACGACAAAACGTTTAAGTAATCCAATCTATCTAAAACTGTTTGATGCCATGCATTATGCTTCATTTATAAGCTTTTACTCAATGTGCACCAATGATCAGTTTAGTATGATCACTTTAACTAGCCGATCAACTTGACATGTCCGCACTAAATCAATCGTAACTTTTGATATAGGGCTTAAAATGACACGAATCAAATGCCCACATTAAACTAGCTCAATTTTCTATATTTTGAAAATTTTTGAGACAGAAATAGATACGACAAAGTGTCAAAGTAATCCAATCCATCCCAAACAGTGTAATGACATGCATTATTCTTCATTTATAAGCCTTTACTCAATGTGCACCAATGATCTGTTTAGAATGATCCTTTTAAATTGCCGATCAATTTGACATGTCTGCACTAATTCGTCCATAACTTTTGATTTATATCTCAGAATGACAGGAATCCAATGCCCACATTAAGCTATTTCAATTTTTTATACTGTGACAAAATTTGAGACAAAACGAGATACGACAAAGGGTCCAAGTAATCCAGTTTATCCCAAACTGCGTGATGCCATAGATTATTCTTTATTTACAAGCTTTGACTCAATGAGCACCAATGATCTGTTTAGAATAATCATATTAACTCGCCGTTGAACTTTACATATCCGCACTAAATCGTCCGAAACATTTGATTTAGAGCTCAGAATGACATGAATCCAGTGCCCACGTTAAGTTAGTTCAATTTTCTATATTTTGACAGAATTTGAGACAGAAATAGAGACGTCAAAACATCCAAGAAATCCAATCTATCCAAACTGGTTGATGCCATGCTTTATGTTTCATTTATAAGCCTTTACTCAATGTGCACCAGTGATCAGTTTAGTTTGATCACTTTAACTAGCCGATCAACTTGACATGTCCGCACTAAATCATTCGTAACTTTTGATATAGGGCTTAAAATGACATGAATGCAATGCCCACGTTAAACTAGCTCAATTTACTATATTTTGATAAAATTTGATATAGAAATAGATACGACAAAGCGTCGAAGTAATCCAATCCATCCCAAATTGCGTGATGCCATGCATTATTATTCATTTATAAGATTTTACTCAAAGAGCACCAATGATCAGTTTAGAATGATCCTTCTAATTGCTCGATCAACGTGACATATTCGCAATAAAACGTCCGTGAAGTTTTATTTAGAGTTCAGAAACACACGAATCTAATGCCCAAGTTAAGCTAGCTCAATTTTCTATATTGTAACAAAATTTGAGACAAAAATAGATACGACAAAGCTTCCAAGTAATCCAATCTTTCTAAAACTGTTTGATGCCATGTATTATGCTTCATTTATAAGCCTTTACTCAATGTGCACCAATGATCAGTTTAGAATGATCACTTTAACTAGCCAATTAACTTGACATGTCCGCACTAAATCATTCATAACTTTTGATTTAGGCTTAAAATAATACGAATCCAATGCCCACGTTAAGCTAGCTCAATTTTCTATATTTTGATAAAATTTGAGACACAAACAGATACGACAAAGCGTCCAAGTAATCTAATCCATCCCAAATTGCATGATGCCATGCATTATTCTTCATTTAGGAGCTTTTACTCAATGAGCACCAATGATCAGTTTAGAATGATCATTAAATTACCCGATCAACTTGACATGTTCGCACTAAATCGTCCGTAACTTTTGATTTAGAGCTCACAAACACACGAATCCAATGCCCACATTAAGCTAGCTCAATTTTCTATATTGTGACGAACTTTGAGACATAAATAGATACGAAAAAGCATCCAAGTAATCCAATTGTTCTCAAACTACGTGACGCCATACATCATTCTTCATTTATAAGCTTTTACTCACAATTAACCAGTTTAGAATGATCCTTTTAACTTTCCGTTCAACTTGACATGTCCGGACAAATTCGTCCATAACTTTTGATTTATAGCTCAGAATGACACGAATCCAGTGCCCACATTAAGCTAGTTCAATTTTCAATATTGTGACAAAATTTGAGACAAAACAAGATACGACAAGTTACAAATGCCCACGTTAACCTAGCTTAATTTTCTATATTTTGACTATCCTTTTAACTTGCCAATCAACTTGACATGTCCGCACTAAATAGTCCGCATTGATTTAGAGCTCAAAATGACACGAATCCAGTGCCAACGTTAAGATAGCTCAATTTTATATATTGAAACAAAAATTGAGACAAATAGATACGACAAAGCGTCCAAGTAATCTAATCTATCTAAAACTGTTTGATGCCATGCATTATGCTTCATTTATAAGCCTTTACTCAATTTGCACCAATGATCAGTTTAATATGATCACTTTAACTAGCCGATCAACTTGACATGTCCGCACTAAATCATTCGTAACTTTTGATATAGGGCATAAAATGACACAAATCCAATGCCCACATTAAGCTAGATCAATTTTCTATATTTTGACAAAGTTTTAGACAAAAGTAGAGACGACAAAACGTACAGGTAATCCAATCTATCCCAAACTGCGTGATGCCGTGCTTATGCTTCATTTATAAGCCTTTACATAATAAGCACCAATGATCAGTATAGAATGATCACTTTAACTGGCCGATCAACTTGACATGTCCGCAGTAAATCGTCCATAACTTTTGATTTACAGCTCAGAACAACACAAATCCAATGCACACATTAAGCTAGTTCAATTTTCTATATTGTGACAAAACTTGACACAAAACTAGATACGACAAAGTGTCTAAGTAATCCAATCTATCCCATTCTGCGTGATGCCATGCATTATGCTTCATTTATAATAATCATATTAACTGGCCAATCAACTTGACATGTCCGCACTAAATCGTCTGTAACTTTTGATTTAGACCTCAAAATGACACCAATCCAATGCCCACGTTAATCCAGCTCAATTTTCTATATTTTGACAGAATTTGGGACAGAAACAGAAACGACAAAAAGTCCAAGTAAGCCAATTTATCCAAACTGCTTGATGCCATGCTTTATGCTTCATTTATAAGCTTTTACTTAATGAGCACCAATGAATAGTTTAGAATGATCCCTTTAACTTGCCAATCAACTTGACATGTCCGCACAAAATAGTCCGCATTGAGTTAGAGCTCAGAGTGACACGAATCCAATGCCCACATTAAGCTAAGTCAATTTTCTATATTGTAACAAATATTGAGACATAAATAGATACGACAAAGCGTCCAAGTAATCCAATCTATGTAAAACTGTTTGATGCCATGCATTATGCTTCATTTATAAGCCTTTACTCAATGTGCACGAATGATCAGTTTACTATGATCATTTTAACTAGCCGATCAACTTGACATGTCCGCACTAAATCATTGGTAACTTTTGATATAGTGCTTAAAATGACACGAATCCAATGCCCACGTTAAACTAGCCCAATTTCTATATTTTAATAAAATTTGAGGCAGAAATAGATACGACAAAGCGTCAAAGTAATCAAATCCATCCCAAGCTGCGTGATGTCATGCATTATTCTTCATTTATAAGCTTTTACTCAATGAGCACCAATGACCAGTTTAGAATGATCCTTTTAACTTGCCGATCAACTTGACATGTCTGCACTAATTCGTATGTAACTTTTGATTTATATCTCCGAATGACACGAATCCAATGCCCACATTAAGCTAGTTCAATTTTCGATATTGTGGCAAAATTAGAGACAAAACAAGATATGACAAAACGTCAAAGTAATGCAATCTATCCCAAACTTCGTGATGCCATGGATTATGCTTCATTTATAAGTTTTGACTCAATGAACACCAATGATCAGTTTAGAATAATCATATTAACTGGCCGATGAACTTGACATGTCCGCACTAAATCGTCCGTAACTTTTGATTTAGAGCTCCGAATGACACGAATCCAATTCCCACGTTAAGCTAGTTCAATTTTCTATATTTTGATAGAATTTGAGACAAAAATAGTGACGACAAAGCATCCAAGTAATCCAATCTATCCAAACTGCTTGATGCCATGCTTTCGGTTTCATTTATAAGCTTTTTCTTAATGAACACTAATGATTAGTTTAGAATGGTGACTTTAATTGGCCAATAAACGTGAAATGTCCGCACTAAATAGTCCGCATTGTTTTAGAGCTGAGAATGACACGAATCCAATGCCCACGTTAAGATAGCTCAATTTTTTATATTGTACCAAAATTTGAGACCAAAATAAATACGACAAAGCGTCCAAGTAATCCAATCTATCAAAAACTGTTTGATGCCATGCATTATGCTTCATTTATAAGCCATTACTCAATGTGCACCAGTGATCAGTTTAGAATGATCACTTTAACTATCCGATTAACTTGACATGTCTGCACTAAATCATTCGTAACTTTTAATTTAGGGCTTAAATTGACACGAATGCAATTCCCACGTTAAACTAGCTCAATTTTCTATATTTTGATAAAATTGAGACTAAAATAGATATGAAAAATCATCCAGGTAATCAAATCCATCCCAAAGTGCGTGATGCCATGCATTATTCTTCATTTATAAGCTTTTACTCAATGAACACCAATGATCAGTTTAGAATGACCATTTTAATTGCCCGATCAACTTGACATGTTCGCACAAAATCGTGCGTAACTTTTGATTTAGAGCTCAGAAACACACGAATCCCGTGCCCACACTAAGCTAGCTCAATTATCTATATTGTGACAAACTTTGAGACATAAATAGATACGACAAAGCATCGAAGTAATCCAATCAATCCCAAACTATGTGACGCCATGCATTATTCTTCATTTATAAGCTTTTTCTCAATGAGCACCAATTATCAGTTTAGAATAATCCTTTTAAATTGCCGATCAACTTGACATGTTTGCACTAATTCTTCCATAACTTTTTATTTATAGCTCAGAATGACACGAATCCAATGCCCACATTAAGCTAGTTCAATTTTTTCTATATTGTGATGAAATATTAGTCAAAACTTGATACGACAAAGCGTCCAAGTAATCCATTCTACCCCAAACTGCGTGATGCCATGCATTATGCTTCATTTATTAGATTTGACTCAATGAACATCAGTGATCAGTTTAGAATAATCATATTAACTGGCCGATGAACTTGACATGTCCGCACTAAATCGTCCGTTACATTTGATTTAGAGCTCGGAATGACACGAATCCAATGCCCACTTTAAGCTAGTTCAATTTCTATATTGTGACAAAATTGGAGACGAAACTAGATACGACAAAGCGTCCAAGTAATCCAATCTATCCCAAACCACGCGATACCATGCATTATGATTCATTAATAATCCTTGACTCAATGAGCACCATTGATCATTTTAGAATAATAATATTAACTGGCCGATGATTGGTGCTCATTATGTAAAGGCTTATAAATGAAGCATAAAACATGGCATCACGAAGTTTGGTATATTGGATTACTTGGATGCTTTTTCCTCACTATTTCTCTCTCAAAATTTGTCAAAATATAGAAAATTGAGCTAGCTTAACGTGGGCATTGGATTCATGTCATTCCGAGGTCTAAATCAAAAGTTACATACAATTTTGTGCTGCCATGTCATATTGATAGGCCAGTTAATATGAATATTCTAAACTGATCATTAGTGCTCATTAAGTAAGGGCTTATAAATTAAGCATAATGCATGGCATCTCGCAGTTTTGGCTAGATTGGATTACTTGGACGCTTTTTTGTATCTACTTCTGTCTCAAATATTGTCACAATATAGAAAATTGAGCCCGCTTAACGTGGGCATTGGATTCGTGTCATTCTGAGCTCCAAATCAAAAGTTAAGGACGATTTAGTATGGACATGTCAAGTTGATCGGCCTGTTAAAATGATCATTCTTAACTGATCATTGGTACCCATAGAGTAAAGGCATATAAATGAAGCATAACGAATGCCATCACGCAGTTCGGGATAGATTGGATTTCTTGGATGCTTTTTCGTATCTTTTTTGTCTCAATTTTTGTCACAATATAGAAAATTGAGCTAGCTTAACGTGGGCATTGGATTCGTGTCATTCTAAGCTCTAAATCAAAAGTTAAGGACGATTTAGTAAGGACATGTCAAGTTGATCGGCCTGTTAAAATGATCATTCTTAACTGATCATTGGTACCCATAGAGTAAAGGCATATAAATGAAGCATAATGAATGCCATCACGCAGTTCGGGATAGATTGGATTTCTTGGACGCTTTTTCGTATCTTTTTTGTCTCAATTTTTGTCACAATATAGAAAATTGAGCTAGCTTAACGTGGGCATTGGATTCGTGTCAGTCTGAGCTCTAAATCTTAAGTTACGGATGATTTAGTGCGGAAATGTCAAGTTGATCGGCCAGTTAAAACGATAATTTTTAACTGGTCATTGGTGCTCATTAATTAAAAGCTTAGAAATGAAGCATAATGCATGGCATCACGCACTTTGGAATAGATTGGATTACTTGGACACTTTGTCATCTGTATTTCTCTCTATAATTTTGACAAAATATAGAAAATTGAGCTAGGTTAATGTGCGCATTGGATTCATGTCATTCTTATCTCTAAATCATAACGTTTTAACTGGTCATTTGTGCTCATTAATTAAAAGCTTATAAATGAAGCATAATGCATGGCATCACGCACTTTGGAATAGATTGGATTACTTGGACACTTTGTCATCTGTATTTCTCTCTATAATTTTGACAAAATATAGAAAATTGAGCTAGGTTAATGTGCGCATTGGATTCATGTCATTCTTATCTCTAAATCATAACGTTTTAACTGGTCATTGGTGCTCATTAATTAAAAGCTTATAAATGAAGCATAATGCATGGCATCACGCACTTTGGAATAGATTGGATTACTTGGACACTTTGTCATCTGTATTTCTCTCTATAATTTTGACAAAATATAGAAAATTGAGCTAGGTTAATGTGCGCATTGGATTCATGTCATTCTTATCTCTAAATCATAAGTTACAGATGATTTAGTGCGGACATGCAAAGTTTCTTGGCCAGTTAAAGTGATCATTCTAAACTGACCATTGGTGCTGATAAAGTAAACGCTTATAAATGAAGCATAAAGCATGGCATTACGAAGTTCGGGATAGATTGAATTACTTGGACACTTTGTCATCTCTATTTCTATCTTAAATTTTGTCAAAATATAAAATATTGAGCAAGCTTAACATGGGCATTGGATTCTTAGTTTCATAGGATTTAATGCGAACATGTCAAGTTGATAGGCCAGTTAATATGATTACTCTAAACTGATCATTGGTGCTCATAGAGGAAAGGCCTATAAATGAATCATAATGCATGGCATCACACAGTTTCGGCTAGATTGAATTACTTGGACGGTTTTTCCTATGGGTTTCTGTTTCAAATTTTGTGACAATATAGAAAATTTTGATAGCTTAACTTGGGAATTGGATTCATATCATTTTGAGCTATAAATCAAAAGTTATGGAGGTTTTAGTGCAGACATGTCAAGTTGATCTTCCAGTTAAATTGATCATTCTAAACTGATCATTGTTGCTCATTATGTAAAGGCTTATAAATGTAGAATAATAAATGCCATCATGCAATTCAGGATAGATTGGATTACTTAAACGCTTTTTCGTATCTATTTTTGTCTAAAATTTTGTCATAATATAGAAAATTGAGTTAGCTTATCATGGGCATTGGTTCATGTCATTCTGAGCTCTAAATTAAAAGTAACGGACAATTTGGTGCAGACATGTCAAGTTGATCGGCTGGTTAAAATGATTATTCTGAACTGATCATTGGTGTTCATTGAGTAAAGGCTTATAAATGAAACATAATACATGGCATCACGCAGTTCGGAATAGATTGGATTACTTGAACAGTTTGTCGTATCTATTTATGTCTCAATTTTTTTCACAATATAAAAAATTGAGCTAGTTTAATGTGGGCATTGGATTTCTATCTCAAAGTTTTTCTCTATAGAAAAAATTGAACTAGCTTTACGTGGGCATTGGATTCATGTCATTCTGAGTTCTAAATAAAAAATTATGGACGATTTAATGCGGACATGTCAAGTTGTTCGGCCATGTAAAATGATCATTCTTCTGATCAATGGTGCTAATTGAGTAAAGGCTTATAAATGAAGCATAATGCCTGGCATCATGCAGTTCGGTATAGACATGATTACTTGGATGCTTTGTCATATCTATTTTTGTCTAAAATTTTGTCACAATATATCAAATAGAGGTAGCTTAACATTGGGATTGGATTCGTGTTATTATGAGCTATAAATCGAAAGTTATGGACGATTTACTGCAGACATGTCAAGGTTATCGGCCGGTTAGAATGATCATTCTAAACTGATCATTGTTGCTCATTGAGTAAAGGCTTATAAATGAAACATAATGCATGGCATCACTCAGTTCGGGGTAGATTGGATTACTTGGACGCTTTGTCGTATCTATTTTTGTCTCAAATTCTTTCAAAATACGGATATTTAGCTAGCTTAACAAGGGCATTGGATTCCTGTCATTCAGAGTTCCAAATCAAATGTTATTGACGATTTAGTGCGTAAGTGTCAAGTTGATCGGCTTGTTAAAATGATCATCTTAACCGATCATTGGTGCTCATTGAGTAAAGGCTTATAAATGAAGCATATTGCATGACATCACGCACTTTGGGATAGAATTGATTACTTGGACTCTTTGTCATATCTAATTCTGTCTCAATTTTTTTCACAATATAGAAAATTGAGCTAACTTAACATTCGGATTCTTGTCCTTCGGAGTTACGGACGATTTAATGCGCAAATGTCAAGTTGATTGGCCAGTTAATATGATCTTTCTAAAATAATTATTGGTGTTCATTGAGTAAAGGCTTATAAATGAAGTATAATGCATGACATCACAAAGTTTTGGATAGATTGGATTGTTTATACGCTTTGTCGTATCTATTTCTGTATCAAATTTTGTCTCAATTCAGAAAATTGAACTAGCTTTACATGGGCATTAAATTCATGTCATTCGGAGCTCTAAATCAAAAGATATCAACGATTTAGTGCGGACATGTCAAGTTGATCGACCAGTTAAAATGATCATTCTTAAGTGATCATTTGTGCTCTATGAGTAAAGGCTTATAAATAAAGCATAATGCATGGAATCATGCAGTTTGGGATAGATTTGATTATTGGGATACTTTGTCGTATTTATTTTGATCTCAAATTTTGTCGTAATATAGAAAACTGAGCTAGTTTAACGTGGGCATTGGATTCGTGTCACTCTGACCTCTAAATCAAAAGTTACGGACGATTTTATGCGGACATGTCAAGTTTATCGGCTAGTTAAAATGATCATTCTTCTGATCATTGGTGCTCAGTTAGTAAAGGCTTATAAATGAAGCATAAGAACTTGAAGGAGATAACATTACTCTTAAGGCTCTAATCAATGGAAACACCCTTAATTTAAAACTACATGTGTATATTGACACCATTTGACGATGGTTACCATATTTTTAGGAGATCAAACTTTCGTACACGTTAGGCTAACCAAGCGGTAGATCAATTAGCGAAGAAATCCATCACTTCTCAATTTTCTTACAACATCTTTCATGTTTGTCCAGCTTTTATACAATCTTTTGTATCCATTGACCAACAATTTTATAAATAATAAAGTAATTGTTGTAAACAAAAAATAAAGCATAATAAAGAGCATCACGCAGTCCGGGATAGATTAGAATACTTGAACGCTTTGTCGTATCTATTTCTGTCTGAAATTTTGATACAATATTGAAAATTAAGCTTGCTTAATGTGGGCAATGGATTCGTGTCATTCGGAGCTCTAAATAAAAAGTTACAAACGATTTTTGGTGCAGACATGTAAAGTTGATCGACCAGTTAAAATGATCATTCTTAACTGATCAGTGGTGCCAATGGAGAAAAGGCTTACACATGAAGCATAATGCATGGCATCACGCAGTTGAGGATATATTGGATTACTTGGAAGCTTTTTCATATCTATTTTGTCTCAAATTTTTTCGCAATAGAGGAAATTGAGCTAGCTTAACGTGGGCATTGGATTCGTGTCATTCTGAGCTCTAAATCAAAAATAACGGATGATTTAGTGCGAATATGTCAAGTTGGTCGGCCAGTTAAAATGATCATTCTTAACTGATCATTGGTGCTCATTGATTAAAGCTTACAAATGAACCATAATGCAAGGCATCTTGCAGTTTGGGATAGATTGGATTACTTGGACTCTTTGTCGTATCAACTTCTATAAAAAATTTTGTCAAAATATAGAATGCTGAGCTAGCTCAACGTGGGCATGGGATTCGTGTCATTCAGAGCTCTAAATCGAAAGTTACGGACGATTTAGTGCAGAAATGTCAAGTTGATAGGCCAGTTAAAATGATCATTCTAAACTGATCATTGGTACTCATTGATAAAAACTTTATAAATGAAGAATAATGCATGGAATCACGGAGTTTGGGATAGATTGGATTACTTGGACACATCGTCATATCTATTTCTGTCTATAATTTGTCAAAATATAGAAAATTGAGCTAGCTTAACATGGGCATTGCATTCGTGTCATTTTGACCTCTAAATCAAGAGTTATAGACGATTTATTGCGGATATGTCAAGTTTATCGGCCAGTTAAAATGATCGTTCTTCCGATCATTGGTGCTCATTGAGTAAATGCTTATAAATGAAGCATAATACATGACATCAAGCAGTTCGGGATAAATTGGATTACTTGGACGCTTTGTCGTATCAATTTTTGTCTCCAATTTTGTCACAATATAGCAAATTGAGCTAGCATAAAGTGGGCATTGGATTCGTGTCATTATGAGCTATAAATCAAAAGTTATGGACAATTTAGTACAGACAAGTTAAGTTGATCGACCAGTTAAAATGATCATTCTAAAGTGATCATTGGTGATTATTGAGCAAAGTCTTATTAATGAAGCATAATGAAGAGCATCAGGCAGTTTGGGATAGATTTAATTACTTGGGCGCTTTGTCATATCTATTTCTGTCTTTAATTTTGTCATAATATTCAAAATTGAGCTAGTTTAATGTGGGATTTCGATTCGTGTGATTCGGAGCTCTAAATCAAAAGTTATGGACGATTTAGTGCAGAGATGTCAAGTTGATCGACCAGTTAAAGAGATCATTCTAAACTGATCATTGGTGCTCATTAAGTAAATGCTTATAAATGAAGCATAATACATAGCATCACGCAGTTCGGGATGGATGGGATTACTTGCAAGCTTTGTCATATCTATTTATGTCTCAAATTTTGTCACAATATTCAAAATTGAACTAGCTTAAGGTTGCCATTGGATTCGTGTCATTCTGAGCTCTAAATCAATAGTTACACACGATTTAGTGCGGACATGTTAAATTGATCGGCCAGTTAAAATTATCATTCTAAAATGATCATTGGTGCTCATTGAGTAAAGGCTTATTGATGATGCAAAATGCACAACATCACATAGTTCTGGATAGATTGGATTACTTAGATGCTTTGTCATATATATTTTTGTCTCTAGTTTTGTCTCTATATAAAAAATTGAACTAGATTGAAGTTGGCATTGGATTCGTGTTATTCTGAGCTTTAAATCAAAAGTTACGCACGATTTTGTGCGGACATGCCAAGTTGATTGGCCATTTAAAGTGATCATTCTAAACTGATCATTGTTGCTCATTAAGTAAAGGCTTATAAATGAGGCATAATGCATGGCATCATGCTGTTCAGGATAGATTGGATTACTTGGACGCTTTCTCGTATCTATTTCTGTCTCAAATTTGATCACAATATACAAAATTGAGCAACCTTAACGTGGGCATTGTATTCGTGTCATTCGGAGCTCTAAATCAAAACTTACGAATGATTTAGGGCGGACATGCCAAGTTGATCGGCGAGCAAAAATGATCGTTCCAACTGATAATTGGTGCTCATTGATTAAAAGCATACAAATGAAGGATAATGCATGACATCACATAGTTTGGGATAGATTGGATTACTTGGATGCGTTGTCGTCTCTATTTCTGTTTATAATTTTGTCAAAATATAGAAAATTGAGCTACCTTAACATGGGCTAGATTCTTGTCATTCTGAGCTCTAAATCAAAAATTTCGGACGGTTTAGTACGGAGATGTCAAGTTGATCGACCAGTTAAACTGATCCTTCTAAGCTGATTATTGGTGCTCATTAAGTAAAGGCTTATAAATGAAGCATAATGCATGGCATTACGCAGTTTGGGATAGGTTGGATTACTTGAACGATTTGTTAAAGCATTTTTAGTCTTAAATTTTATCACAATATAGAAAACTGACCTAATTTAACATGGGCTTTGGATTCATGTCATTCTAGGCTCTAAATGAAAAGGTACTGACGATTTAGTGCGGACATGTCAAGTTGATCGGCCAGTTAAAATGATCATTTTTAACTCCTCATTGGTGCTCATTGAGTAAAGGCTTATAAATGAAGCATAATGCATGGCATCACACAGTTTGGGTTAGATTGGATAACTTGGACGCTTTGTTGTATCTATTTCTGTCTCAAATTTTTTCATAATATAGATAATTGAGCTAGCATAACGTGGACATTGGATTCGTGTCATTATGAGCTATAATTCAAAAGTTGTGGACGGTTTAGTGTACACATGTCAAGTTGATTGTCCAGTTAAAATGATCATTCTAAACTCATCATTGGTGCTCATTTAGGTAAAGATTATAAATGAAGCATAATGCATGGCATCACGCAGTTCGGGATAGATTGGATTCCTTGGATGAATTTTCGTATCTATTTTTGTCTCAAATTTTGACAAAATATGGAAAATGGAGCTAGCTTAACATGTGCATTGGATTCGTATCATTATGACCTCTAAATCGAACGTTACGGACGATTTAGTGCGGACATGTCAGGTTTATCGGCCACTTAAAATGATCATTCTTAACTGATCATTGGTGCTCACTGAGTAAAGTTTTATGAATGAAGCGTAATGTGTGGCATCACACCGTACGGGATACATTGGATTACTTGAATGCTTTGTCGTATCTTTTTCTGTCTCAAATTTTGTCACCATATAGAAAATTGAGCTAGATTAACATGGGAGTTGGATTCGTTTCGTTATAAGCTACAAATCAAAACTTATGTATGATTTATTGCAAACATATCAAATTGACCCGCAAGTTTAAATGATCATTCTAAACTGATCATTACTGATCATTGAGTAAAGGCTTATAAATGAAGCATAATTCATAGAATCACGCTATTCAGGATATATTGAATTATTTGGACTCTTTGTCGTACCTATTTCTGTCTTAATTTTTGTCACAATATAGAAAATTGAGCTAGGTTAATGTGGGCATTGGATTCGTGTCATTTGGAGCTCCATATCAAAAATTACGAATGATTAGTGTGGACATTTCAAGTTGATCGGCCAGTTAAAATGATCATTGGTGCTCATTAGGTAAAGGCATATAAGCAAAGCATAATGCATGGTATCATGTAGTTCGGGATAGATTGGATTTTTTGGACGATTTGTCGTATCTATTTTAGTTAAAAAGTTTGTCACAATATAGAAAATTGAGCTAGCTCAACGTGGGCATTGTGTTCATGTCATTCTTAGATTTTAATCAAAAGTTACGGACAATTTAGAGCGGACATGTCAAGTTGATCGGCCAGTTAAAGTGATCATTCTAAACTGATCATTGGTGCTTATTGAGAGGCTTATAAATGAAGAATAATGCATGGCATCACACAGTTTGGGACATATTGGATTACTTGGATGTTTTGTCGTTTTTATTTCTCTCTCAAATTTTTTCAAAATATAGAAAATTGAGCTAGCTTAACGTGGGCATTCTATTCGTGTCATTTTGAGCTCTATATCAAAAGTTACAGATGACTTAGTGCGGATATGTCAAGTTGATTGGCGAGTAAAAGTGATACTGATCATTGGTGCCCATTAAGTAAAGGCTTATAAATGAATCATAATACATGGCACCATACAGTTCGGGATAGATTGGATTACTTAAACGTTTTCTTGTATCTATTTCTATCTATAATTTTGTCACAATGTAGAAAAGTGAGCTAGTTTAACGTGGGTGTTAGATTCGTGTCATTCTGAGCTCTAAATCAAAACTTAAGGACGATTTAGTAAGGACATGTCAAGTTGATCGGCCACTTAAAATGATCTCTAAATCGAAACTTAAGCTATTAATCAAAAGTTATGCACGATTTAATACAGCCATGTCAAGTTGAGCCACCAGTTGAAATGATCATTCTAAACTGATCAATAGTGCTCATTGAGTAAAGACTTATAAATGAAGCATAATGCATAGAATCACGATATTCAGGATAGATTGAATTACTTGGACTCTTTGTCGTACCTATTTTGTCTCAAATTTTGTCACAATATAGAATATTTAGCTATGTTAGTGTGGGCATTGGATTCTTGTCATTCTGAGCTAAATATTAAAATTTACAGACGATTTAGTGTGGACATGTCAATTAGATCGGCTAGTTAAAATGATCATTCTAAATTGATCATTGGTGCTCATTGGGTAAAGGAATATAAATGAAACATAATGCATGGCATCACGCAGTTCGGGATCCATTGGATTTTTGGATGCTTTGTCGTATCTATTTCAGACTCAAATTTAGTCACAATATAGAAAATTGAGCTATCTTAATGTGGGCATTCGATTTGTGTCATTATAACTTCTAAATCAAACGTTACGGATGATTTGGTGCTGATATGTCAGGGACATCGGCTAGTTAATATTATCATTCTAACTTATCGTTGGTGCTCATTGAATAAAGTCTTATAAATGAATTGTAATGCATGGCATCACGCAGTTCGGGATACATTGGATTACTTGGACGCTTAGTCATATCTTTTTTTGTCTCAACTTTTTTCACAATACAGAAAATTGAGTTAGCTTAACGTGGGCATTGGATGCGTCTCATTATGAGCTATAAATCAAAAGTTATGGACGATTTAGTGCAGACATGTCAAGTTGATCGGTTAGTTAAAATAATCATTGTAAACTGATCATTAGTGCTCATTGAGTAAAGGCTTAAATGAAGCATAATGCATAGAATCAAGCAGTTTAGGATAGATTAGATTACTTGGACTATTTCTCAAACCTATTTTTGTCTCAAATTTAGTCACAATAAAAATTGAGCTAGCTTAATGTGGGCATTCGGTTTGTGTCATTCTAAACCCTAAATCAAAACTTATGGAAGACTTCGTGTGGACATGTCAAGCTGATCGGCCAGTTAAAATGATCATTCTTAACTGATCATTGGTGCCCATAAAGTAAAGGCTTATAAAAGAAGCATAAAGCATGGCATCACGAAGTTTAGGATAGATTGGATTACTTGGAGGCTTTGTCGTATCTACTTCTTTCTTAAATTTTGTCACAATACGAAAATATAGCTAGCTTAACATAGGCATTGAACTCTTGTCATTCTGAGCTTTTAATAAAAAAGTTACCGATGATTTCGTGCGGACATGTCTAGTTGATCGGCCAGTTAAAGTGATCATACTAAACTGATCATTGGTGCTCGTTGAGTAAAGGCTTATAAATGAATCATAATGCATGGCATCACGAAGTTCGGGATAGGTTGGATTACTTGGATGCTTTGTCGTATCTATTTTTGTCTCAAATTTGTCACAATATAGATAATTGAGCTAACTTAACGTGGGCGTTCGATTCGTAACATTCTGAGCACTGAATCCAAAGTAACGGATGATTTAGTGCGTACATGTTAAGTTGATCGGCCAGTAAAAGTGATACTGATCATTGGTGCTCATTAAGTAATGACTTATAAATGAAGCATAATGCATGGCATCACGCAGTTCGAGATAGATTGGATTACTTGGACACTTTGTCGTATCTATTTCTGTCTATAATTTTGTCACAATATAGAAAATTGAGCTAGCTTAACATGGGCGTTGGATTAGTGTCATTCTGAGCTCTAAATCAAAAGTTACGAATGATTTAGTGCGTACATGTCAAGTTGATCGGCCACTAAAAGTGATACTCATCATTGCTCCTCATTAAGTAAAGGCTTATAAATGAAGCATAATGCATGGCATCACATAGTTTGGGATAGATTGGATTACTTGGACGCTTTGGCATATCTATTTCTGTCTAAAATTTTGTCACAATATAGAAAATATAACTAGCTTTACGTGGGCATTGGATTCGTGTTATTCTGAGCTCTAAATCAAAAGTTAAGGACTATTTTGTGCGGACTTGTGAAGTTGAGTGGCCAGTTAAAGTGATCATTCTTATTTTATCATTGGATCTCATGAAGCAAAGGATTATAAATGAAGCATAATGCATAGCATCAAGCAATATGGATAGATTGGATTACTTAAACGCTTTGCCGTCTCTATTGCTGTATATATTTTTGCCAAAATATATAAAATTGGGCTTGCTTAACGTGAGATTTGGATTCGTGTCATTATGACCTCTACATCAAACATTATGGACGATTTAGTATGGACATGTCAGGTGGATCGGCCACTTAAAATGATCATTCTGAACTGATCATTGGTGGTCATTGAGTAAAGGCTTATAAATGAAGCGTAATGCATGGCATCACACAGTTTGGGATACATTGGATTCCTTGGAGGCTTTGTCGTTTCTTTTCCTATCTCAAATTTTGTCACACTATAGAAAATTGAGCTAGCTTAATGTGGGCATTGGATTCGTGTCATTATGAGATATAAATCAAAAGTTATGGACGATTTAGTACAAACATGTCAAGTCGATCGACTAGTAAAAATAATCATTCTAAACTGATCATTAGTGCTCATTGAGTAAACGCTTATAAATGAAGCATAATGCATAGAATCACTCTGTTCAGGATAGATTGGATTACTTGGATGCTTTGTCGTCTCTATTTCTATCTCAAAATTTGTCAAAATATAGAAAATTTGGCAAGCTTAACATGGGCATTGGATTCGTGTCTTTATGAGCTCTAAATCAAAATGTATTGACGATTTATTGTAGATATGTCAAGTTTATCGGCCAGTTAAAATAATCATTCTTAACTGATAATTGGTGCTCATTGAGTAAATTCTTATAAATGAAGCATAATACATGGAGTCACGCAGTTTGGGATAGATTGGATTACTTGGATGTTTTTTCGTATCTATTTCGGTCTCAAATTTGGTCACAATATAGAAAATTGAGTCAGCTTAACGTGGGCATTGACTTCGTGTCATTCTGAGCTCTAAATGAAACGTTGTGGACGATTTAGTGCGGACATATCAAGTTAATCGTGCAGTTCAAATGATCATTTTTAACTGATCATTGGTGCCCATAGAGTAAAGGCTTATAAATGAAGCATAATGCATGGCATCACGAAATACGGGATAGAGTGGATTACTTATACGCTTTGTTGTAACTATTTGAGTTTCAAATTTTGTCACAATATAAAAAGTTGAGCTAGCTTAACGTGGGCATTGGATTGGAGCTCAAAATCAAAAGTTAGGGACGATTTAGTGCGGATATGACAAGTTGTCGGCCAGTTAAAGTGATAATTCTAAACTGATCATTGGTGCTCATTGAGTAAAGGCTTAGAAATGAAGCATAATGCATGGCATCACACCGTTTTGCTTAGATTGGAATACTTGAATGCCTTTATATATCTATTTTTGTCTCAAATTTTGTCACAATATAGAAAATTGAGCTAGCTTAACGTAAGCATCGGATTCGCGTCATTCGGATCTTTAAATCAAAAGTTAGTGATAATTTTGTGCGGACATGTCAAGTTGATCACCTAGTTAAAAGTGATCATTCTAAACTGAACATTTCTGCTCATGGGCATTGGATTCGTGTCATTCTGAGCTCTAATTCAAAAGTTACATACGATTTAGTGCACACATATCAAGTTGATCGGCCAATTAAAATGATAATTCTAAACCGATCATTTGTGCTCATTAAGTAAAAGCTTATAAATGAAGCATAAATCATGGTATCATGCAGTTTGGGATAGATTGGATTACTTGGACGCTTTGTCGTCTCTATATCTGTCGCAAATTTTGCAAAATATAGAAAATTTAGTGCGAACATATCAAAGTGGACATCAGATTCGTGTCATTGTGAGGTCAAAATCAAAAGTTATTGATGACCTACTGCGGACATGTCAAGTTCATGGGCCAGTTAATATGATTATTCTAAATTGATCAGTGGCACTCATTGAGTAAAGGCTTATAAATGAATCATAATGTATGACATCACACAATTTTGGATAGATTGGATTACTTGTAGTCTTTGTCGTCTCTATTTTTGTTTCAAATTTTTTTAAAATATAGAAAATTTATCTAGCTTAATGGGGCATTGGATTCGTGTCATTCGGAGCTCATATTAAAAGTTATGGATGATTTAGTGCGGACATGTCAAGTTGATCGGTTAGTTAATATGATTATTCTAAATTGATCTTTGTTGCTCTTTGAGTAAAGGCATATAAATGAAGCATAATGCATGTAATTACACAATTTTGGATTAATTGGATTACGTGGATGCTTTTTTGTATCTATTTCTGTCTCAAATTTCGTTACAATATAGAAAATTCAGCTAGCTTAACGTGTCCATCGGATTCGTGTCATTTTTAGCTATAATCAAAAGTTACGGATGATTTAGTGCAGACATGTCAAGTTGATCCGCCAGTTAATATGATCATTCTTAACTGATCATTGGTGCTTATTGAGTAAAGTCTTATAAATGAAGCATAATGCATGACATCACACAGTTTTGGATAGATTGGATTACTTGGACGCATTGTCATATGTATATATATCTGTCTCAAATTTTGTTACAATATAGAAAATTGAGCTAGGATAACGTGGGCATTGGATTTGTGTCATTCTGAGCTCTAAATTCAAAGTTACGGACGATTTAGTGTGAACATGTCAAGTTGATCGGCCAGTTAAACTAATCATTCTAAACCGATCATTGGTGCTCATTAAGTAAAGGCTTATAAATGAAGCATAAAGCATGGCATCATACAGTTTTGGATAGATTGGATTACTTAGCTGCTTTGTCATCTCTATTTCTATCTCAAAATTTGTTCACAATATAGAAAATTGAAGTAGCTTAACGTGGGCATTGGACTCGTGTCATTCTGAGCAATAAATCAAAAGTTACGGACGATTTGGTGCTGCATGTCAAGTTAATCGGCCAGTTAAGATGATATTATAAACTGATCACTGGTAGTGATTGAGTAATGGCTTATAATTGAAGCATAAATCATGGCATCACACAGTTTGGGATAGATTGGATTACTTGGACGCTTTGTTGTCTCTATTTGTGTCTCAAATTTTGCAAAATATTGAAAATTTAGCTAGCTTAACATGGGCATTGGATTCGTGTCATTCTGAGCTCTAATTCAAAAGTTACATACGATTTAGTGCACACATATCAAGTTGATCGGCCAATTAAAATGATAATTCTAAACCGATCATTTGTGCTCATTAAGTAAAAGCTTATAAATGAAGCATAAATCATGGCATCACGCAGTTTGGGATAGATTGGATTACTTGGACGCTTTGTCGTCTCTATATCTGTCGCAAATTTTGCAAAATATAGAAAATTTAGTGCGAACATATCAACGTGGACATCGGATTCGTGTCATTGTGAGGTCAAAATCAAAAGTTATTGATGATCTACTGCCGACATGTCAAGTTCATGGGCCAGTTAATATGATTATTCTAAATTGATCAGTGGCGCTCATTGAGTAAAGGCTTATAAATGAATCATAATGTATGACATCACACAATTTTGGATAGATTGGATTACTTGTAGTCTTTGTCGTCTCTATTTTTGTTTCAAATTTTTTTAAAATATAGAAAATTTATCTAGCTTAATGGGGGCATTGGATTCGTGTCATTCCGAGCTCATATTAAAAGTTACGGATGATTTAGTGCGGACATGTCAAGTTGATCGGTTAGTTAATATGATTATTCTAAATTGATCTTTGTTGCTCTTTGAGTAAAGGCTTATAAATGAAGCATAATGCATGTAATTACACAATTTTGGATGAATTGGATTACGTGGATGCTTTTTTGTATCTATTTCTGTCTCAATTTCGTTACAATATAGAAAATTCAGCTAGCTTAACGTGTCCATCGGATTCGTGTCATTTTTAGCTATAATCAAAAGTTACGGATGATTTAGTGCAGACATGTCAAGTTGATCCGCCAGTTAATATGATCATTCTTAACTGATCATTGGTGCTTATTGAGTAAAGTCTTATAAATGAAGCATAATGCATGGCATCACACAGTTTTGGATAGATTGGATTACTTGGACGCATTGTCATATGTATATATATCTGTCTCAAATTTTGTTACAATATAGAAAATTGAGCTAGGATAACGTGGGCATTGGATTTGTGTCATTCTGAGCTCTAAATTCAAAGTTACGGACGATTTAGTGTGAACATGTCAAGTTGATCGGCCAGTTAAACTAATCATTCTAAACCGATCATTGGTGCTAATTAAGTACAGGCTTATAAATGAAGCATAAAGCATGGCATCATACAGTTTTGGATAGATTGGATTACTTAGCTGCTTTGTCATCTCTATTTCTATCTCAAAATTTGTCACAATATAGAAAATTGAAGTAGCTTAACGTGGGCATTGGACTCGTGTCATTCTGAGCACTAAATCAAAAGTTACGGACGATTTGGTGCTGACATGTCAAGTTAATCGGCCAGTTAAGATGATATTATAAACTGATCACTGGTAGTGATTGAGTAATGGCTTATAATTAAAGCATAAAGCATGGCGTCACACAGTTTGGGATAGATTGGATTACTTGGACGCTTTGTTGTCTCTATTTGTGTCTCAAATTTTGCAAAATATTGAAAATTTAGCTAGCTTAACATGCGCATTGGATTCGTGTCATTCTGAGCTCTAATTCAAAAGTTACATACGATTTAGTGCACACATATCAAGTTGATCGGCCAATTAAAATGATAATTCTAAACCGATCATTTGTGCTCATTAAGTAAAAGCTTATAAATGAAGCATAAATCATGGCATCACGCAGTTTGGGATAGATTAGATTACTTGGACGCTTTGTCGTCTCTATATCTGTCGCAAATTTTGCAAAATATAGAAAATTTAGTGCGAACATATCAACGTGGACATCGGATTCCTGTCATTGTGAGGTCAAAATCAAAAGTTATTGATGATCTACTACGGATATGTCAAGTTCATGGGCCAGTTAATATGATTATTCTAAATTGATCAGCGGCGCTCATTGAGTAAAGGCTTATAAATGAATCATAATGTATGACATCACACAATTTTGGATATATTGGATTACTTGTACTCTTTGTCGTCTCTATTTTTGTTTCAAATTTTTTTAAAATATAGAAAATTTATCTAGCTTAATGGGGGCATTGGATTCGTGTCATTCTGAGCTCATATTAAAAGTTACGGATGATTTAGTGTGGATATGTCATGTTGATCGGCCAGTTAATATGATTATTCTAAATTGATCATTGTTGCTCTTTGAGTAAAGGCTTATAAATGAAGCATAATGCATGTAATTACACAATTTCGGATAAATTGGATTACGTGGATGTTCTTTTGTATCTATTTCTGTCTCCAATTTCGTTACAATATAGAAAATTCAGCTAGATTAACGTGTCTATCGGATTCGTGTCATTTTTAGCTATAATCAAAAGTTACGGATGATTTAGTGCAGACATGTCAAGTTGATCCGCCAGTTAATATGATCATTCTTAACTGATCATTGGTGCTTATTGAGTAAAGTCTAATAAATGAAGCATAATGCATGGCATCACACAGTTTTGGATAGATTGGATTACTTCGACGCATTGTCATATGTATATATATTTGTCTCAAATTTTGTTACAATATAGAAAATTGAGCTACGATAACGTGGGCATTGGATTTGTGTCATTCTGAGCTCTAAATTCAATGTTACGGACGATTTAGTTTGAACATGTCAAGTTGATCGGCCAGTTAAACTAATCATTCTAAACCGATCATTGGTGCTCATTAAGTAGAGGCTTATAAATGAAGCATAAAGCATGGCATCATACAGTTTTGGATAGATTGGATTACTTAGCTGCTTTGTCATTTCTATTTGTCACAATATAGAAAATTGAAGTAGCATAACGTGGGCATTGGACTCGTGTCATTCTGAGCACTAAATAAAAAGTTACGGGCGATTTGGTGCTGACATGTCAAGTTAATCGGCCAGTTAAGATGATATTATAAACTGATCACTGGTAGTGATTGAGTAATGGCTTATAATTAAAGCATAAAGCATGGCGTCACACAGTTTGGGATAGATTGGATTACTTGGACGCTTTGTTGTCTCTATTTGCGCCTTAAATTTTGCAAAACATTGAAAATTTAGCTAGCTTAACATGCGCATTGGATTCGTGCCATTCTGAGCTCTAATTCAAAAGTTACATACGATTTAGTGCACACATATCAAGTTGATCGGCCAATTAAAATGATAATTCTAAACCGATCATTTGTGCTCATTAAGTAAAAGCTTATAAATGAAGCATAAATCATGGCATCACGCAGTTTGGGATAGATTGGATTACTTGGACGCTTTGTCGTCTCTATATCTGTCGCAAATTTGGCAAAATATAGAAAATTTAGTGCAGACATATAAACGTGGACATCGGATTCGTGTCATTGTAAGGTCAAAATCAATAGTTATTGATGATCTACTTCGGACATGTCAAGTTCATGGGCCAGTTAATATGATTATTCTAAATTGATCAGTGGCGCTCATTGAGTAAAGGCTTATAAATGAATCATAATGTATGACATCACACAATTTTGGATAGATTGGATTACTTGTACTCTTTGTCGTCTCTATTTTTGTTTCAAATTTTTTTAAAATATAGAAAATTTATCTAGCATAATGGGGGCAATGGATTCGTGTCATTCCGAGCTCACATTAAAAGTTACGGATGATTTAGTGCGGACATGTCAAGTTGATCGGCCAGTTAATATGATTATTCTAAATTGATCATTGTTGCTCTTTGAGTAAAGACTTATAAATGAAGCATAATGCATGTAATTACACAATTTCGGATAAATTGGATTACGTGGATGCTTTTTTGTATCTATTTCTGTCTCCAATTTCGTTACAATATAGAAAATTCAGCTAGCTTAACGTTTCCATCGGATTCGTGTCATTTTTAGCTATAATCAAAAGTTACAGATGATTTAGTGCAGACATGTCAAGTTGATCCGCCAGTTAATATGATCTCATTCTTAATTGATCATTGGTGCTTATTAGGTAAAGTCTTATAAATGAAGCATAATGCATGGCATCAAACAGTTTTGGATAGATTGGATTACTTGGACGCATTGTCATATGTATATATATCTGTCTCAAATTTTGTTACAGTATAGAAAATTGAGCTAGGATAACGTGTGCATTGGATTTGTGTCATTCTGAGCTCTAAATTCAAAGTTAGGGACGATTTAGTGTGAACATGTCAAGTTGATCGGCTAGTTAAACTAATCATTCTAAACCGATCATTGGTGCTAATTAAGTACAAGCTTATAAATGAAGCATAAAGCATGGCATCATACAGTTTTGGATAGATTGGATTACTTAGCTGCTTTGCCATCTCTATTTCTATCTCAAAAATTTTCACAATATAGAAAATTGAAGTAGCTTAACGTGGGCATTGGACTCTTGTCATTCTGAGCACTAAATCAAAAGTTACGGACAATTTAGTGCTGACATGTCAAGTTAATCGGCCAGTTAAGATGATATTATAAACTGATCACTGGTAGTGATTGAGTAATGGCTTATAATTGAAGCATAAAGCATGGCGTCACACAGTTTGGGATAGATTGGATTACTTGGACGCTTTGTTGTCTCTATTTGTGTCTCAAATTTTGCAAAATATTGAAAATTTAGCTAGCTTAACATGCGCATTGGATTCGTGTCATTATGAGCTCTAATTCAAAAGTTACATAGGATTTAGTGCACACATATCAAGTTGGTGTGCCAATTAAAATGATAATTCTAAACCGATCATTTGTGCTCATTAAGTAAAAGCTTATAAATGAAGCATAAATCATGGCATCACGCAGTTTGGGATAGATTGGATTACTTGGACGCTTTGTCGTCTCTATATCTGTCGCAAATTTTGCAAAATATAGAAAATTTAGTGCGAATATATCAACGTGGACATCGGATTCGTGTCATTGTGAGGTCAAAATCAAAAGTTATTGATGATCTACTGCGGACATGTCAAGTTCATGGGCCAGTTAATATGATTATTCTAAATTGATCAGTGGCGCTCATTGAGTAAAGGCTTATAAATGAATCATAATGTATGACATCACACAATTTTGGATAGATTGGATTACTTGTACTCTTTGTCGTCTCTATTTTTGTTTCAAATTTTTTTAAAATATAGAAAATTTATCTAGCTTAATGGTGGCATTGGATTCGTGTCATTCCGAGCTCACATTAAAAGTTACGGATGATTTAGTGCGGACATGTCAAATTCATCGGCCAGTTAATATGATTATTCTAAATTGATCATTGTTGCTCTTTGAGTAAAGGCTTATAAATGAAGCATAATGCATGTAATTACACAATTTCGGATAAATTGGATTACGTGGATGCTTTTTTGTATCTATTTCTGTCTCCAATTTCGTTACAATATAGAAAATTCAGCTATCTTAACGTTTCCATCGGATTCGTGTCATTTTTAGCTATAATCAAAAGTTACAGATGATTTAGTGCAGACATGTCAAGTTGATCCGCCAGTTAATATGATCATTCTTAACTGATCATTGGTGCTTATTGAGTAAAGTCTTATAAATGAAGCATAATGCATGGCATCACACAGTTTTGGATAGATTGGATTAGTTGGACGCATTGTCATATGTATATATATCTGTCTCAAATTTTGTTACAATATAGAAAATTGAGCTAGGATAACGTGTGCATTGGATTTGTGTCATTCTGAGCTCTAAATTCAAAGTTACGGACGATTTAGTGTGAACATGTCAAGTTGATCGGCTAGTTAAACTAATCATTCTAAACCGATCATTGGTGCTAATTAAGTACAAGCTTATAAATGAAGCATAAAGCATGGCATCATACAGTTTTGGATAGATTGGATTACTTAGCTGCTTTGCCATCTCTATTTCTATCTCAAAATTTTTCACAATATAGAAAATTGAAGTAGCTTAACGTGGGCATTGGACTCTTGTCATTCTGAGCACTAAATCAAAAGTTACGGACATATTGGTGCTGACATGTCAAGTTAATCGGCCAGTTAAGATGATATTATAAACTGATCACTGGTAGTGATTGAGTAATGGCTTATAATTGAAGCATAAAGCATGGCATCACACAGTTTGGGATAGATTGGATTACTTGGACGCTTTGTTGTCTCTATTTGTGTCTCAAATTTTGCAAAATATTGAAAATTTAGCTAGCTTAACATGCGCATTGGATTCGTGTCATTATGAGCTCTAATTCAAAAGTTACATAGGATTTAGTGCACACATATCAAGTTGGTGTGCCAATTAAAATGATAATTGTAAACAGATCATTTGTGCTCATTAAGTAAAAGCTTATAAATGAAGCATAAATCATGGCATCATGCAGTTTTGGATAGATTGGATTACTTGGACGCTTTGTCGTCTCTATATCTGTCGCAAATTTTGCAAAATATAGAAAATTTAGTGCGAACATATCAACGTGGACATCAGATTCGTGTCATTGTGAGGTC
Organism: Pugionium dolabratum; assembly: GCA_018901945.1. Taxonomy (NCBI): domain Eukaryota; kingdom Viridiplantae; phylum Streptophyta; class Magnoliopsida; order Brassicales; family Brassicaceae; genus Pugionium; species Pugionium dolabratum. The sequence continues at coordinate 378,091 of JAEVFF010000108.1, read as the reverse complement.
AAAATCAAAAGTTATTGATGATCTACTGCGGACATGTCAAGTTCATGGGCCAGTTAATATGATTATTCTAAATTGATCAGTGGCGCTCATTGAGTAAAGGCTTATAAATGAATCATAATGTATGACATCACACAATTTTGGATAGATTGGATTACTTGTACTCTTTGTCGTCTCTATTTTTGTTTCAAATTTTTTTAAAATATAGAAAATTTATCTAGCTTAATGGGGGCATTGGATTCGTGTCATTCCGAGCTCATATTAAAAGTTACGGATGATTTAGTGGGACATATCAAGTTGATCGGCCAGTTAATATGATTATTCTAAATTGATCATTGTTGCTCTTTGAGTAAAGGCTTATAAATGAAGCATAATGCATGTAATTACACAATTTTGGATGAATTGGATTACGTGGATGCTTTTTTGTATCTATTCCTGTCTCAAATTTCGTTACAATATAGAAAATTCAGCTAGCTTAACGTTTCCATCGGATTCGTGTCATTTTAAGCTATAATCAAAAGTTACAGACGATTTAGTGCAGACATGTCAAGTTGATCCGCCAGTTAATATGATCATTCTTAATTGATCATTGGTGCTTATTGAGTAAAGTCTTATAAATGAAGCATAATGCATGGCATCACACAGTTTTGGATAGATTGNTAAATGAAGCATAAATCATGGCATCACGCAGTTTGGGATAGATTGGATTACTTGGACGCTTTGTCGTCTCTATATCTGTCGCAAATTTTACAAAATATAGAAAATTTAGTGCGAACATATCAACGTGGACATTGGATTCGTGTCATTGTGAGGTCAAAATCAAAAGTTATTGATGATCTACTGCGGACATGTCAAGTTCATGGGCAAGTTAATATGATTATTCTAAATTGATCAGTGGCGCTCATTGAGTAAAGGCTTCTAAATGAATCATAATGTATGACATCAAACAATTTTGGATAGATTGGATTACTTGTACTCTTTGTCGTCTCTATTTTTTGTTTCAAATTTTTTTAAAATATAGAAAATTTATCTACCTTAATGGGGGCATTGGATTCGTGTCATTCCGAGCTCATATTAAAAGTTACGGATGATTTAGTGCGGACATGTCAAGTTGATCGGCCAGTTAATATGATTATTTTAAATTGATCATTGTTGCTCTTTGAGTAAAGGCTTATAAATGAAGCATAATGCATGTAATTACACAATTTTGAATGAATTGGATTACGTGGATGCTTTTTTTGTATCTATTTCTGTCTCAAATTTCGTTACAATATAGAAAATTCAGCTAGCTTAACGTGTCCATCGGATTCGTGTCATTTTTAGCTATAATCAAAAGTTACGGATGATTTAGAGCAGACATGTCAAGTTGATCCGCCAGTTAATATGATCATTCTTAACTGATCATTGGTGCTTATTGAGTAAAGTCTATAAATGAAGCATAATGCATGGCATCACACAGTTTTGGATAGATTGGATTACTTGGAGGCATTGTCATATGTATATATATCTGTCTCAAATTTTGTTACAATATAGAAAATTGTGCTAGGATAACGTGGGCATTGGATTTGTGTCATTCTGAGCTCTAAATTCAAAGTTACGGACGATTTAGTGTGAACATGTCAAGTTGATCGGCCAGTTAAACTAATCATTCTAAACCGATCATTGGTGCTCATTAAGTAAAGGCTTATAAATGAAGCATAAAGCATGGCATCATACAGTTTTGGATAGATTGGATTACTTAGCTGCTTTGTCATCTCTATTTCTATCTCAAAATTTGTCACAATATAGAAAATTGAAGTAGCTTAACGTGGGCATTGGACTCGTGTCATTCTGAGCACTAAATCAAAAGTTACGGACGATTTGGTGCTGACATGTCAAGTTAATCGGCCAGTTAAGATGATATTATAAACTGATCACTGGTAGTGATTGAGTAATGGCTTATAATTGAAGCATAAATCATGGCATCACACAGTTTGGGATAGATTGGATTACTTGGACGCTTTGTTGTCTCTATTTGTGTCTCAAATTTTGCAAAATATTGAAAATTTAGCTAGCTTAACATGGGCATTGGATTCGTGTCATTCTGAGCTCTAATTCAAAAGTTACATACGATTTAGTGCACACATATCAAGTTGATCGGCCAATTAAAATGATAATTCTAAACCGATCATTTGTGCTCATTAAGTAATAGCTTATAAATGAAGCATAAATCATGGCATCACGCAGTTTGGGATAGATTGGATTACTTGGACGCTTTGTCGTCTCTATATCTGTCGCAAATTTTGCAAAATATAGAAAATTTAGTGCGAACATATCAACGTGGACATCAGATTCGTGTCATTGTGAGGTCAAAATCAAAAGTTATTGATGATCTACTGCCGACATGTCAAGTTCATGGGCCAGTTAATATGATTATTCTAAATTGATCAGTGGCGCTCATTGAGTAAAGGCTTATAAATGAATCATAATGTATGACATCACACAATTTTGGATAGATTGGATTACTTGTAGTCTTTGTCGTCTCTATTTTTGTTTCAAATTTTTTTAAAATATAGAAAATTTATCTAGCTTAATGGGGGCATTGGATTCGTGTCATTCCGAGCTCATATTAAAAGTTACGGATGATTTAGTGCGGACATGTCAAGTTGATCGGTTAGTTAATATGATTATTCTAAATTGATCTTTGTTGCTCTTTGAGTAAAGGCTTATAAATGAAGCATAATGCATGTAATTACACAATTTTGGATTAATTGGATTACGTGGATGCTTTTTTGTATCTATTTCTGTCTCAAATTTCGTTACAATATAGAAAATTCAGCTAGCTTAACGTGTCCATCGGATTCGTGTCATTTTTAGCTATAATCAAAAGTTACGGATGATTTAGTGCAGACATGTCAAGTTGATCCGCCAGTTAATATGATCATTCTTAATTGATCATTGGTGCTTATTGAGTAAAGTCTTATAAATGAAGCATAATGCATGGCATCACACAGTTTTGGATAGATTGGATTACTTGGACGCATTGTCATATGTATATATATCTGTCTCAAATTTTGTTACAATATAGAAAATTGAGCTAGGATAACGTGGGCATTGGATTTGTGTCATTCTGAGCTCTAAATTCAAAGTTACGGACGATTTAGTGTGAACATGTCAAGTTGATCGGCCAGTTAAACTAATCATTCTAAACCGATCATTGGTGCTCATTAAGTAAAGGCTTATAAATGAAGCATAAAGCATGGCATCATACAGTTTTGGATAGATTGGATTACTTAGCTGCTTTGTCATCTCTATTTCTATCTCAAAATTTGTCACAATATAGAAAATTGAAGTAGCTTAACGTGGGCATTGGACTCGTGTCATTCTGAGCACTAAATCAAAAGTTACGGACGATTTGGTGCTGACATGTCAAGTTAATCGGCCAGTTAAGATGATATTATAAACTGATCACTGGTAGTGATTGAGTAATGGCTTATAATTGAAGCATAAAGCATGGCGTCACACAGTTTGGGATAGATTGGATTACTTGGACGCTTTGTTGTCTCTATTTGTGTCTCAAATTTTGCAAAATATTGAAAATTTAGCTAGCTTAACATGGGCATTGGATTCGTGTCATTCTGAGCTCTAATTCAAAAGTCACATACGATTTAGTGCACACATATCAAGTTGATCGTCCAATTAAAATGATAATTCTAAACCGATCATTTGTGCTCATTAAGTAAAAGCTTATAAATGAAGCATAAATCATGGCATCACGCAGTTTGGGATAGATTGGATTACTTGGACGCTTTGTCGTCTCTATATCTGTCGCAAATTTTGCAAAATATAGAAAAATTAGTGCGAACATATCAACATGGACATCGGATTCGTGTCATTGTGTGGTCAAAATCAAAAGTTATTGATGATCTACTGCGGACATGTCAAGTTCATGGGCCATTTAATATGATTATTCTAAATTGATCAGTGGCGCTCATTGAGTAAAGGCTTATAAATGAATCATAATGTATGACATCACACAATTTTGGATAGATTGGATTACTTGTACTCTTTGTCGTCTCTATTTTTGTTTCAAAATTTTTTTAAAATATAGAAAATTTATCTAGCTTAATGGGGGCATTGGATTCGTGTCATTCCGAGCTCATATTAAAAGTTACGGATGATTTAGTGTGGACATGTCAAGTTGATCGGCCAGTTAATATGATTATTCTAAATTGATCATTGTTGCTCTTTGAGTAAAGGCTTATAAATGAAGCATAATGCATGTAATTACACAATTTCGGATAAATTGGATTACGTGGATGCTTTTTTGTATCTATTTCTGTCTCCAATTTCGTTACAATATAGAAAATTCAGCTAGATTAACGTGTCCATCGGATTCGTGTCATTTTTAGCTATAATCAAAAGTTACGGATGATTTAGTGCAGACATGTCAAGTTGATCCGCCAGTTAATATGATCATTCTTAATTGATCATTGGTGCTTATTGAGTAAAGTCTTATAAATGAAGCATAATGCATGGCATCACACAGTTTTGGATATATTGGATTACTTGGACGCATTGTCATATGTATATATATCTGTCTCAAATTTTGTTACAATATAGAAAATTGAGCTAGGATAACGTGGGCATTGGATTTGTGTCATTCTGAGCTCTAAATTCAAAGTTACGGACGATTTAGTGTGAACATGTCAAGTTGATCGGCCAGTTAAACTAATCATTCTAAACCGATCATTGGTGCTAATTATGTACAAGCTTATAAATGAAGCATAAAGCATGGCATCATACAGTTTTGGATAGATTGGATTACTTAGCTGCTTTGTCATCTATCTATTTGTCACAATATAGAAAATAGAAGTAGCTTAACGTGGGCATTGGACTCGTGTCATTCTGAGCACTAAATCAAAAGTTACGGACAATTTGGTGCTGACATGTCAAGTTAATCGGCCAGTTAAGATGATATTATAAACTGATCACTGGTTGTGATTGAGTTATGGCTTATAATTGAAGCATAAAGCATGGCGTCACACAGTTTGGGATAGATGGGATTACTTGGACGCTTTGTTTCTATTTGTGTCTCAAATTTTGCAAAATATTGAAAATTTAGCTAGCTTAACATGCGCATTGGATTCGTGTCATTCTGAGCTCTAATTCAAAAGTTACATACGATTTAGTGCACACATATCAAGTTGATCGGCCAATTAAAATGATAATTCTAAACCGATCATTTGTGCTCATTAAGTAAAAGCTTATAAATGAAGCATAAATCATGGCATCACGCAGTTTGGGATAGATTAGATTACTTGGACGCTTTGTCGTCTCTATATCTGTCGCAAATTTTGCAAAATATAGAAAATTTAGTGCGAACATATCAACGTGGACATCGGATTCCTGTCATTGTGAGGTCAAAATCAAAAGTTATTGATGATCTACTACGGATATGTCAAGTTCATGGGCCAGTTAATATGATTATTCTAAATTGATCAGCGGCGCTCATTGAGTAAAGGCTTATAAATGAATCATAATGTATGACATCACACAATTTTGGATATATTGGATTACTTGTACTCTTTGTCGTCTCTATTTTTGTTTCAAATTTTTTTAAAATATAGAAAATTTATCTAGCTTAATGGGGGCATTGGATTCGTGTCATTCCGAGCTCATATCAAAAGTTACGGATGATTTAGTGCGGACATGTCAAGTTGATCGGCCAGTTAATATGATTATTCTAAATTGATCATTGTTGCTCTTTGAGTAAAGGCTTATAAATGAAGCATAATGCATGTAATTACACAATTTCGGATAAATTGGATTACGTGGATGTTCTTTTGTATCTATTTCTGTCTCCAATTTCGTTACAATATAGAAAATTCAGCTAGATTAACGTGTCTATCGGATTCGTGTCATTTTTAGCTATAATCAAAAGTTACGGATGATTTAGTGCAGACATGTCAAGTTGATCCGCCAGTTAATATGATCATTCTTAACTGATCATTGGTGCTTATTGAGTAAAGTCTAATAAATGAAGCATAATGCATGGCATCACACAGTTTTGGATAGATTGGATTACTTCGACGCATTGTCATATGTATATATATTTGTCTCAAATTTTGTTACAATATAGAAAATTGAGCTACGATAACGTGGGCATTGGATTTGTGTCATTCTGAGCTCTAAATTCAATGTTACGGACGATTTAGTTTGAACATGTCAAGTTGATCGGCCAGTTAAACTAATCATTCTAAACCGATCATTGGTGCTCATTAAGTAGAGGCTTATAAATGAAGCATAAAGCATGGCATCATACAGTTTTGGATAGATTGGATTACTTAGCTGCTTTGTCATTTCTATTTGTCACAATATAGAAAATTGAAGTAGCATAACGTGGGCATTGGACTCGTGTCATTCTGAGCACTAAATAAAAAGTTACGGGCGATTTGGTGCTGACATGTCAAGTTAATCGGCCAGTTAAGATGATATTATAAACTGATCACTAGTAGCGATTGAGTAATGGCTTATAATTAAAGCATAAAGCATGGCGTCACACAGTTTGGGATAGATTGGATTACTTGGACGCTTTGTTGTCTCTATTTGCGCCTTAAATTTTGCAAAACATTGAAAATTTAGCTAGCTTAACATGCGCATTGGATTCGTGCCATTCTGAGCTCTAATTCAAAAGTTACATACGATTTAGTGCACACATATCAAGTTGATCGGCCAATTAAAATGATAATTCTAAACCGATCATTTGTGCTCATTAAGTAAAAGCTTATAAATGAAGCATAAATCATGGCATCACGCAGTTTGGGATAGATTGGATTACTTGGACGCTTTGTCGTCTCTATATCTGTCGCAAATTTTGCAAAATATAGAAAATTTAGTGCGAACATATCAACGTGGACATCGGATTCGTGTCATTGTGAGGTCAAAATCAAAAGTTATTGATGATCTACTGCGGACATGTCAAGTTCATGGGCCAGTTAATATGATTATTCTAAATTGATCAGTGGCGCTCATTGAGTAAAGGCTTATAAATGAATCATAATGTATGACATCACACAATTTTGGATAGATTGGATTACTTGTACTCTTTGTCGTCTCTATTTTTGTTTCAAATTTTTTTAAAATATAGAAAATTTATCTAGCTTAATGGGGGCATTGGATTCGTGTCATTCCGAGCTCATATTAAAAGTTACGGATGATTTAGTGCGGACATGTCAAGTTGATCGGCCAGTTAATATGATTATTCTAAATTGATCATTGTTGCTCTTTGAGTAAAGGCTTATAAATGAAGCATAATGCATGTAATTACACAATTTTGGATAATTGGATTACGTGGATGCTTTTTTGTATCTATTTCTGTCTCAAATTTCGTTACAATATAGAAAATTCAGCTAGCTTAACGTGTCCATCGGATTCGTGTCATTTTTAGCTATAATCAAAAGTTACAGATGATTTAGTGCAGACATGTCAAGTTGATCCGCCAGTTAATATGATCATTCTTAATTGATCATTGGTGCTTATTGAGTAAAGTCTTATAAATGAAGCATAATGCATGGCATCACACAGTTTTGGATAGATTGGATTACTTGGACGCATTGTCATATGTATATATATCTGTCTCAAATTTTGTTACAATATAGAAAATTGAGCTAGGATAACGTGGGCATTGGATTTGTGTCATTCTGAGCTCTAAATTCAAAGTTACGGACGATTTAGTGTGAACATGTCAAGTTGATCGGCCAGTTAAACTAATCATTCTAAACCGATCATTGGTGCTCATTAAGTAAAGGCTTATAAATGAAGCATAAAGCATGGCATCATACAGTTTTGGATAGATTGGATTACTTAGCTGCTTTGTCATCTCTATTTCTATCTCAAAATTTGTCACAATATAGAAAATTGAAGTAGCTTAACGTGGGCAATGGACTCGTGTCATTCTGAGCACTAAATCAAAAGTTACAGACATTTGGTGCTGACATGTCAAGTTAATCGGCCAGTTAAGATGATATTATAAACTGATCACTGGTAGTGATTGAGTAATGGCTTATAATTGAAGCATAAATCATGGCATCACACAGTTTGGGATAGATTGGATTACTTGGACGCTTTGTTGTCTCTATTTGTGTCTCAAATTTTGCAAAATATTGAAAATTTAGCTAGCTTAACATGGGCATTGGATTCGTGTCATTCTGAGCTCTAATTCAAAAGTTACATACGATTTAGTGCACACATATCAAGTTGATCGGCCAATTAAAATGATAATTCTAAACCGATCATTTGTGCTCATTAAGTAATAGCTTATAAATGAAGCATAAATCATGGCATCACGCAGTTTGGGATAGATTGGATTACTTGGACGCTTTGTCGTCTCTATATCTGTCGCAAATTTTGCAAAATATAGAAAATTTAGTGCGAACATATCAACGTGGACATCAGATTCGTGTCATTGTGAGGTCAAAATCAAAAGTTATTGATGACCTACTGCGGACATGTCAAGTTCATGGGCCAGTTAATATGATTATTCTAAATTGATCAGTGGCGCTCATTGAGTAAAGGCTTATAAATGAATCATAATGTATGACATCACACAATTTTGGATAGATTGGATTACTTGTAGTCTTTGTCGTCTCTATTTTTGTTTCAAATTTTTTTAAAATATAGAAAATTTATCTAGCTTAATGGGGCATTGGATTCGTGTCATTCCGAGCTCATATTAAAAGTTATGGATGATTTAGTGCGGACATGTCAAGTTGATCGGTTAGTTAATATGATTATTCTAAATTGATCTTTGTTGCTCTTTGAGTAAAGGCTTATAAATGAAGCATAATGCATGTAATTACACAATTTTGGATAAATTGGATTACGTGGATGCTTTTTTGTATCTATTTCTGTCTCCAATTTCGAATATAGAAAATTCAGCTATCTTAACGTTTCCATCGGATTCGTGTCATTTTTAGCTATAATCAAAAGTTACAGATGATTTAGTGCAGACATGTCAAGTTGATCCGCCAGTTAATATGATCATTCTTAACTGATCATTGGTGCTTATTGAGTAAAGTCTTATAAATGAAGCATAAGGCATGGCATCACACAGTTTTGGATAGATTGGATTACTTGGACGCATTGTCATATGTATATATATCTGTCTCAAATTTTGTTACAATATAGAAAATTGAGCTAGGATAACGTGTGCATTGGATTTGTGTCATTCTGAGCTCTAAATTCAAAGTTACGGACGATTTAGTGTGAACATGTCAAGTTGATCGGCTAGTTAAACTAATCATTCTAAACCGATCATTGGTGCTAATTAAGTACAAGCTTATAAATGAAGCATAAAGCATGGCATCATACAGTTTTGGATAGATTGGATTACTTAGCTGCTTTGCCATCTCTATTTCTATCTCAAAAATTTTCACAATATAGAAAATTGAAGTAGCTTAACGTGGGCATTGGACTCTTGTCATTCTGAGCACTAAATCAAAAGTTACGGACAATTTGGTGCTGACATGTCAAGTTAATCGGCCAGTTAAGATGATATTATAAACTGATCACTGGTAGTGATTGAGTAATGGCTTATAATTGAAGCATAAAGCATGGCGTCACACAGTTTGGGATAGATTGGATTACTTGGACGCTTTGTTGTCTCTATTTGTGTCTCAAATTTTGCAAAATATTGAAAATTTAGCTAGCTTAACATGCGCATTGGATTCGTGTCATTATGAGCTCTAATTCAAAAGTTACATAGGATTTAGTGCACACATATCAAGTTGGTGTGCCAATTAAAATGATAATTGTAAACAGATCATTTGTGCTCATTAAGTAAAAGCTTATAAATGAAGCATAAATCATGGCATCATGCAGTTTTGGATAGATTGGATTACTTGGACGCTTTGTCGTCTCTATATCTGTCGCAAATTTTGCAAAATATAGAAAATTTAGTGCGAACATATCAACGTGGACATCGGATTCGTGTCATTGTGAGGTCAAAATCAAAAGTTATTGATGATCTACTGCGGACATGTCAAGTTCATGGGCCAGTTAATATGATTATTCTAAATTGATCAGTGGCGCTCATTGAGTAAAGGCTTATAAATGAATCATAATGTATGACATCACACAATTTTGGATAGATTGGATTACTTGTACTCTTTGTCGTCTCTATTTTTGTTTCAAATTTTTTTAAAATATAGAAAATTTATCTAGCTTAATGGGGGCATTGGATTCGTGTCATTCCGAGCTCATATTAAAAGTTACGGATGATTTAGTGGGACATATCAAGTTGATCGGCCAGTTAATATGATTATTCTAAATTGATCATTGTTGCTCTTTGAGTAAAGGCTTATAAATGAAGCATAATGCATGTAATTACACAATTTTGGATGAATTGGATTACGTGGATGCTTTTTTGTATCTATTCCTGTCTCAAATTTCGTTACAATATAGAAAATTCAGCTAGCTTAACGTTTCCATCGGATTCGTGTCATTTTAAGCTATAATCAAAAGTTACAGACGATTTAGTGCAGACATGTCAAGTTGATCCGCCAGTTAATATGATCATTCTTAATTGATCATTGGTGCTTATTGAGTAAAGTCTTATAAATGAAGCATAATGCATGGCATCACACAGTTTTGGATAGATTGGATTACTTGGACGCATTGTCATATGTATATATATCTGTCTCAAATTTTGTTACAATATAGAAAATTGAGCTAGGATAACGTGGGCATTGGATTTGTGTCATTCTGAGCTCTAAATTCAAAGTTACGGATGATTTAGTGTGAACATGTCAAGTTGATCGGCCAGTTAAACTAATCATTCTAAACCGATCATTGGTGCTCATTAAGTAAAGGCTTATAAATGAAGCATAAAGCATGGCATCATACAGTTTTGGATAGATTGGATTACTTAGCTGCTTTGTCATCTCTATTTCTATCTCAAAATTTTTCACAATATAGAAAATTGAAGTAGCTTAACGCGGGCATTGGACTCTTGTCATTCTGAGCACTAAATCAAAAGTTACGGACAATTTGGTGCTGCATGTCAAGTTCATCGGCCAGTTAAGATGATATTATAAACTGATCACTGGTAGTGATTGAGTAATGGCTTATAATTGAAGCATAAAGCATGGCGTCACACAGTTTGGGATAGATTGGATTACTTGAACGCTTTGTTGTCTCTATTTGTGTCTCAAATTTTGCAAAATATTGAAAATTTAGCTAGCTTAACATGCGCATTGGATTCGTGTCATTCTGAGCTCTAATTCAAAAGTTACATACGATTTAGTGCACACATATCAAGTTGGTTGGCCAATTAAAATGATAATTCTAAACCGATCATTTGTGCTCATTAAGTAAAAGCTTATAAATGAAGCATAAATCATGGCATCACGCAGTTTGGGATAGATTGGATTACTTGGACGCTTTGTCGTCTCTATATCTGTCGCAAATTTTGCAAAATATAGAAAATTTAGTGCGAACATATCAACGTGGACATCGGATTCCTGTCATTGTGAGGTCAAAATCAAAAGTTATTGATGATCTACTACGGACATGTCAAGTTCATGGGCCAATTAATATGATTATTCTAAATTGATCAGTGGCGCTCATTGAGTAAAGGCTTATAAATGAATCATAAATGCATGGCATCACGCAGTTCAGGATGGATTGGATTACTTGGATGCTTTTTCGTATCTATTTCTGTCTCATATTTTGTCATAATATAGAAAATTGACATAGCTTAATGTTGCATTGGATTCGTTTCATTCTGAGCTCTAAATCAAAAATTACAGACGATTTAGTAAAGACATGTCAAGTTGATCGGCCAGTTAAAGTGATCATTCTAAACTGATCGTTGCTGCTCATTGAGGAAAGGCTAGTAAATGAAGCATAATGCATGGCATCACGCTGTTAGGGATAGATTGGATTACTTGGACACTTTTTCATATCTATTTTTGTCTCAAATTTTGTCGTAATTAATGCTGAAAATTGAACTAGGTTAATGTTGATATTGGATTCGTGTAATTATGAGCTATAAGTCAAACGTTATGGATGATTTAGTGCAGACATGTCAAGTTTATCGGCAAGTCAAAATGATCATTCTAAACTGATCATTGGTGCTCATTGAGTAAAAGCTTATAAATGAACAATAATGCATGGTATCACGCAGTTTGGGATGGATTGGATTACGTGGACGCTTTTTCGTATTAATTACGGTCACCAAAATTTGTTTCAATATAGAAAATTGAGCTAGCTTAATGTGGGCATTGGATTCGTCTGTTTCTGAGCTCTAAATCAAAAGTTACGGGCAATTTATTGTACACATGTCAAGTTGATCGGCCAGTTAATATGATCATTCTAAACTGATCATTGGTGCTCATTGAGTAAACGGTTATAAATGAAGCATAATGCATGACATCACGCAGTTTGGTATTGATTGGATTATTTGGACGCTTTGTCGTCTCTATTTTTGGACAATTTAGTGCGGACATGTCAAGTTAATCGGCCAGTTAAAGTAATCATTCTAAACTGAACATTGGTGCTCATTAAGTAAAGGATTATAAATGAAGCACAAAGCATGGCATCCTACAGTTTGGGATAGATTGGATTACTTGGATGCTTTTTCGTCTCTTTTTCTCTCCCAAATTTATCAAAATATAGAAAATCGAGATTGCTTAACGTGGACATTGGATTCGTGTAATTCTGAGCTCTAAATCAAAACTTCGGACGATTTAGTGTGGACATGTCAAGTTGATCGACCAGTTAAAGTGATCATTCTAAACTGATCATTGGTGCTCATTAACGAAAGGCTAATAAATGAAGCATAATACAGGGCCTCACGCAGTTTGGGATAGATTGGATTACTTGGACGCTTTGTCGTATTTTGTTCTGTCTCAAATGTTTTCACAATATAGAATTGAACTAGCTTAATGTGGGTATTGGATTCGTGCCATTCTGAGCTATAAATAAAAAGTTACGGACGATTTATTGGAGGCCAGTTAAAGTGATCAATCTAAACTGATCATTGTTGCGCATTAAGTAAATGCTTATAAATGGATGCTTTGTCCTCTCTATTTCTTTATTAAGTTTAGTCAAAAATATAGAAAATTGAGCTAACTTAACGTGGGCATTTTGAGTAAATGCTTATCATTCTAAGGTCTAAATCAAAAGTTACGGACGATTTAGTGCGGACTTGCCAATTTGATCGGTCAGTTAATATGATAATTCTAAACTGATAAATGGTGCTCATTGAGTCAAGGCTTATAAATGAAGCATAATCCAAGGCATCACGCAGTCTGGGATAGATTGGATTACCTGGACGCTTTGTCGTATCTAGTTTTGTTTCAAATTTTGTCACAATATAGAAACTTGAACTAGCTTAATGTGGGCATTGGATTCGTGTCATTCTGAGATATAAATCAATAGTTATGGACGAATTAGTGCAGATATGTCAAGTTGATCGGCAAGCTAAAAGGATCATTCTAAACTCATCATTGGTGCTCATTGAGTAAAAGATTATTAATGAAGAGTAATGCATGGCGTCACATAGTTTGGGATCGAGTGGATTACTTGGATGCTTTGTCATATCTATTTCTGTCTCAAAGTTTGTCACAATATAGAAAATTGAGCTAGCTTAACGTGGGCTCTTGATTCGTGTGTTTCGGAGCTCTAAATAAAAAGTTACGCACGATTTAGTGTGAACATGTCAAGTTGATCGGGCAGTTAGAATGATCATTCTAAAATTATCATTTGTGCTCATTGAGTAAAAGCTTATAAATGAGGAATAATGCATGGCATCACGCAGCTTGAGATGGATTGGATTACTTTGACGCTTTCTCGTATCTATTTCTATCTCGAATTTTATCAAAATATTGAAAATTGAGCTAGATTAACGTGGGAATTGGTTTCGTGTCATTTTAAGCCCTAAATCAAATGTTTCAAATGATTTTGTGCGGACATGTCAAGTTGATCGGCTAGTTAAAGAGATCATTCTAAACTGATCATTGGTGTACATTGAGTAAAGGCTTATAAATGAAGCATAATGCATGGCATCAAAACGTTTTATATAGATTGGATTACTTAAACGCTTTTTCGTATCTATTTATGTTTCAAATTTTGTTAAAAATAGACAATTGAGTTAGTTTAACGTTGGCATTGGATTCATGTAATTCGGAGCTCTAAATCAATGCGGACTATTTAGTGTGGACATGTCAAGTTGATTGGCCAGTTAAAGTGATCATTCTAAACTGATCATTAGTACTCATTAAGTAAAAGCTTATAAATGAAGCATAATGCATGGCATCACGCAGTTTGGGATAGATTGGATTACTTGGACACTTTGTCGTATCTATTTTTGTCTCAAATTTTTTCACAATATAGAAAATTGAATTAGCTTAATGTGGGCATTGGATTCGTGTCATTCTGAGCTATAAATCAAAAGTTATGGACGATTTAGTGCGGGCATGTTAATTTGATCGACCAATTATAGTGATCATTCTAAACTGATCATTGGTTCTCATTAAGTAAAGATTTGTAAATGAATCATAAAGCAAGGCATCACACATTTTGGGATATATTGGTTTACTTGGATGCTTTGCCCTCTCTATTTCTCTATTAAATTTAGTCAGAATTTAGAAAATTTAGCTAGCTTAACGTGTGCATTGGATTCATGTTATTTTTAACTCTAAATCAAAAGTTACAGACGAATTAGTGTGGATATGTCAAGTTGATCGACCAGTTCAACTGATCATTCTAAACTGATCATTGGTGCTCATTGAGTAAAAGATTATGAATGAATCATAATGCATGACATCACTTAGTTCTGGATTTATTGGATCACTTGGACTCATTTTCGTATAAATTTCTGTCTTAAATTTTGTTAGCATATAGAAAATTGAGCTCGATTAATGTAGGCATTGGATTCGTGTCATTCTAAGCTATAAATCAAAAGTTATGGACGATTTAGTGCAGACATGATAAGTTGATCGGCACGTTAAAATGATCATTCTAAACTGATCATTGGTGCTCATTCATTAAAACCGCGTAAATGAAAAATAATGCATGGCATCCCGCAAATTGGGATGGATTAGATTACATGGACGCTTTGTCATATCTATTTCAGTTTCAAATTGTGTCATATTATAGAAAATTGAGCTAGCTTATGTGGTCATTGGATTCGTGTCATTTTAAGCTCTAAATCAAAAGTTACGGACAATTTAGTGCAGACATGTCAAGGTTATCGGCCAATTAAAATGATCATTCTAAACTGATCATTGGTGCTCATTGAGTAAAATCTTATAAATGAAGAATAATGCATGGCATCACGCAGTTTGGATGGATTGGATTACTTGTACGCTTTGTTGTATCTATTTCTGTCTCAAATTTTGTAACACTATAGAAAATTGAGCTAGCTTAACGTGGACATTAGATTCGTGTCATTCAGAGTTCTAAATCAAAAGTTGCGGATGATTTAGTGTGGAAATGTCAAGTTGATTAGCCAATTAAAGTGATAATTCTAAATTGATCACTGGTGCTCACTAAGCAAAGGCTTATAAATGAAGCATAAGGCATGGTATTACGCTGTTTGGGATATATTAGATTACTTGGACGCTTTTTTGTATCTAGTTCTGTCTCAAATTTTGTCACAATATAGAATATTAAACAAGCTTAATGCGGGTATTGGATTAATGTCATTCTAAGCTATAAATCAAAAGTTACGGACGATTTAGTGAAGACATGTCAAGTTGATCGGACAGTTAAACTGATCATTCTAAACTGATCATTGGTGCTCATTAAGTAAAGGGTTATAAATGAAGCATAAAGCATGGCATCACACATTTTTGGATATATTGGATTACTTGGATGGTTCGTCGTCCCTATTTCTATCTGAAATTTTGTGAAAATATTGGAAATTGAGCTAGCTTATCAAGGGCATTGGACGGTAATGTGTGGAAGAGCTAATAAACCGAATTGGGAAGAATGAGAAGGCCCGAAGAGAAAACGACTTCAATGGGGAGATTACCTACTGGTACGTCAAGATCCGATTGGTCATGAACATCGTAGGGTGCTGCTCTTCGCGAATCCCAGCATACCCCTAGTTGGGATGGGTAGGTTTTGTGTCATTCTGATCTCTAAATTTAAAGTTACAGACGATTTAGGGTGGAAATGTCAAGTTGATCGGTCAGTTAAAGTGATCATTTTAAACTGATCATTGGTGCTCATTGAGTAAGAGCTTATAAATGAATCATAGTGCATGGCATCACACAGTTTTGGATAGATTGGATTACTTGGACTCATTTTCGTATCAATTTGTGTCTCAAATTTTGTTAGCATATGGAAAATTGAGCTACCATAACATAGGCATTGGATTCGTGTCATTATGAGCTATAAATCAAAAGTTATGGACGATTTAGTGCATACAATACAAGTTGATCGGCCGGTTAAAATGATCATTCTAAATTGATCATTGGTGCTCATTTAGTAAAACCTTATAAATAAAAAATAATGCATGGTATCACACAGTTTGGGATGGATTGGATTACTTCGATGCTTTGTCGTATCTATTTCTGTCTCAAATTTTGTCATATAATAGAAAATTGAGCTTGCTTAACGTGGTATTGGATTCGTGTCATTTTAATCTCTTAACCAAAAGTCACGGATGATTTAGTGTGGACATGTCAAGTTGATCGGCCAATTAAAATGATCATTTTAAACTCATCATTGGTGCTCATTATGTAAAAGCTTATAAATGAAGAATATTGCATGGCATCACTCAGTTTGGGATGGATTTGATTACTTGTACGCCTTGTCGTATCTATTTCTGTCTCAAATTTTGTACAATATAGATACTTGAGCTAGCTTAACGTGGATATTGGATTCGTGCCATTCTGAGCCCTAAATCAAAAGTTACGGACGATTTAGCGTGGAAATCTCAAGTTGATCGGCCAGTTAAAGTGATCATTTTAAACTGATCGTTGGTACTCATTGAGGAAACGCTAATGAATAAAGCATAATGCATGGCATCACACTATTTGGGATGGATTGGATTACTTGGACGGTTTTTGGTATCTATTTTTTGTCTCAAATTTTGTTAGAATATAGAAAATTGAGTTAGTTTAACGTGGGCATTGGATTCGTGCGTTTCTTCTATATCAAAAGTTACAGATGATTTAGTGCTGATATGTTAAGTTGATTGGCCAGTTAAAGTGATCATTCTAAATTGATCATTGGTGCTCATTAAGTAAAGGCTTATAAATGAAGCATAGACCATGGCATCACACAGTTCGGGATAGATTTGACAACTTGGATGCATTGTCGTCTCTTTTTCTGTCCCAAATTTTGTCAAAACAAAGAAAATTGAGCATGATTAACGTGGACTTCGGATTCGTGTCATTCTGAGCTCTGAATCAAAAGTTACAGACGATTTAGTGTGGACATGTTAAGTTGATCGGCCAGTTAAAGTGATCAATCAAAACTGATCATTAGTGCTCATTGAGGAAAGGCAAATAAATGAAGGATAATGCATGGCATCATGCAGTTTGGGATAGATTGGCTTACATGGACACTTTGTCGTCTCTTTTTCTATTTCAAATTTTGTCAAAATATAGAAAATTGAGCTAGTTTAACGTGGACATTGGATTCGTGTTTTCTGAGCCCTAAATCAAAAGATATAGACAATTTAGTGTGGACATGTCAAGTTTACCGGTTAGTTAAAGTGATCATTCTAAACCGATCATTGGTGCTCATTGAGGAAAGGCTAATAAATGAAGCATAATGCATGGCATCACGCAGTTTGGGATATATTGGATTACTTGGATGCTTTTTCGTATTTAGTTTTGTTTTACATTTTTATCAAAATATAGAAAATTGAACTAGCTTAATGTGGGTATTGGATTCGTGTCTTTCTGAGCTATAAAACAAAAGTTACGGACAATTTAGTGCAGACATTTCAAATTGATCAGCGAGTAAAAATGATCATTCTAAACTCATCATTGGTGCTCATTGAGTAAAAGCTTATAAATGAAAAATAATGCATGACATCACGTAGTTTGGGATGGTTTGGATTACTTAATAGTTTTGTCGTATCTATTTATGTATAAAATTTTGTCACAATATAGAAAATTAAGCCAGCTTAATATGAACATTGGATTCGTGTCATTCTGAGCTCTAGTGTTGACAGGTCAAGTTGATTGACCAGTTAAAATGATCATTCTAAACTCATCATTGGTGCTCATTGAGTAAAAGCTTATAAATAAAGAAGAATGCATGGCATCACGCTGTTTGGGATGGATTGGATTACTTGAACGCTTCTTCGTATCTAGTTCTGTCTAAAATTGTGTCACAATATAGAAAATTTGGCCAGCTTAATGTGGACATTGGATTCATGTCATTCTGAGCTCCAAATAAAAAGTTACGAACGATTTAGTGTTGACATGTCAAGTTGATCGGCCAGTTAAAGTGATCGTTCTTAACTAATGGTGCTCATTGAGGAAAGGCTAATAAATAAAGCATAATGCATGTCATGACCCTGTATGGGATAGATTGGATTATTTGGATGCTTTTACGTATCTAGTTTTTTCTCAAATTTTTTGTCCCAATATAGAAAGTTGAACTAGCTTAATGTGGGTAATTGATTTGTGTCATTCGGAGCAATAAATAAGAAGTGATGGACGATTTAGTGCATACATGTCAAGTTGATCGGTCAGTCAAAATGATCATTGTAAACTAATCATTGGTGCTCATTGAGTAAAAGCTTGTAAATGAAAAATAATGCATGTTATCACGCTGTTTGGGATGGATTGGATTACTTGGATGCTTTTTTGTATTTATTCCTGTCTCAAATTTTTTACAATATAGAAAATTGAGCTAGCTTAACGTGGGTATTGGATTGGTATTCTTCCTTTAAATCAAAAGTTACGGACGATTTAGTGCGGATATGTCAAGTTGATCATCCTGTTAAAGTGATCATTCTAAACTGATCATTGGTGCTCATTAAGTAAAGGCTTATAAATAAAGAATAAAGTGTTGCATCATGCAGTTTGGGATAGATTGGATTACTTGGATGCTTTGTCGTCTCTTTTTCTGTCCCAAATTTTGTGAAAATATAGAAAATTGAGCTAGATTAACGTGGACATTGGATTTGTGTCATTCTCAGCTCTAAATCAAAACTTACAGATGATTTAGTGTGGACATGTCAAGTTGATCGGCCAGTTAAAGTGATCATTCAAAACTGATCATTGGTGCTCATTGAGGAAAGTCCAATAAATCAAGGATAATGCATGGCATCACGCAGTTTGGAATAGATTAGATTACTTTGACGCTTTGTCATATCTATTTCAATCTCAAATTTTTTCGTATTATAGAAAATTGAGCTAGCTTAACGTGGGCATTGGATTCGTGTAATTTTAAGCACTAAATCAAACGTTATGGATGATTTAGTGCGAAAATGTTAAGTTGATTGGGCAATTAAAAGGATCATTGGTGCTCATTGAGTAAAAGTTTATGAATGAAGAATAATGCATGGCATCACGTAGTATGGGATGGATTGGTGTACGATTTGTTGTATCTATTTCTGTCTCAAATTTTGTCACAATATAGAATAATTGAGCTAGCTTAACGTGGACATTGGATTCGTGCCATTCTAAGCTCTGAATCAAAAGTTACGGACGGTTTAGTGTGGATATGTCAAGTTGATCGGCCAGTTAAAATGACCATTCTAAACTAATCGTTGGTGCTAATTGAGTAAAAGCTTATAATTGAATCATAATGCATGGCATCACAGAGTTTTGGATAGATTGGATTAGTTGGATGCATTTTCTTATCTATTTCTGTGTCAAAATTTGTTACCAAATAGACAATTGAGCTAGCTTAACGTGGGCATAGGATTTGTGTCATTATGAGCTATAAATCAAAAGTTATGGACAATTTAGTGCAAACATGACAAGTTGATCGACGAGTTAAAATGATCATTCTAAACAGATAACTGCTGCTCATTGAGTAAAACCTTATAAATGAAAAATAATGCATGGCATCACGCAGCGTGTGATGGATTGGATTACATGGACGCTTTGTCGTATCTATTTCTGTCTCAAATTTTGTCATATTATAGAAAATTGAACTAGCTTGACGTGGGCATTGGATTTTGTCATTTTAAGCTCTAAATCAAAAGTTACGGACGATTTAGTGCAGCATATCAAGTTGATCGGCCAATTAAAATGATCATTTGAAACTGATCATTGGTGCTCATTGAGTAAAAGCTTATGAATGAAGAATAATGCATGGCATCACGTAGTATGGGATGGATTGGATTACTTGTACGATTTGTTGTATCTATTTATGTCTCAAAATTAGTGCGGACATGTCAAGTTGATCGGCGAGTTAAAATGAACATTCTAAACTGATCATTGGTGCTCATTAAGTAAAGGCTTATAAATGAGGCATAAAGCATGGCATCACGCACTTTGGGATTGATTGGATTACTTGGACACTATGTCCTATCTAGTTATGTTTCAAATTTGGTCACAATATAGAAAATTGAGCTACCTTAATTTGGGCATTGGATTCGTGTCATTCTGAGCAATAAATAAAAAGTTATGGACAATTTAGTGTGGATATTTCAAGTTGATTGGCCAGTTAATATGATTATTCTAAACTGATCATTAGTGCTCATTAAGTAAAAGCATATAATTGAAAAATAATCCATGGAATTACGCAGTCTGAGATGGATTGGATTACTTGGATGCTTTGTTGTATCTAATTATGTCTCAAATTTTGTCACAATATAGAAAATTGATCTCGTGTAACATAGGCATTGGATTCATGTCACTCTGATCTCTAAATCAAAAGTTACGGATGATTTAGTGCGGACACTGCATGTTGATCGGCCTGTTAAAGTGATCATTCGAAACTGATCATTGGTGATGATTGAGTAACGGCTTATAAATGAAGCAAAATGCATGGCATCATGCAGTTTCGGATAGATTGGATTACATGTATGATTTGTCGTATCTATTTCTGTCTCAAATTTTGTCATATTATAGAAAATTGAGCTAGGTTAAAATGGGCATTATAGTCGTATCATTTTAAGCTCTAAATCAAAAGTTACGGACGATTTAGCGTGGAAATGTCAAGTTGATCGGCCAGTTAAAGTGATCATTTTAAACTGATCGTTAGTACTCATTGAGGAAAGGCTAATGAATAAACCATAATGCATGGCATCACACTATTTGGGATGGATTGGATTACTTGGACGGTTTTTTGTATCTATTTTTTGTCTCAAATTTTGTTACAATATAGAAAATTGAGTTAGTTTAACGTGGGCATTGGATTCGTGCGTTTCCTCTATATCAAAAGTTACAGATGATTTAGTGCTGATATGTTAAGTTGAATTGCCAGTTAAAGTGATCATTCTAAATTGATCATTGGTGCTCATTTAGTAAAGGCTTATAAATGAAGCATAGAGCATGGCATCACACAGTTTGGGATAGATTTGATAACTTGGATGCATTGTCGTCTCTTTTTCTGTCCCAGATTTTGTCAAAACAAAGAAAATGGAGCATGATTAACGTGGACTTCGGATTCGTGTCATTCTGAGCTCTGATTCAAAAGTTACAAACGATTTAGTGTGGACATGTTAAGTTGATCGGCCAGTTAAAATGGTCAATCAAAACTGATCATTAGTGCTCATTGAGGAAATGCAAATAAATGAAGGATAATGCATGGCATCATGCAGTTTGGGATAGATTGGATTACTTGGACACTTTGTCGTCTCTTTTTCTATTTCAAAATTTGTCAAAATATAGAAAATTGAGCTAGTTTAACGTGGACATTGGATTCGTGTTTTCTGAGCCCTAAATCATATAGACAATTTAGTGTGGACATGTCAAGTTTACCGGTTAGTTAAAGTGATCATTCTAAACCGATCATTGGTGCTCATTGAGGAAAGGCTAATAAATGAAGCATAATGCATGGCATCACGCAGTTTGGGATATATTGGATTACTTGGATGCTTTGTCGTATTTAGTTTTGTTTTAAATTTTATCAAAATATAGAAAATTGAACTAGCTTAATGTGGGTATTGGATTCGTGTCTTTCTGAGCTATAAAACAAAAGTTACGGACAATTTAGTGCAGACATTTCAAGTTGATCAGCCAGTTAAAATGATCATTCTAAACTCATCATTGGTGCTCATTGAGTAAAAGCTTATAAATGAAAAATAATGCATGACATCACGTAGTTTGGGATGGTTTGGATTACTTGAAAGTTTTGTCATATCTTATTATGTATAAAATTTTGTCATAATACAGAAAATTAAGCCAGCTTAACATGAACATTGGATTCATGTCATTCTGAGCTCTAAATCAAAAGTTACGAACGATTTAGTGTTGACAGGTCAAGTTGATCAACCAGTTAAAATGATCATTCTAAACTCATCATTGGTGCTCATTGAGTAAAAGCTTATAAATAAAGAAGAATGCATGGCATCACGCAGTTTGGGATGGATTGGATTACTTGAATGCTTTTTCGTATCTAGTTCTGTCTAAAATTGTGTCACAATATAGAATATTTGGCCAGCTTAATGTGGACATTGAATTCATGTCATTCTGAGCTCCAAATAAAAAGTTACGAACGATTTAGTGTTGACATGTCAAGTTGATCGGCCAGTTAAAGTGATCGTTCTTAACTAATGGTGCTCATTGAGGAAAGGCTAATAAATAAAGCATAATGCATGTCATGACCCTGTATGGGATAGATTGGATTATTTGGATGCTTTTACGTATCTAGTTTTTTCTCAAATTTTGTCCCAATATAGAAAGTTGAACTAGCTTAATGTGGGTAATTGATTTGTGTCATTCGGAGCAATAAATAAGAAGTGATGGACGATTTAGTGCATACATGTCAAGTTGATCGGTCAGTCAAAATGATCATTGTAAACTAATCATTGGTGCTCATTGAGTAAAAGCTTGTAAATGAAAAATAATGCATGTTATCACGCTGTTTGGGATGGATTGGATTACTTGGATGCTTTTTTGTATTTATTCCTGTCTCAAATTTTTTTACAATATAGAAAATTGAGCTAGCTTAACGTGGGTATTGGATTCGTATTCTTCCTTTAAATCAAAAGTTACGGACGATTTAGTGCGGATATGTCAAGTTGATCATCCTGTTAAAGTGATCATTCTAAACTGATCATTGGTGCTCATTAAGTAAAGGCTTATAAATAAAGAATAAAGTGTTGCATCATGCAGTTTGGGATAGATTGGATTACTTGGATGCTTTGTCGTCTCTTTTTCTGTCCCAAATTTTGTGAAAATATAGAAAATTGAGCTAGATTAACGTGGACATTGGATTTGTGTCATTCTCAGCTCTAAATCAAAACTTACAGATGATTTAGTGTGGACATGTCAAGTTGATCGGCCAGTTAAAGTGATCATTCAAAACTGATCATTGGTGCTCATTGAGGAAAGTCCAATAAATCAAGGATAATGCATGGCATCACGCAGTTTGGAATAGATTAGATTACTTTGACGCTTTGTCATATCTATTTCAATCTCAAATTTTTTTCGTATTATAGAAAATTGAGCTAGCTAAATGTGGGCATTGGATTCGTGTAATTTTAAGCTCTAAATCAAACGTTATGGACGATTTAGTGCGAAAATGTTAAGTTGATCGGGCAATTAAAAGGATCATTAGTGCTCATTGAGTAAAAGCTTATGAATGAAGAACAATGCATGGCATCACGTAGTATGGGATGGATTGGATTACTTGTACGATTTGTTGTATCTATTTCTGTCTCAAATTTTGTCACAATATAGAATAATTGAGCTAGCTTAACGTGGACATTGGATTCGTGCCATTCTAAGCTCTGAATCAAAAGTTACGGACGGTTTAGTGTGGACATGTCAAGTTGATCGGCCAGTTAAAATGACCATTCTAAACTAATCGTTGGTGCTAATTGAGTAAAAGCTTATAATTGAATCATAATGCATGGCATCACAGAGTTTTGGATAGATTGGATTAGTTGGATGCATTTTCTTATCTATTTCTGCGTCAAAATTTGTTACCAAATAGACAATTGAGCTAGCTTAACGTGGGCATAGGATTTGTGTCATTATGAGCTATAAATCAAAAGTTATGGACAATTTAGTGCAAACATGACAAGTTGATCGACGAGTTAAAATGATCATTCTAAACAGATAACTGGTGCTCATTGAGTAAAACCTTATAAATGAAAAATAATGCATGGCATCACGCAGCGTGTGATGGATTGGATTACATGGACGCTTTGTCGTATCTATTTCTGTCTCAAATTTTGTCATATTATAGAAAATTGAACTAGCTTGACGTGGGCATTGGATTTTGTCATTTTAAGCTCTAAATCAAAAGTTACGGACGATTTAGTGCAGCATATCAAGTTGATCGGCCAATTAAAATGATCATTTGAAACTGATCATTGGTGCTCATTGAGTAAAAGCTTATGAATGAAGAATAATGCATGGCATCACGTAGTATGGGATGGATTGGATTACTTGTACGATTTGTTGTATCTATTTATGTCTCAAAATTAGTGCGGACATGTCAAGTTGATCGGCGAGTTAAAATGAACATTCTAAACTGATCATTGGTGCTCATTAAGTAAAGGCTTATAAATGAGGCATAAAGCATGGCATCACGCACTTTGGGATTGATTGGATTACTTGGACACTATGTCCTATCTAGTTATGTTTCAAATTTGGTCACAATATAGAAAATTGAGCTACCTTAATTTGGGCATTGGATTCGTGTCATTCTGAGCAATAAATAAAAAGTTATGGACAATTTAGTCTGGATATTTCAAGTTGATTGGCCAGTTAATATGATTATTCTAAACTGATCATTAGTGCTCATTAAGTAAAAGCTTATAATTGAAAAATAATGCATGGAATTACGCAGTCTGAGATGGATTGGATTACTTGGACGCTTTGTTTTATCTAATTATGTCTCAAATTTTGTCACAATATAGAAAATTGATCTCGTGTAACATAGGCATTGGATTCGTGTCACTCTGATCTCTAAATCAAAAGTTACGGATGATTTAGTGCGGACACTGCATGTTGATCGGCCTGTTAAAGTGATCATTCGAAACTGATCATTGGTGATGATTGAGTAAAGGCTTATAAATGAAGCAAAAAGCATGGCATCACGCAGTTTCGGATAGATTGGATTACATGTACGATTTGTCGTATCTATTTCTGTCTCAAATTTTGTCATATTATAGAAAATTGAGCTAGGTTAACGTGGGCATTGTATTCGTATCATTTTAAGCTCTAAATCAAAAGTTATGGACGATTTAGCGTGGAAATGTCAAGTTGATCGGCCAGTTAAAGTGATCATTTTAAAGTGATCGTTGGTACTCATTGAGGAAAGGCTAATGAATAAAGCATAATGCATGGCATCACACTATTTGGTATGGATTGGATTACTTGGATGGTTTTTGGTATCTATTTTTTTGTCTCAAATTTTGTTACAATATAGAAAATTGAGTTAGTTTAACGAGGGCATTGGATTCGTGCCCTCTATATCAAAAGTTACAGATGATTTAGTGCTGATATGTTAAGTTGATTGGCCAGTTAAAGTGATCATTCTAAATTGATCATTGGTGCTCATTAAGTAAAGGCTTATAAATGAAGCATAGAGCATGGCATCACACAGTTTGGGATAGATTTGATAACTTGGATGCATTATCGTCTCTTTTTCTGTCCCAAATTTTGTCAAAACAAAGAAAATTGAGCATGATTAACGTGGACTTCGGATTCGTGTCATTCTGAGCTCTGAATCAAAAGTTACAGACGATTTAGTGTGGACATTTTAAGTTGATCGGCCAGTTAAAGTGAGCAATCAAAACTGATCATTAGAGCTCATTGAGGAAAGGCAAATAAATGAAGGAGAATGCATGGCATCATGCAGTTTGGGATAGATTGGATTACTTGGACACTTTGTCGTCTCTTTTTCTATTTCAAATTTTGTCAGAATATAGAAAATTGAGCTAGTTTAACGTGGACATTGGATTCGTGTTTTCTGAGCCCTAAATCAAAAGATATAGACAATTTAGTGTGGACATGTCAAGTTTACCGGTTAGTTAAAGTGATCATTCTAAACCGATCATTGGTGCTCATTGAGGAAAGGCTAATAAATGAAGCATAATGCATGGCATCACGCAGTTTGGGATATATTGGATTACTTGGACGCTTTGTCATATTTAGTTTTGTTTTAAATTTTATCAAAATATAGAAAATTGAACTAGCTTAATGTGGGTATTGGATTCGTGTCTTTCTGAGCTATAAAACAAAAGTTACGGACAATTTAGTGCAGACATTTCAAGTTGATCAGCCAGTTAAAATGATCATTTTAAACTCATCATTGGTGCTCATTGAGTAAAAGCTTATAAATGAAAAATAATGCATGACATCACGTAGTTTGGGATGGTTTGGATTACTTGAAAGTTTTTTCGTATCTATTTATGTATAAAATTTTGTCACAATATAGAAAATTAAGCCAGCTTAACATGAACATTGGATTCGTATCATTCTGAGCTCTAAATCAAAAGTTACAAACGATTTAGTGTTGACAGGTCAAGTTGATCGACCAGTTAAAATGATCATTCTAAACTCATCATTGGTGCTCATTGAGTAAAAGCTTATAAATAATGAAGAATGCATGGCATCACGTAGCTTGGGATGGATTGGATTACTTGAACGCTTTTTCGTATCTAGTTCTGTCTAAAATTGTGTCACAATATAGAAAATTTGGCCAGCTTAATGTGGACATTGGATTCATGTCATTCTGAGCTCTAAATAAAAAGTTACGAACGATTTAGTGTTGACCTGTCAAGTTGATCGGCCAGTTAAAGTGATCGTTCTTAACTAATGGTGCTAATTGAGGAAAGGCTAATAAATAAAGCATAATGCATGTCATGACCCTTTATGGGATAGATTGGATTATTTGGATGCTTTTACGTATCTAGTTTTTTCTCAATTTTTTTCCCAATATAGAAAGTTGAACTAGCTTAATGTGGGTAATTGATTTGTGTCATTCGGAGCAATAAATAAGAAGTGATGGACGATTTAGTGCATACATGTCAAGTTGATTGGTCAGTCAAAATGATCATTGTATACTAATCATTGGTGCTCATTGAGTAAAAGCTTGTAAATGAAAAATAATGCAAGTTATCACGCTGTTTGGGATGGATTGGATTACTTGGATGCTTTTTCGTATTTATTCCTGTCTCAAATTTTTTTTACAATATAGAAAATTGAGCTAGCTTAACGTGGGCATTGGATTCGTATGCTTCCTTTAAATCAAAAGTTACGGACGATTTAGTGCGGATATGTCAAGTTGATCATCCTGTTAAAGTGATCATTCTAAACTGATCATTGGTGCTCATTAAGTAAAGGCTTATAAATAAAGAATAAAGTGTTGCATCATGCAGTTTGGGATAGATTGGATTACTTGGATGCTTCGTCGTCTCTTTTTCTCTCCCAAATTTTGTGAAAATATAGAAAATTGAGCTAGATTAACATGGACATTGGATTCGTGTCATTCTCAGCTCTAAATAAAAACTTACAGACGATTTAGTGTGGACATGTCAAGTTGATCGGCCAGTGAAAGTGATCATTCAAAACTGATCGTTGGTGCTCATTGACGAAAGTCCAATAAATCAAGGATAATGCATGGCATCACGCAGTTTGGAATAGATTAGATTACTTTGACGCTTTGTCATATTATTTCAATCTCAAATTTTTTTCGTATTATAGAAAATTGAGCTAGCTTAACGTGGGCATTGGATTCGTGTAATTTTAAGCTCTAAATCAAAAGTTATGGATGATTTAGTGCGAAAATGTTAAGTTGATCGGGCAATTAAAAGGATCATTGGTGCTCATTGAGTAAAAGCTTATGAATGAAGAATAATGCATGGCATCATGTAGAATGGGATGGATTGGATTACTTGTACGATTTGTTGTATCTATTTCTGTCTCAAATTTTGTCACAATATAGAATAATTGAGCTAGCTTAACATGGACATTGGATTCGTGCCATTCTAAGCTCTGAATCAAAAGTTACGGACGGTTTAGTGTGGACATGTCAAGTTGATCAGCCAATTAAAATGACCATTCTAAACTAATCACTGGTGCTAATTGAGTAAAAGCTTATAATTGAATCATAATGCATGGCATCACAGAGTTTTGGATAGATTGGATTACTTGGATGCATTTTCTTATCTATTTCTGTATCAAATTTTGTTACCATGACAATTGAGGTAGCTTAACGTGGGCATAGGATTTGTGTCATTATGAGCTATAAATCAAAAGTTATGAACGATTTAGTGCAAGCATGACAAGTTGATCGACCACTTAAAATGATCATTCTAAACAGATCACTGGTGCTCATTGAGTAAAACATTATAAATGAAAAATAATGCATGGCATCACGCAGCGTGTGATGGATTGGATTACGTGGACGCTTTGTCGTATCTATTTCTGTCTCAAATTTTTCATATTATAGAAAATTGAACTAGCTTGACGTGGGCATTGGATTTTGTCATTTTAAGCTCTAAATCAAAAGTTACGGACAATTTAGTGTAGACATATCAAGTTGATCGGCCAATTAAAATGATCATTTGAAACTGATCATTGGTGCTCATTGAGTAAAAGCTTATGAAAGAAGAATAATGCATGGCATCACATAGTATGGGATGGATTGGATTACTTGTACGATTTGTTGTATCTATTTATGTCTCAAAATTAGTGCGGACATGTCAAGTTGATCAGCGAGTTAAAATGAACATTCTAAACTAATCATTGGTGCTCATTAAGTAAAGGCTTATAAATGAGGCATAAAGCATGGCATCACGCACTTTGGGATTGATTGGATTACTTGGACACTATGTCCTATCTAGTTATGTTTCAAATTTTGTCACAATATAGAAAATTGAGCTACCTTAATTTGGGCATTGGATTCGTGTCATTCTGAGCTATAAATAAAAAGTTATGGACAATTTAGTGTGGATACTTCAAGTTGATTGGCCAGTTAATATGATTATTCTAAACTGATCATTAGTGCTCATTAAGTAAAAGCTTATAATTGAAAAATAATGCATGGAATTACGCAGTCTGAGATGGATTGGATTACTTGGACGCTTCGTTGTATCTAATTATCTCTCAAATTTTGTCACAATATAGAAAATTGATCTCGTGTAACATAGGCATTGGATTCGTGTCACTATGATCTCTAAATCAAAAGTTACGGATGGTTTAGTGCGTACACTGCATGTTGATCGGCCTGTTAAAGTGATCATTCGAAACTGATCATTGGTGATGATTGAGTAAAGGCTTATAAATGAAGCAAAATGCATTGCATCACGCAGTTTCGGACAGATTGGATTACATGTACGATTTGTCGTATCTATTTCTGTCTCAAATTTTGTCATATTATTGAAAATTGAGCTAGGTTAACGTGGGCATTGTATTCGTATCATTTTAAGCTCTATATCAAAAGTTACGGACAATTTAGTGCGGACATGTCAAGTTGATCAGCCAACTAAAATGATCATTCTAAACTCATCATTAGTGCTCATTGAGTAAAAGCTTATGAATGAAAAATAATACATGGCATCACGCAGTATGGGATGGATTGGATTACTTTTACGATTTGTTGTATCTATTTCTGTCTCAAATTTTGTCACAATATAAAAAAATGAGCTAGCTTAACGTGGACACAGTATTCATGTTATTCGCAGCTATAAATCTAAGTTAATAACGATTTAGTGTGGACATGTCAAGTTGATCGGATAGTTAAAGTGATCATTGCAAAGTGATCATTGGTGCTCATGAAGTAAAGGCTTATAAATGAAGCATAATACATGGTATCACATAGTTCAGGATAGATTTGATTACTTGGACGATTTGTCGTATCTATTTATGTCTCAAATTTTAACACAATATACAAAATTGAACTTGCTTAATGTTGGCAATTGATTGTTGTCATCCTGAGCTATAAATCAAAAGTTATGGATGATATAGTGCAGACATGTAAAAGTGATCGGCCAGTTAAAATGATCATTCGAAACTAATCGATGGTGCTCATTGAGTAAAAGCTTATAAATTAAAAACAATGCATGGCATCACGCAATTTTGGATGGAATGGTTTACTTGGACACTTTGTGGAATCTATTTCTCTCTCAAATTTGTCCCAATATAGAAAATTGAGCTAGCTTAACGTGGCCATTGGATTTGTGTCATTCATAGCTCTAAATCAAAAGTTACAGACGATTTAGTGAGGGAATGTCAAGATGATCGGCCAGTTAAAGTGATCATTCTAAACTGATCATTCATGCTCATTAAGTAAAGGCTTATAAATGAAGCATAATGCATGGCATGACAAGGTTTTGGATAGATTGATTAATTGGACGCTTTGACTAATTTATTTATGTCTTGAATTTTAATACACTACAAAAAATTGATCTAGCTTAACATGGGCATTGGATTCGTGTGTTTCTAAGCTCTAAACCAAAAGTTACGGACAATTTAGTGCGGACATGTCAAGTTGATCGGCGAGTTAAAA